>VXBH01003488.1:94816-142821 GCA_013400035.1 Rynchops niger | reverse complement strand
CCTTCTCTGGAGATTTTCAAGACCCGCCTGGATGCATTCCTGAGTGATGTGCTCTAGGCAATCCTGCTTTAGCAGGGGAGTTGGACTAGATGATCTCTAGAGGTCCCTTCCAACTCTGAAGATTCTGTGATTCTGTGAATGTAGTTAAACATACCTAAACATTTGGAATTTAAGAGTCAATGTTGGCAAGAAAGCAGAGTGATACTGCTCTACTTTGGGACTATCAGAGGATCAGAAAATGTCTCAATCCTTGCAGCTAGGTTAAGAAGCCTAAGAAAAAAAGAGATCCTTTGACACCTGGGGTTACACCACCCACTCTGTGTTTCACCGTGACTTAGGACCATCCAGTGCTGGTGAAAGGTAATTCCTCCATATTGCCAATGCGATTGTGAGGGATTTCAGTCTTAACCTCTGTCTAGGCCGTTTTTTGATAACATTTTTGTCCTAATCATCTGTATGGAACCATCAGCTTGGTTTTAGACTAGCAAATCAGATAGCTGGGTGATCCAAGAGTGGCGGGATCCCTTCTGAAGGTTGGGCAAAGCCAATGGCAATGATTTGATAACTGGAAAGATTTCTGTGTGACCGCAGCTGCCTCCTGGGGTGCGGAGGTGGCTGTGGCACAGATGCCTGCATGGAGAATCTTGCCTAATGGCATGGGGTCAGCAGAGACCCACTCTCTGAAGATAACTCAGATAAATAAGCAAACAGCTTTGAGCTGGCAAACTTGCTTGTGGTTTTGATTGCAGTAGTCGTTCATGGCCCTGGGACAGAAAGCATCAAGAGGGCTGCCCCAGGAAGCCTGTCCAGTGAGATGTGATCAGCTAATTAATGATTTTATATACTTGTTTAATTAAATGCTAAGCCATAGCCTTGGGCCAGCAGCTTTGAATGCAAGTTGATAAATTAGTCATTCCCACAATGTGTGTTTCTGGAAGTATGTCCAATTTGTAAACAGCTGATGAATGTGGCATTACAAAAATAACAATACTTGTCACTCCTTGCCTCAGAAGACTTCTGAATTGATGTAACAGCTTTACCTGTTGGAAGTGAAGTGCTAATGGAACTCAGGCATTGGCCACCTTTTATGCTGGCTCATGTATTTTTAAGTAGATATATTTACATTCAAATTTAAGATCCAGTAGCCTACCATAGCAAATCTATTTTAAGTTCTAAAACATTTTCTTTTAAATTGAAGCATAGCAGGGGATTTTGCAGCAGCTCTGCTCAGAGTGGATAAAACAGTAATCAAATTTTAAATGTCTATTTGTCCTTTCTTCTGTTGTATACATAATTGATAAATTAACATTTTAATAGGATTGATGTCCTGTATCTTGCTCAACCACTCTACAGATAGCTGGATTATTCTTTTTGCTGTGAGAAACCTAAGGAGCGTGTACTTTTCTCCTAGAAAATTCCACAATAATTATTCAGAGAATCACATAACAAGAAATACCTAGACTTCCATGATATTTGAGTATGAAATACTCAGTGTTCGCTTATTGTTCAGGTTAGCTCACCTTCTGTACCATCAATATCCTCTGTCTTTTGATTTTCATGGCTCTATGTCCTGGATGCCTTTGGAAAATATTCTTTCAGTGTATGTAAATCAAGGATTTGATCCTTGTTTCCAGTGTACAGCTTGCTTTTCTAAGGCATATTGTTTATTCATGTTTTTCTCTAGCTTATTTTTTTCATTTAACAGGAAAAATGTTGGCAAAAAGGATACAAGTTATGTATTTTCTTGTATTATATTTACTGTCTACCTAGAAGCCATTGTGTTGATTAAAGTTGATTTTGTGTAGCGCAGTACTTTGCCATTTGTTGAGTAAGGGAAATTTGCTGAGCAGGATAATCTTCTAAGTGTGCCATCACATAAGGCCGAGAATATACCAATGATTGCTCCTGATACCACAAAAGCCTGCACAGCCAAACTAAGCCTTGACATCAACCTCATCAACCTCATTTTATAAACAGATGAATGCATGAGGTTGTATTAGCATAAATGCAGCAAATGAGATGTGTGCGAGGCAGTTTTCTGAAGGCGTGATGTTTGGCATTACCCCTGAAAGCTAAAGATGCACGGTAGAGACAGGAAGGAAATATGTGTCTGATCCCTAGTCAGGAAAAAAGATTGGTATCCCTGTGAACAGATAATTCCAGTACACCAGACCAGTCTGCCCCAGCTTGGCCAGGGTAGCATATCGGAAACAGCATGGAGGGCCCTGCTCGGAGGAGACATAAACGTGGCAAATATCCGTCTGAACTAGTGCAGGATGAGGAGGTTTGCTAGCAATTCTCTAACAGATCTACATCTAGGAAAAAAGAGAGTGCGCTGAGGCGGAGAAGTAAAACATAGGGTGCTGAGGAGCCTGTGAGAATTTGGAGAGATACCCACATAAGCAGAAACATTGTAGCAAAATTAATTTTGGGGTAAACAGCTGCACAAACAGAAACCCCAGGTATAAAGGGAAATGAGGGTAAAACAAAGCAGAACTACTAAGAATGCAAAGGAGCACAAGGAGACCTGCCATGACTTGCTGAAGTATTTTCATTCAGTTATTTTGAAGCAAGTACTATTTTGCATATATTGCAAAGTGTATGCAATAGTTTCTTCCATAGAATGACTCTCCTAGTAGTGTTGGGTACTTGGGGCAAAAAAAGTACACTCACTAAAAATGTTGATTAAATATCTAACACTACCTGCTTAATCAGTGATTACAGCAGTACTGTGCTATGCCAGGCGTTGTAGAGGAGAACAACTGGGTAATTTCCTCTGTGTATATACACTGCATTAATTAGACAGGGTAAAGAATACCTACAGTTTCAAAGGAAATGTCAGTGAATATTTAAGTACAATGTTCTAAAACATTCACAAAAAATGTTACTTTGGAATGGCTGGTAGCACGAGACACAGCAGCAAAACTTCAGTAGGTTTGTCAGAGGAAAACAGAGAGGTTCTGCCTCTTCTAGAATAAGGAACAAATGACCAAGAAGAGTAAGTAAAAACTCTAGACGACTGTCCCTTCCACGGTATGCTAAAATCCACAACAGTATCCCTATACTGCAGGGTATTCTGTAACAGCAGAATTTGGGCTGGGTTTGGCCATAGCTGTGGGAAGCTCTTGGGGATTTGGGGAACCACACAATACTCATGGCCTTGCTAACAGAAAAGACAGACCATCAAAGTGGTGACAAGCTAACGATCGGTTTCTTATACTTCGATTACTTTACAAATATGGTGAGTAGGTGACTTCTTCCTGGCAAAGGCCTCTACTCATGCCTTTTGGTATGTTAGTGGGTTTTTTCATATAAGTGATCTCAAAATGTATTGGCTCTCTTTTTAACTGTAGCGTTTCTCGGCCTTACTAGGCTCCTCTTCTATATCCCAGCCTGGGAATAAATTACGGAAGACAAGGATGTCTTTAGTGTTGTAAGCAAGTTTTTTGTTTGCTGAGACAAATGCCAAGCTAATAACTATGAATATTGCCATCTTTTTAATGATCTTTGTAGTGCAAGTATTCCCCATGTTCTGCTTTACTACCTTGTGAGATGTCACAATTAGATTAGATACAGTCTGTATCTGAACTTCATCAGAAAAAGATCAGGATGCTTTTTGAAATAGATTCAGTCTTACATTTTAGATATATGTGACACGGAGAGAAAAATGATAGTGAACAAATTGCATGAATGATGCTAAACGGTGACGTTTTCTTTTGTTTTTACATTAAGCATGGGAGGTAATAAAAGGGCTGGGCCATTTGTAATCATTAAATATCGTAAATGTAATATCTGCAATGACATTGCTAACAGCCTCAGTAGAGTCTTGTTTACCTTTAATTTGAATGGTTTATGCCAACCATTTTTTCTGCTTAAATATGACCATTTAGTACCGTGTTGTTCAGTTCCTGTCATAAGCTTGTGCACTCTTCTCAAGCAGAGAAGAGCAGAGATAGCTGCGGCCACGTGCTGTACTCACACTTGGGATGAAACCTAAGAGGATACTGTTACTATAGGCTGTAATGCAAACTGATGATTGGAAAACATTCAGTTGCTCTTCTTGTTGCTACTTCCTTGCAGGGAAAACACATTTTGTATTATCTTTATTTAAATGATTTATTATTATTATTTATTTACAGCACTACACCCTTAGTAATTTAATTACACTAAGAATACCTAAAAACTAATGAGTAACATGGTGGGTGTTTGGTTGTTTTTTTTGTTGTTGTTGTTTCGGTTTGGTTTAGGTTTTTTTGGTAGAGAACAGAACTAATAAGTATTATGTTTTTGTACAGAGCCGAATCAACATCTTTATATAAATCTCTGAAGTATTATTTTTCTGTCTTGGAAACCCAGATAGGTTTTGTGCATTTACCCCAAGCTGAAGAGACCTCTCCTGTTTCTCAGAAGTTTTAGATTAAACCAGTGCAATATTTACAGTAGAGTGCTTAATTCTTGTTTCTAGGGATCATAAGAGGCAAAAGTAATGCCCTGTCTTTGACATGTATATTGCAAATCAAAGCAGCACCTTGAATTGGACTTCCAGAAGGCAGAGGCTGATGACAAATCGCCAATAACTCATCCTTTAGTCTGCCAGAAACACATTCCAATAATATTTTGAAACTGCTCATGGGGAAAACTAAACTAATCTCTTCTCAAAGTACCTGGCAAAAGGCTTCAGAAGGAAGAGTCAGTAAGGATAAGCTGAGTCCCCTACAATGACAGAGGGGATCATAACTCTGTTAATGTCAGTACTAGGCCAGTGAGCAAAAATATCCTTACTTATCCCAATTAACAGGCTTAAGGTTCTAAATATCTTGGCACAGCATCTTGGCTTTTGAAAACACAGAGAAACCCTGTGTCCATATGAATGTGACATTGGTATTGTCCTGCTTGTATGAGTGATGACATGATTGATCCTTATTGCATCCTTTCTGCCAAGAGCTGGTTTTGAACCAGCACCAGCAAAAGGCTGAGGCCTGGGACAGCGTGGCTGCATCTGGGTGAGGAGGACACTGCTGCTCACTGCTGCCCGCCTGCCTCTACTTGTCAAAAAGGTTAGCCCTCCCTCAGTTCCGCATGTAATTGTTGCATCCCAAGCCTGACCTGGGTTTGTATGAACAGTTCTCATGGGCACGTTTCTTTACTCTTTATCACTTTGACAAAATCCAGTTTGAGGAGCATTTACATGAACAGGTGGAGTAGAAGGTCTTGTAGGGCATGGTAAGCAATAGCAGAGGCAACAATATTTCATGTGGCTAAGAGAAAGTGTGGAGGCAACTTTACTGTATGCCACAAGCATGTGTGTGAAGAATCATAGTGGATTTAGTTTGAAATACTAACATCCCTCTCCCACCTTCCCTTCTGCCTCAGTTTCACATTTTCTCCGCTAAACTTCCCACATATCATCAGTATGGTCAGATAGCAAAACAATACATCCTGAAAATTGCTTCCCAGAATATGAAACAGTTATTTTTGAGCACAAGTAGCTCTGCATGGAATTGAGCTGACTGAGGGGGGGAAAAAAGTTCAAGCCACGTTGCTTTAGCTAAGAATATCTTCTCATACTCCAGGACAAAACAAACGCATTCTTGCAATACGACCTCAGTATGGCCTTGTGCAAAACCTGACATTCCTCCTATATGTGAATCAAATGATTGTGTGTAGTTGGAGATGATCCTGACATTATTCCTCTGTGTTTTGCATAATGAATAGAGTGCTGTATGCGGACTGAAAGGCAAACCAGGTTTATAATGATGGTTTTCTAGATATATACATTGTTATTAAGTATTCAGTGGTAGAACAATGTCCTCTGTACCTTGAAAATGTCCTTCTTTTTTTGAGAAAAAAGGGAGAAGAAAGTAAGTTTATCTGCTGTGTGTGATATTAACTACTCTTTCATAGTCATCATGAACACTGGTTGTTTATAACAGCCAAAAGATTTTCTAGGAACATACAGAAATAGTTTTGGTTTCTGTTATAGGATTGTATTTTATATTGCTTGTAATACTTGTTTATAAATCCTTTCCATTTGTAATAAAAGCACTGATTCTTTCTTGTTAGCTGCAGTACAAAAAATGACCTTCACTTTTTCTCCTTCACTTTTCGTAACGCTTTTTAGAATGGAAAACAATAGCTTACTGTCTGTTATTTTTAAGTGATCTCCCTGTTCATTTGTAAATAAATAACAGCCCTGGAATATTTAATTGATTACGTTTAGTATGCTTATAGCGGACAACAAAAACTATTCATCTGTCATTGCCACCAGTGATATCTTCTTCACAGAGTTATAATTCAATGCCATTTCTCTCCGGAAGTTACAAAAGGGTTTATGAAATAAGGGTGAACACGACATGCAGCTCACCAAGACTGCCAAAGCAGCTGCAGCACAGAAAGCATTTGCTAGTTCTGTACTGGGTTAATGCTGCCTTGTGTCCTGATGCTCTGGAGTATATTTGTATATAATCAAAAGAAAAACCAAATCTTCTAAAACCATCACATTTTATTTATATTTGCTCACCCAATATTTGCCCACTTTTTTGCTAAAAAAGAAAACAAATCCATGTATGTTTAGATCCCCCCCTCCCCACATTCCCACTCTCTCCCCTTTAAAGTCATGCAGTATTATTTGAGGACATTAATTTTTATCTGATTTATCTTTCAGTTCTCTTTGTGTAACCTACATCACTACATTACTGGAGAGCATGCTGTCCAACTAGACTGTACACAGAAAAATCAGTATGATTCATCATAAGAGTAAAAAGATACCCTATGCAAAGGTGTATGTATATATTCTTTCAACATTTTTTTTCTTTTCTTCTCTGACATTTCCAGCTATCATCAAGAATATATTGAACGCTTCCCTCTCCATTTAACACTGTAGGTTTCATCTGCAATTTATCATTCCTCAGAAATGCTATTTCAATTTCACCTTGTTTCAAAGTCTTATTTCACAATGACAGTGTAAATGGTATAAAATATAAATATCTGCTATTGTTAGAAAACAAAATGCACACTTAGGTCACCTGCTTCTTTTTACCAATTTTCAGCAGCTTGTCTAAGAAATCCGCCAAGCATGCTGATATTAGGATAAGCAGTGCATATATCTAAGCTTAATCCATCTTTTCACCAGTCTTCCAGTGCAGTAAATGAACTAAAAAGTGTGTAAGAGTTTTCTTATCAAACTTGTTCAGTATATCTTTTCTTTATGAGCCAACTTCACCCCTTACCTGTATTATATCTTAGATATTTTAAAATGAGGGTCTACCTAATGCTTATTAATAATAGATTCTTATATTCATTATTGGTTGTAGAGGCATATGGTGTAGAGGCTAAGACTCAAGATCTTGTTCAAGGCATTTGACATACACGATAAAATATCTCCCCACATTCTACTGAGTGGTTCTCAGTTGGGTAGAGTTTAAAAATGTGCAGAAAGTGTCAATGAAAGCTGTCTTTTTAAACTCTATCTTTTTGTACTGACTATTTTTCTGTCTCCTTTTATTCTAACCTTTGAGTATCTAGTGTAAACTGTTCTGTGTATTTGCCATAATCTCATAAGAGAAAAAATTGCATGCTTATTTAAAAGGCACAAGACAACAGAGGCGGGAAAGGTATTGTGAAAGAGGGGTCTGTCTGGTTAATCTCCCCAGACCTTTCTGATTTGCAGTGCTACTGACTTACAGAATTTCTCTTTTTAAATAGTAACTCACAGTTAGGTATTTCTTAGCTAAATTTTTCTGCACGGGCCACAAATTTCTGGCTTTCCTAATTGGAAAGTAGCAAGACACGCGTTTTTTCTGAGCAGGATGCAGAGTGTCACTGCGAGTAGAAGGTGGATTGTCAGTTTTCTTCCGGTACTCCTGAACATAAATCTATAGAATTTAGCATCAGATGTCATGTACCACTTGGGCCTTATGGCAGTGATCCTGGGCCCAAAGAAAAATGTTATTAGGCTTCATACATTTAAAGACGAGAAATTTATGGTGCAGAACATTTATAAATGGCGTCTGGGCCGTACTGATACCTGAAAGGGAGTACAAATCTTTTTCTTAAGGTTGAGAAGGCAAGACTTGGGACATAGACTGGATTTCTATGAACTCTCTAGAAGTGCAGCTGTTCTACAAAGTCAAAGAATGCATGAAGAACATACAAGAGAAGTGCTCCCATCCCTGGTTTACAAAAGTCTTCTGTGCCCAAAAGCCTGTGTTGTCTTCAAGTTACATCACTTGGTCTAAGACAATTTATTACTATTTACCTACAAACGTTATCTTGCCTGTGTGGATAAGCTATTGTGACTACAGCAAAATATCAAAGCATTGAATGGGGGAGTGAGGAAAAAGGTATTTGTAGTCTGGTTCAGAAAATATAAGCTTCTGTTACAGGTTTCATTGTTAGTTGATACAGACGGTTTCAAACTAGAGAGGTTCTGTAGCAACTAATAGTGATTTAGTGAGAGTCCGAAAGAACCCAGTTTACTGACTTTGACTTGGCTTTTCATCTTTATCTGGTTTCTAGTAGCTTTATAAACACCCTGTAGCCACAACAGGGATTTTAATCACAGTAGCTTGTACAAATTCCTTCTTTTAATGAACTGTCCTCCCTATTTGGAGGGGCTGTTGTCACTCTCTCTCCTTTCTACCCCTGAGTCTGGCCAAAATATCTGAGACCTGAGTCTGAGTTGGTTCGAGTTTTGGATGCAGTGTTTATACTACGCAGTGCTTTATTGAGTGCTTTGCTATGGAAAACACCAAATAACTGCGAATTGTAAATGTATTTCCTCAGTTGTACATTTTGTAAAAGGGATTCTTTAGCGGCCTGGGTTTATCTCTTGAATTGCCATTGACAGCATTGTGTGTTTCCATGCTACCCCATGGATGTGTTAGTAGTCATTCTGGCGATTGCCCATGTTTTGTTCTGTTGTAGAAACATTATTAGGAGTGCTATTGACAAGAAAATCTTGCTTTACCGATGTTTTTGGAAGGAACGATTGTGAAGGAGCTCACTTGAGATCTTGCGCAGCAATAGCTTTGTATAGAAGGGGAAAAGTATTTTGCCTTATTTGTAGCCTGATTAGAGTGATGATGGACATTACCTCTTAATACTGACTTTTTAATTGACACTTACATTTTTTCTAGAATTTGAATGTCTGTGGTTCTTCTTTTACATACCTAATCTCAAATCAGTCACAGGAAGAAGGTTTCAGTGTTACCAAATGTCCTCCTCAATCACAACAAAAGGGCCTGTTTTCTTCTGAAGGAAGTCATCAGCAATTGCAAACATGCTAAGGATGAGAAGTGGTAGTGTATTGTCAGTCACTCAGTTTTCAGCTGTTGATGATAACCTCATGTCCAGTAAAACACAATGCTTTAGTTTAACTTCCTTCTTTATAGGATAGGGACTCAGGTGTGTTGAAGGAGATCAGTTTGGCCAGTGTCATTTGTGCTCTGAAGCAGAAGGGTTGTAGCAGTCCAAGCCATTAAGAAAGCTAAGTCAAGGGCTCTATGAGTCATTAAAAAAATATATTGTTCTAATGCTTTTGACACTCTTGACAACAAAGCATCCATTGCACTACTTCAGAATGCATGTTTGTGCTAGTTTCTACTGCGTATTGAACAAATACTGATTGTTTCAAAGGATCATTGGACCAATACCATCAAGATTTGTACAGAAGTCATGACAAGAACCTGTAATTTCTTAGTGTTTGTGTTACTGTTGTGTTTAATACTATTTGATGAGTGTGTAGAGAGCAGAATTGCTCTTAAGGCAATGAGGGAATGCTCTGAAAATAAGAAATACAGGAGGATTGAGGGCCTGTAACGTTCAAGGAGAAGATGATACGGGGCAGGTTGGATGGGGCTTTGAGCAACCTGATTTAGTGGGAGGTGTCCCTGCCCTGGGCAGAGGGTTGGAACTAGATAATCGTTAAGGTCCCTTCCAACCCAAACCATTCTATGAGTCTATGACTTTACAATAAAAGATAGGTCTGGAAGATAGTCTCTGATACCGCAAATGGTCCAGAAGTGGTTTGATTTAATAAGTTAGTTAAAGATACAATATGCTGAACCATATGTTGAATCAAAGTTAAACTAAGGGGTTTAGTTCCTTGGGCTGTGTCTGTGGAGGTGAGGAATTGCATGTCTTTATCCTTGAAACATAATTTTTAGGTAGAAGAATAAAATGAGATCTTGCGAGGAGGAGGCTTGTGGGGAAGGAAGACGTGTGCTTTGTCATAAATAAAGCCAGATGAAATCTCACTGTGATGGCTTGAATTAAGTTTAACGTTTGAGCATGCTTATTTCTTTTCTGGGAGACATGTTTCTTTGGAGAAGCGTAGTATGGTGTTGTGACATTGTCATTCATATTATTTTTTTAAATTTTTATTAATGAATTGCCTTCATTGTTACTTCTGTCACTCTAGGGCATGCTGTAGCCAATAAATCTATGACACAGCATTGCCTGAGCTATTTTCAAATTGCCTATATAAAGACAGTGAAGTAGAAAAAAGTCAGTGCAGAGGCTGTCCATGAGCAGTGAAAGAAAAGCCTATTAGGTGCTTTGATTTCTTTTTTTTCATGTCCTCTTGTGTTTCATTTGACTGGACATTGCACTGAGATAAAATTCATTCCAATTATCAATAATGGAAAACCAAATTACATTCTTCAGAAGAAATTCTGATAATGCAATACATGCAGGAGAATGAAAAATGATACAACGTATTGCCGAATTTTTATTATATAGTAGCATGATATCCATTGTTCTGATTTGCTAACGGTGAGTCACAGGTATGCCTGTGACTGGATTGCATTTCTATTGTAAATCTGTCTGACACATAGCAGCCTTAAGAATAATGTACTGTTGTGTCTCTTTTTATTTAGGATGTATTTTAATGGATGTGGGTTTTGTCAACTAGACAGCTCTGGAGACCATGCACATATCAAAGTGACAAATGCCTGACTGTTAAACTCCCGTGTCATATTCATGAGAAGAACTAAGATCTTTCTTTTCCATAGACTGCACGAAGCCATTACCTTTTTGGGCTCTCCTGGATAGCTACACACATAATCTTGCTTTGTCCCAGCATTCTTCAGCTGCACAAAACTTGCATCCAGCTTTGATGGTAATTCTCACCGTTAAAAACCTTCAAAGCAAGCTCTGCTCTGTGGCTCTTGATGCTCAGCTGCTCCCTAAAGCCTGCGAGGTTAAGGTACGGCAGCCTACAGAGTGGGCTTCCTCTCTCACAAGAGGCAGCACGCAGCCTCATAGTCACTAAAATACCATACTAGGTCTTTTAAATGAATGAAAACGGGAGTTGACAGGGTAGATTATGAAATGCAAGGAAGTGAAAATGAGCTAGAATCAATGTTACTGAGTTTGACATAGTTAGCTGGCATTTTATTTTATTTTAAATACCTTCTGCTTAGTATCCAAATAAATTGAATCTTGGCAATTAGGCACTTGATTGGTGGCAGTATGATTTTAAGATGCTGTATATTGGTTCCTCTTGTGACTGGGAGGTTAATGTGCCTTGAGGGATATCTGGCAGTCCTCAGAGCGTCCTTATGAAATTGGCTGGGTAGGTGACAGCGCTGGGAGTATTTCATGTGCCCCGAGTGCCTGCTCAGGATAATCCCTTTCTGGCATGGAGCAGCTGTTATCCCATGGCTCTTGGGAGGACTTGTGGGACAGAAAATAGGGAGGGAAATGGTTTGTGTTGTCTTTATCCAACACCTTGCTGCTCAGACTGCCTGGCTGGTATAAAGTCATAAACACAGTTGCTACACATGCTCAAAGGAGTTTTCAGGGGTGGCTCAACAGAAAATGAGATTTGGCCTTATTCCAAGCCAGGCATTTGTCTGCTCCTGAGGCCATGGCAGATGGTCTGCAGAGCTGTCACGCAGGGCAGCATCTAGGAGCGTGCTGGTCCCAGGTGGTCACCTCCACGTCCCGGAAGAAAGTTTTGGATCTGGTGGTGGCTTTTTGGCCTCAAAGTTGGGAACTGTTGTGCTCATACCTCAAAGAATAAATGAAATGCAAGAGGAGCAAGGGACTTGGAGAGACAAAAATACACAGATCAGTCTTGAAACCTTTTCTATTTACCATAGTGCTGGGAGCTTCTATGTTAAAGGAAATAAAGAGAACAGTTATTTTCTATCCATGTGAGAAAGCTTTCAAGTATATAGTTAGTCAGCACAGACACAGACTAAGAATTTTAAAAAGAAAAGGTTAAATATTGCTGAAATATGCCACAACAATGTCAGAGATTCAGCGTAAAAGTTTTCTTCAGATTTTGTGCTCAGAGCTTTCTCACTATTGCTAGAGATGAAGAGGAAAGGAATGCCGGGCTCTTCCTTAGCTGAATCAAGTTAATGAGGTTACGGATACATTCTCTGTGGGTAACTAAATCCTTCAGCAATGTGTGAAAACACACACAAGCACATTCCAAGTTTGTGTTAACATTTCTGAACAAAACAGACATCTTTTGCAAGATTTTTCAAGTCAAGCAAGACTTGAAGACTAGCAAGCTTACATTACCATGTAAAGAAGCTTTTTATTTTTGGTGCATGCATGGAACTGCTAGGTGCATAATCAGTTATGTTCAAGATAAATGAAAGCTGTAAGAAAATTGGAAAGAAATTGAACATGGGCTTTAAATAAGATGATATAAGGTGAAGTATGAAGAGGCGCATGGCATTTTGCAGATTGCTATGTATTAAGACATGTTGAAATCATTTTATGTACTCTTCTCCTCTGATTTTTTTAATAACATTGAAATACTAGTTCTTCATTTTTTGCTTTACTGAAGACCTTGCCAAGATCTTTGGATAACAGGAGTAGTGATACAGCCTACGCTGCACTCCCTGTCTGCAGGCTGTGGAGAGTCTGCTCTTTTGCCAGAAGAAACAGAGACATCCAGCAGAATGACAGTCCTTATGGCTCTCTATATATTTAGAACTGGAAATTCCAGAAGTCTCTCTAGATCTGAAAGGACTAGGATGGCCTCAGTCACATTTGTTGAAGAAAGGAATCTACTTCTATTTTTGTACAGTTTTCATTTTAGACAGCTAATGGCCTATGAAAATTTGATGTCATTGCAGGACAAAGCGGAAAAATTTTAACTTCTACAATGTATTCCACTTGTGACATACAGAATCTTCATAGACATTTACTCCATTTAAAAAAAAAAAGGTTTATCTCTCGCTTTTGCAAGAAAAATAATTGTCTTAATTTTAATGAGTGAAAGAATTTCTGCACTTTTAATGGCATGCTACTCAAGTTAAAAAATAAGAAATGGGCAGTATGTGTTATGTTCCCTTTTTGTGTACAAAGGATATAATTTGTGCTGAAGGAAAGTAGTCATTCTGGAAGATAAAGAGAGAAAAGAGGGGGAAAAAGGGCTTGTTTCCTTTTCCTCACATACATACTGTGTATTTCTGGAGATTAAGCGATGCTGAGAAGGAACAAATCTTAGGCAGAGATTGAGCCCAGTTTACAGGGGAGTTTGCCCTTCTATCTTCATTCTAATTCCTGAGCATTAAAAGTCTTTTTTTCTGGGTTTCTTGTATCAGGTGCTGTGAAAGTATTGTCTTCTGCTCTGCTAGCCTTATGTAGATATCACCGTGTTTTGTTCTTGTGAGAAGATGGCAACATCTTGCCAGACATCATAAAAATGAGGCAAATTCTGGGTATGATTCCTATCACCCCAAGAGGTCTGAAGTCGAATCCTGCCAGTTACATCTGCTCTAATATTGCTTTTATTCACCCAAGTGCTGTGAGCAATGAAACACATAGGATGGAAGGAAGGCTCTAGGGAGAAGCTGTAGAAGCAAACTGAGCAGCTTTCAATAAACTTCTCTCCTAAATATTGGCAGGGATGTTTTCCTCCTATCCTGAAACTAATTTCCTCTGGAGATCTACTTCATTCCCAATTCATGAATCAAAGAGTAAAATTCAGCACTGTTTACCAATGCTTTTTAAGTTGCTAACGCATGTGCGAAATTCATAGCAGCCCAGTGATCTGCCAGTCTTCCTCCTAAGTGTAGTACCCATTCAAAACCACATTAAAATGTTTATATCTTCATGACTAATCACAGCCAGGCCGCTCAGATCTATAGTAGTGTTGCTGTCTGTTTCCCTGCTTAATTACAGCTGTCAGCTTTCTCCTAATATGAAGCTACAGCTGTTCAAAGGGAAGTTGCAATATCAGTGTCCCAGCTCCTTTTTTTGCTCTTGGCAACGAGCCACAACTGATCAGCTAAAACACGGAGAGATTTACTTTTCACTGAGAACAAATACACTGTGCTTTTTGTGGAAGGGTGAAAGAAGAATCCTGAAAAGAATTATAAATTATGGAGGAGTCTCTTGGAGAGTTATTTTTGTACTGAGTCAGAACAAAAATACTGCGATTCTCGCTATTCTTTTTTTATTATGGGAGATCTCCAATAGTGAGAAAGCTCTGAGCACAAAATCTGAAGAAATAGGTGTTCAGAGGAAGCTGAAGCACAGGTCAGTAAGACCTGTTCTCTCATCCATGACAGTACGCTCCTGAGATTGTTTTCCTTATTTTCTAATCTAAAATAAATAAAATCAAATTATCTCTGTAGCAAAACTAAAAAGGCAGTTAGACTTGCATCATCAGGATTTCTGTGTTTCTTCGAAGTGAAATGCTGTAGGACCTTATGCCCACATTTGGGTCTTGCATGTTTGGCATCAGTATCATAAGTAGTGAAATTTTCTTGAATTACTGTTTCTTACTACTGAAATAAATTTTAGACCATAGCAACTCTCTCCGTACTTAATAGTACATAGGTTAATTTTTGTTTTGTTTGCCAACTCAGTGAAAAAAAAAGAAAAAGGAAAATTGACTTTCTTTATCATGAGCACAAAGATAATAGTGCAGCTTTCTCTGCACGTGCAATACAGAAATAGAAAAAATTGCTATTCTGAATTTTCCTTTCTCTTCAGTTGTGGCAGTATGTCCTTTGCCCAGGGGCTGCTGGCCAGTTCCAGTTGGGAGTGATTGTTATCATTGTACATGAAGTAAAATTGCTTATTATAAACTTCCCTTTGAAATGCTGTTATTGGTAGGCTGCACAGTTATGTGCGTGTAAACTGGGGGTTCATCTTATTACGACACATGGATGTAAGTAGTCCATCATGAGATTTTTGCAGAAAATATGTTTATATGTTATACTGTATTTTCCTTTCATGCATTGAATTCATAGACCATTGAGGTGTCTCCTGGTAGAAGAGAAATAGAAACATGCAGCTTGTCAGGAAGCCAGCTAAGGAGATGATCTGTGTTTGCCAAACGCTTACTTATGGGTTAACTTACTAGTTTCCTCACAGGTTACTCCTGCTAATTATGACAGGCAACCAACCACATTTTGCTCTTTGGAACACATAAGGTGCTATCAAGTAGCACACGTAAGAAGCATACAGAGATTCTTAATTACATTTATGATCTAATTGCTCTTTCGTGTTGACACTACAGTTCTGGAGCGCGGTCCCTGCTGAGCCTGCTGTGAGGAGAATGGATGCCTGCCTGAAATCCACTCTCTGCAACTCCTGTTTCCTGCAGGCACAATTTCTTTTGATGAAGTCCCAGTTTTAAGAGGAAAAAGCACCGATATCATACAGGCTAGAGAAAAATGAAAAGTTTTGTATTTGCCCTTTGCCAGAAGACATTTAGTCCTAATAAGCTCAGTTTTATGGTGATAGAAGTTGCAAAGTACCCAGAGCTGCTGCCTGGTTCCAGGTTTTTAAGGAATTTTTCATTTCCGTAAGAAAGGAACCCACCGCCATGGCATTACATTTTCCCAGTTTAAGAATGTAACTGTTTCCTCAGCTTAAACTCCTTCTCAGGGAAGATTTCTGCATAAAACTACAGCTGTACCTCAACTTTCTCATCCTCCTTAATGTGCAGATTCTTACTCTGTCATAATTAAATTTGCTTCTTTTATTTCTGTTTTGTCCTCCAATGTTTGGTCTGTAGTGTGCATAATGCTCAAGATGTTCTGCAGGTCACAAGTCTCAAGAGAGCAGCTAATTCTTCCATTACGTGCTTGCATTTACCGCAGTACAGCTGAAATTAGAAGAGGTGTTCCCTGACCTTGATTAATACGTAATTTTGACACCAGTAATTGTATTTCAAGAGGGGTGAGGATCTAAGTCCCTATGATCTCTTAAACATACTGTCATTTCCTAGGCAACTCACTCTCATACATGAAAGCTTTAAGTATCTCTTACACAATGCATTTCTGCATGTTTATGTCTTCTAAAAAATGTTTTTTCAGTATCCTAAATTTACAAGAACAAACGTGCTGGTTTTGAAAGGAGAAACTGAAGGGGAAAAAATTGGCAGAAGTGACCATATGTCATGATTACTGAATGTTAATGTGAACTGCCCGGTAGCAAGTCCGTATTGGGCAGGCTGTCCAGATCAGGGAAACTGGGACTGCTGGTTTCCTGACTGGTTTCCCAACCTGAAAAATACTATAAAAGAGACGGTTATTCATATCACTGGGCCTGTCCTTCACCTGATTAACACTGTATGGAGACAGGAGCACTCATGAAAACCTGGAGTGAGTGAGTGAAGGATTTTCTGAAGTTGTTACTGTTGCCCTCATTGGAGTAAGGGGACTACTTTTCAGTGCTGAGCTGCCACATCCTGAATTTGTAGCTCCTCTGATGTTTCTCTTGCATCTGCTTGCATCTAAACCTGGCTGAGCTAATTATAGGGGATCAGGGAAGACTTAATTCTCACAAGGTCCTTAAAAAAGACAACAATAAATAGCTGATAGCAGAGCTTGTCATTCCTCTTCATTTTGAACACTCTCACTTGAATTGTGTGTTAATCGTTCAGAAAATTGTTAAACTTGGAAATCTAAAACTGATCGCGTGGAAGTCCAAAAACTGAAGGAAAGTATGTGATATTCTCTGAGATCTGTGTGTCTAGTGGCAGACAAAAAAGAGCTAAAAGGTCTTTTGCCTTTTCTCCATAGTGATAATTTCTAGCATTGTCTGTACACGTGCAGCCATAGGGCTGCTGCAGGGTTTTATTCCATAAGAAGAAGGTAAGAATAAGTGCATAAAAGCAGTTCCGTGTCTAAGTTTATGCATGCCTCTTGGCTTGGAATGGAGAATGTTGGGGTATTTTTCAGTGTCAGCTTCTACTCTTCATTATTTTTGTATAAATCAAAGACCTAATGGAATTAATTAAGCAGAAGAGTGTTTTGATTTTGCTGAAAAAAGAAAGACATTCAATACCACAATGACTAATTCCATGCAGTGACGAAGACTGGAGTCTTTAGGAATGGATAATGTCAAGCATCCTACTGGCATGTGGAAAAATAATTATTGAACTGGGAGAAAAATTATTGAACAATGCAAGAGAGATGACAAAAACCTCATAAAAGTTGTCAGATGTGATTTTAAACTTGTATTTAATTTTGTGATGTTGTGAGAGAGGGGAAAAGAGGAGATACTGAAGGATAATTGCGAGATTAGAAGAAGTAACAAGTTTTTACACAGCCACTTACTTCAGGGGAGCTATCTCGTTCTATATAATATGCGTCAAATGGCCCATACCTGAATTTCATGGAAGCTGAGCTCTATGCGTTGTCGTGAGGCTGCCAGCATAATAAGGAGTTGGACAGTCTGTAATTCAAAACCCAGGCACCTGAGACTAGTAAATCTAGAGAAGAGTGACCCTGACCTGCAATTTCAATGGTAGACTGAGAGCGCTAGGTTTTTTTTTTAAATAATCTCTGCTAAACTGGGAAAAATCTACCGAATCATAGTTGTTTCATATATCGAAGGCTGGCAGCCGAGTGCCTCAAAAATTCTGTTCAGGAGAAAGTAGTAACAGCTTGCAGATATGGCCCTTGCAGCTTGAGATTTCCTTTTAAACATTATCGGGAAATTAATATGTATTAATTATGTTTTCCTTTGGGGATAATGGCTTACAAAATTGCATAAAATTCTGAAAGTCTTATTTACCATTAACCTAGTGTTGCAGCAGTCCTGCAGGAGGCGTGTGGACTGCACATCTGTCACTGAGGAACAGCATCTACTCCCTTTGCAAGTAAACTTCACAAGTTTGGGTTTTTTTTCCGATTATGCTTACTTTTTTCCCCTTTCCTTTTCCCATCTGAAATGGCATGAGAAGAGAATTATATTTTAAAAGTCCATGTACTCTCAGTGGGCAGTGGCATTGTGGCAAGTATTTATCCACCTTTTTTAATTTTTTATCTCTTCCCCATTCCATTTTGGGCTGTTGCAATAGTTAAAATGCCTTCTTTAGTCACGTGTCTTTTTATCAAAAAAGCTGTACACATCGCATAAGCACACATTTTAACATTCTCCCCCCGCTCTTCTTCACCAAAACCTTTTATCTCCAGCTATACAAAGAACCTTGTCCTTTGCTTTGTAGGTAATTATTTAATCCCCCCCCGTACTTGGGTTGCTATTCTTGGCCAGTTGAATGCTGGCCCTTATTATAATGAACACCAATCTTGGATTGTTGCAAGAAACTTTGAGGCACAGGACAACCATGAGTTTTAAAATGAAGCTGTAGATTTCTGCAGCTGCTTGATAAGAAGCTCGACTGCTGGGAACCTTTCTGAGGTTCATAAAAATGAAACACTGGAGAATAACAAATCCTTTCGTCTACCACTACAACGCTTCATTTTTGAGCAAAGGCAATACTGTACTTAGAAGATTACAAAAAGCTGTAGGCACCATTTATATTCCAAGAAGATGTTTACTGCTTACCAAATAAAATATTTTAAAATCACTTTTGTGTGCACTGAATATTTTAGGCCATGATTAGATATTTTATATACAAACAATAATCCATTCTTCAGCTGTCCTGATGGATCATCAGGTCAACTGCTGAGTTTTCAAGAGTGGAGGTGTAGGAATGGCAAAATCACTGATGTGTGGAAATTTTATAGAAGCAGACAATTACTTTGAGCAAATAGCTGCCTTTGATCTTTCTGGTGATTGAGCTGGTGATGTCTCAGGACAGGAAAGTCTACTGCTCTTTAAGCGCAGCACATTTTTCATGCATAATAACATCATTTCTGTAACCTTCAAATGTTTTGATTTCAGAAAGGCCTTTTTTTCTGCTTTTCTGGTCATAAAACTGAGACGCTTATACAACTTTGTGCTACATGTGAGCTGGGAATTTTATTCCAGACTGAAGAGTTAATTTAATACAGTATTTGAGTCACTTGCTCAGAGCACTGTTTAACTGAAAATGACAGGCTTGACAGAAACCTAAGGGAGCCAGATGTCCTGGAGACACCTGAGGAGTTACAGTCATTCATTATATGTTTTTTTTCCTTTTGTCAACCAGACACATGTAAAAAAGAATTAAATGATTTATTAGTTCTCAATTGCTGTTTGTTCACCTGTTGTACAAGAATAATCATCAGAAGAGGGTCTTTGGGGCCTGGTGGGTATAATCTCCACAGAAATTAAAGATTTTTTTTTTTTTTTATCCATGTCAGGAATGCCAGAGTAAATTATTATTGTTGCAATGTCAGTCTAATTACATGCTAAACTCAAGCTTGTATTACAGTAGACTACAACTGGTTACTTGTCTATTGATACCGAATAATGCAGTCACGGGTACTTGACAAATGCTAACAGAAAATACAATATCAGCTAAAATTTAGTCTTTTACTAAGCTTCTCTCCCTCAGCCCTTGGTTCCAAACTCTTTCAGGGTCGGGGGAAGTGGGAGATGGTGTCTGTCAAAGTGCCGTTCCCACCTCTCGCAGGACTGCATGTAGTCAGTAGCTGACAGTTTTATCAACTGTTTTCTCTCTGCAGAGTGATCGCTGGATCCAGCTAGCTGGGCAAATAACAGGAGAATGAGCAGTTTGTGTAACAGTGGGATGTTTCATGCCTCAGTTCTTTCAGAAACACAACCTCATCATTAGTTTATTTTTTCCTGCCTAAATTAAAGAAAAAGCAGCAGAACTGGTGTGATTTCCTTCCTTCTCCTTCCTTCTCCTTCCACTACCCCAGTTTATCAAACGATGCCACTATTTGGATAAAGTAAAGCTTAATTAGTGCAATCAATTTTTCGTAAAGACTATATGTATAAATTGTTAGTCTGTTGCTTTAACTATTTGCTTGGTAACATGCAGACCACTTACCCCATGCATCATGACAAAAGAGTTCCCAACCATTGCAGTAAACTAGTGTGAACAATGCAGTAACATCTCCTGCAAGTATTCTGTTCATGCCTTCAAAATGTATTTCAACAGTATAAGTTTGCCTTTAAGGGATTCATAGTTAATCTGTAAGATAGCGGGTTCTGCACACAGTTTATTCTCTTTGAGATTTGTACTGTAGTGACTTAAGCTATCCGTCTGGAGAACAGAAGCAATTTAATGAGATTTATATAAACAACACGTCTGTCAGTTTTGCAAGCACTTATTAGTTGAGTACCTCCTAAGTGTTAGCAGCTTGAGGATCAAAGTGATAAATTTAGGATTTTTTCCAAAGCATAGTTATTTGTTATAAAGAATGTGCCAATCATTGCAAGTAATTAAATAAAGGTTGAATTTGTTTTTATGTTATCAATACAAAAAAAAAAGGATAACGCTAAATATATTTTTTTTGCTGGGAGTATATTTGAGTCCTTAGGTAGGAGACAGACTTCATTGACTAGGTTCCATCTGTGGCTTTTTAGTAGTGAATATTTTTGCCTTTGTAGCTTACTAGAACAAAAGAGGTTCATTTGCCCTGTTATCTTTGGTGCTGCCCAAGTGATGAGGTCTCCCAGTCTGTAGGAAATCACACAGACTGATGATGAAGGCATGAGACAGGTCACAACAGCTTGAACCACCACTTGCTGCATATTACAAGGCTACTTCTCTGCTAACATGAACTCAGTCTGAGATCCTCCTTCTCCCTGAAGTGTTTTGTGTTGTCAGTTTCTATTTATGGAATGCATTAGATGAGTGAAGGCCTTTGTTATGAAAATTGTTGGGTACCATGGGTGTTTCACCCGCTGACTTGGCACTTCCCCAGCTCTTGTCGGACACCAAAAGACACCAGCTTCTCTCAGGCTTCCTGGTTCTTGGTATGGCCTGTACCTGAGGAAGGGCCTGGTCCATAGTGCTGGGTAAAACAGCCAGCACATTTGCAATTTCCAGTGCTTTGGTGTAGGTCAGGGAGCTGAAAAACCACCTATATTCAAGGCCAGTTATGGCAAAAGGAAATAAAGTTTATTTACAAAATGCAAAATGTACAAATGTTTATGAAGACAAAGATAAGAGCGTAAAAGGAAAAATAGATACTCTAAATGAGTTACACTATAAAAGTCAGAAATGTCCAGCTAATGATTTGTTAGACGATTAGCAAGCCTTCACAATCACACATTTGGTGCCTACGCAGGATAGATGTATTCTGCACTACTTCACAGGAAAGCTCTTCTCTTCTTCAGAGTGTGTTGCTTCCATCCAGATTTGTATCTCTGTGCTCCTCCATCTCAACAGAACTGTCACTTGGTGTGTTCATGTTTTCTCCAACACCGCTCTCATGTCTTTGGTAATGCTCATATTCAAGGTCACATCAGGTACCACTCTCTGTGCTTGATTAGGGTTATACATATTTAACTTTGTCTTTTTCAGACAGCCAGTACTGCTTTGTAGAACCATGAGAATGAAAAACATTACCTATTAAATAGGGAAAATATTTAAAATATCTAATAAGTTTATCTCAAATCTAATGTAAGCTGAGGTAACTTTTTTAAATGCATCCCTGTTACCTTTTCACATGCACTGGGTCTTTCTGTCATTCTCATTTACATCTGCCTCCGAGAGGCCCTGTGCTTACCCGGACGAACTACACATTTCAGTCTATCTGATCATGACTGTTCATGTGCATAGCAGTGACACCTGTAATTATTTTTCCTATTTCCTACAGAAAAGTACAGGAAATGAAATTCAAGTGGCAAGCTTCTGCAGAGAAAGAGAGGATTTGGATCTGAGACTATATACAGTTTATGGTGGCTGTGGTGATTAATGGAAGGAAACATAGAATTAGCAGACATTGCTATTTTGGGCATTGGCAAACAGAGGTTATGGTTTATGTCTGTGGGTTTTTACTTAGTTACTGGTTTTACTCAGGTAAAAGCTGGCTATTACATTTGGTGTTAGGTACTTTGGTTTCAAAATGAGTTGAACCTTTATGACAATGCTATTGAAGGGAAAGGAAGTAGGATAGAAATTCCCTTTCAGTCCTTTTTGATCTCACTTTAAAGTCAGGTGATGTGCTGAAAGAGAACAAACTGTGCAAAGTGATTTCCAGGTGATGTATAGTAGGATCCCAGTGATGCTCCCAATGATGTCATTCCAAAAAATCCCAATGGAAGTTGGTCAAAGACTTGGGGGATTCAGTCCAGTTCATTAGCCTAATGGACTGACAGATGTTTCTCTGGATATTTGTTTGTCTGAATAACAGAAAACTCTTTTTTCCTTCAGACACTTGTGAATTGCTGAGCATGTTAGACTAAGCACAGACAACATCAGTGTTACTTAGTGGGCTTGAGTTTGTCACCTACCAGCCTTGATGTGTGAATAGCAGTTGCTTATATTTGTATGCAAAAGTGTGTTGGCTTTTATACCCTGTACCTATATTCTCCTGGCTGGCTGTGGGTTAGCTGGTTAGCTGTGCGAGGTCACCAATGTTCTCCTCAGCTGGTCGTGCTCTAAAGATGACGATCCTGTTGCACAGGTGTTTGTTGTTCTAGAATTACTGAAAACAAGGAGGAGAAAGACTTGCTGGGGTGCAACCTAGGAGGCTGGAAAACAAGGGCTGCCTGTTGCTGGAGAAGGCATAGTTTAAACTATTTAGCTTATATTGACGTCAGTAGCGATGCTAAGAGTAAGTGTATATAAATGGAATTTGTCTGCTTTGGGCAATATCATCTTTCTTTATTTTCTGCTTTGTAATTGTATGCAAATTGCGTTGCTCAGGCAGAGGGAAAAAGTTGTGCTCCTTGTTTTAATTCATTCAGCTAACGTAAAGTGCGTAGTCTAAAGTAGATATTGGTTCTTGGAACCATTTTGCTTACCTACTTTGGAATGGAGGCTGTAAGTGCATATCATCATTCATGTTAGTGAAATTTTGGCAGCGTTTCAAGAGAAAGATTAGTGGATCACAAGTTATTATGAACTCTTTTCTTAAATTTATGAGCAGCCGCTCTTGTGAATGGTCCTGCTAAAATAATTTTCAGCATTGATGTGAACAGCTGCATGTCAGTAAAAGGGAGTAGTTTGAAATCTAGCTTTGAAATAGTTCCAGTTTTGATAAGCACATCATATCCATGGTGTAGATGAGGAACCTACAAGCTGTTGGTTTATCAGATGAGAGAATACAGGTATGTTAGAAGTCACTAGAGAGTAGCCTCACTTTTTTTTTTTTTAACATAAGATTTTTAATTTTTTTTATTGAGAGAGCTTGGTTTAGTAAAGCAACGACTTAGGAGGAGGTTAAAATTCAATCCACCTTACTTCTGTTTCTTTCATAAAAGACATAAAATTCAATTAAAGTTGATGATCAAGGAAGGAAATTAGGTAAACTGGGAACTCTAAACAGATCTACAAAAGCACTTGGAAAATTAGGCACAGATTATTCTGTTCGTGTACAAAGTTATTTAGATGGTAAATGGAAATCATACAGTGTGAAACCCAGCAAATTTTCTGTGTTCATAAATAATTGAAACTCCTCAGGGTAAAATATTTAGTTGCAATAGACACCTGATAAAACCAGAAGAAATAAAAAGGACATAAGACCACCAGAGTATATCTAGTAAATGATAAAGGACTTAAGCGCAGCTGCATAGAGTGCACCTAGGTTAGCAAGTAATGTAAAAGTGAAGCTGATGACTAGGCAAAAATGAAGTAATCGAGCAGGCTGAGCATCTACAGATGGCATCTGGTAGAAGAGCCTCGTGCCAACCAATAAACCAGAAACTATGCATGATCATAAGGAAGAGTAGGGTTAAAAACTTAGTTTTCTGTCTTAACTAGAGTTACGTACACAGTAGCTGGAATTCAGCTATTGACATCTGGAGATAAATATTTTTAAAAGTGTCTTTTAAGTATAATAAAATATTTGAAGAAGAAAGGGTTATCCAGAAATATTGCCCTAGGGTTCTGTGAAATGTCTGTCTATAAATGACTATTTGTCATTCTCAAGGTATTTGTAATTATTACTAGTGTTTGTTCAAATAATGAGATAAAGAGTACTGTCTGAGGATGATGTGAAAAAGAGGAAAAAATCCTTTTAATCCTCTAGGAAAAAATATATACACCAGAATTGGAGGAACAGACTTTTTAAATGAGCTCTTAAGTCAGATATGTTGCTGCTTCTGTTGTTAGAGAAGGTAAATTATGGGACTTTCATTTTTCCTGTTGAAGATTCCTGGATTACTACCGCTATAAACCACACCAATGACAATGCCATCCCATCAGGTATTAATGCAAAGGGAGCAAACAGCACCTTAGTTCAGGGAGCACAGACAGCAATGCAAAAACCAGACCCAGCTCTCGGTCTCCCAGCACCCAGCTCTTGGTCTCCCAGCATGGGCACGTGGGCATCTCTGACAGGGGTGAGTCAAGTTACGCTGCACTTAGATACGTGCTTTACATCTTTACTAAGTATTTATATTTGAACAAGTGGGTGAATATAACCTTAATGAGGGTAAAGATTAAGCTGATGCGAAAAAGACACATTTGTGCTCTTATTTATTGAAAGCTAAAGCTGTAAGCAATCAATTTCAATCCCAATGAACTGGCTTTCCCTGTGTGATATGAGTAATACGATATCACTGTGATCAGGATATCATATTGGTGTTCTTTCCTAAAACAGCCTCACCAAACCAAATACAACCCAGGCTCAAGAGCTTTTCCTTTACAAATCAACTTTTTAAAGTTCTCTAAGATAGTTTCAGGTCATGGTAAGTTTCTTCGTGTGATCTGATGCTTCATAATAACACAAACCCATTTGATGTGAATTCACAATCAAACTGAGTCAGACATTGTTGATGTGCTTTGGTTTCTTTTGCTTTTATTGATCCTGTAGCTTAGCTGCTAACTTGTATGGTTCTCAGCTTTTTCACAAAGACAACTTAAACACAAATTTTGGGGCATTGTTTCAGAATCTCAGCAAGGTTTTCCAAGAGCCATCTGTGGTATCATTAAGTTTCTTTCATAAAGAGAAAAAATTGTTTGTTGCCTTCTACCTGTATTCATCGAACTGGCCTCTAAAAGTGAGTCCGGGATCTTTATTAGCTCTATGTGTTTTGTGTGACTCAAAGTCTGGCCTAATCCTCTGATATTCCAGTTCAGATTCAAAGTCTTTATGGAATGTCTAAAAATACTGTGGCCAGAGCCCATCAGTAAGTCCTCTGTCGTCAGCAGCTGCTAATGATTATCCTGGTTGTGAGTCAGGCATCAGCAGAGAAAATGCGTCCACGCACAGAAGGCAGCAAATACAATTCTTCAGGGAGCTGACCAGAAGTGCTGCATGGCATTGAGATGCGGGGCAGGAGTGGGGGTAGAAATGGCAGCCTCAGTAGGAAAAGAGGGGAGGAAAACGGCTGCCTTGCAAGAGGGCAGTGTGTAAAATGCTCTGTATGACCACTGGGATGCTGGAGGAGAGCTGAGGATGGCAGCTTATTGCAACAGACAATGAAATGCACTGCTGGGAGCGCGCAGCTGCTGTGTTGGCAGTGCTGGATTTTTGTTGCATCCTGCTGCAAGAAAGAGAGGGCTGTGGAGGGGATAGGGAAAGGCAGCCGTGCTGGGGTGGGTAAGGAGGGGGCTGGTGTGTGTTTGCATGTGTTGGAAGTGACTGGGCCCGACCCAAACAGTTCTGTTTTCCAGGGCTCTGGTGTAGGCAACAGTGGTAGCAGGATGGAAATGTCCTTGCTGCTTCAAGCAGACTCTTCTCCCAGACAAGTACCTATTTTGTCAGTGTCTTAAGCCAGAGCCGCCTTGGCTTCCACCTTCTGCCACCCGATAGAAATGATGCCGTCCAGAAAACCATGAGGAGGAGACCGGAAACCTAATTGTGTTTGCTGCAGGAATAAGCATATCTCCTTGATATGCCCTGAAAACCATACAAAAAAAGGTACAAAACTTCTTTCTGAGTATAGTGTCAGCTGTCTGCAAACGTGAAAGAATATGGACAGATAATATGAATTGTCCCCTTCTGGTGTCTTTATGCGTTTTGTTTCCTGTTGGAGAACTCTGGTTTCAGTTTATCACCCACGCTCTGGAAAATTTCATATAGCTGGGAGAGTCTTACTGTTTTTCCTGGGTGTCTGCTCTTGGTCGTTGTCAGAAAATGGGGTGCCGAGGCAGGTGAGCCTTTGCCCTGGCTCTTAACTGGTCTTGCATGGTGATTTCTAACTTCATGTTGAAAATAGTAATTCTGAGTGTTACTCCTGTGTGGCTTAAACGTATTGTAACCACAAATGCAGAAGAGAGGGCGATTCATGCTTAATAGTTGTTTTCATCTGTGGAATGGCAAGCCTGAAATGTATTACTATTTTGAAGTCTGTAGCTAAGTATTACACTTGATTAGAAATAAGCTAAATATGTGCAAAACTTCATTTTCCAAACTAGCTTGCAGTTTTTAAACATGATTAATACTCTCTTGTGAATGATTTTATGCACACCTTATATCACACAGTGCTGATGTTTGTTTGCTTTGGAGGCAGGATTCTTATGTTGCATCTCTCTGGTGAATCTTTACTGTGGTGTCAATCAGTTGTTCACTACTTATTAATTGACGTAATTATTTCCCTTGCTAATTCTCCATTATCCGGTTTTTGTTGTTGCTTTCTTTCCTAATGCAGTTCCTCAGCTCCCAAGCGAATGTACGTGTTCTCTGCTTCAGGGGTTTTCTTGGGTTTGGTGTGTGCGTGTGCATGCGTGTGCGTGCCTGTGCGTGTGTGTCCCCGCCTTCTGCTTATCACTTTTCATCAATTAGAAAATGGATGTGATCAAGAGGTCCTGACCCTGCCAGCTCAAACAGTCTGAAAAGCAAACTCCAGCTGCAGTTAAGTGTTGATAGCTCCCAGGAGAATTCAGATTACCATAGTGATGTTTGATGACTCTGGAAACAATGACCAAAAGCTTCTGAAAACACAAGTCTTTTAAAAATCATTATTTTGTTTTTTCACCAATATGTTACCATAAACATACTGGCTTAGGCACTTTTGTGAGGAAAGAAAAACACATAGACAAATACACACACCTGTATATTTTTTTCCTCTTTGTTTAGTTTTCATGCAAACTAGGAGGAACGGAACTGTGCTCCTGCCAAGTTAAACTTGAATTCCCTTCTCTACAGCACACTTCTCTGATCTTTTTTCTAAAATTCACAGGATTTAACCTATCTGCAAGATGTCTTGGCAAATGCAGTCTGTGTATGACATTCCAAAATCAAAATGCAGTCTGCAGAGCATTAACTAAATGTCTCGCACTGGCTTTTTCTGGGGGATGTGCTCAGTCACACCTGGACTTGAGTTGCTGTTCATGGCACTGGCTCCTTATTTCTGTTCCCGTTCCACCTTGTTTGCATCTGTATCACACAGTCCTTTTATATTTTGGCAATTAATTATGTGTGGGTGGGAATTACTATTCTATAACTGAAGTGAGACTGCTGCTGCTGGGAGAACTGGAAACTGTAATAATTTGCTGTTGAAGGAAAAACATTGACGAAGATTGTGGAAAATAAGGAGGTCTCTCCCTGCACTATGCTCTGCTCTGCAGAGTTGCAGTGAGATGGTTGAGTAGTGTGTTTGGTAGAGTTAACAGGTTGAATCCTGTGTCCTGCCCTACAGGATGCTGCTTCTTGACAGATTCTTTTTCTTTATTTCCTCTCTTATACTTCCCTGGTATATAAATGATTTGCACAGTTAGGATTTTGTAGCCGTTCTAGGAAAAACGCTTGGAAAGTTGGAATTCCAGTCCTATACAGCTCTGCAAATTTCAGCAGCTTCCTGGTTTGCTGTCCTGAACTATATTCCTTTCTTGTATAAAAATACACTCTTATCTCGTTCTTCTGTTTTCAGGCAACATAGGTATGTCTGGGGAAGTGCAAGACATGACTTTCCCAATAAGTGAAACAGCGGAGGGAGGGGAAAGCCTGTGTACCTCTCTCTGAGTTCAGCAGTAGCGTATCAGTTTCTGCTGGCTTTCTTGCACACTGGTATATCTGTATCAAACAGATACTTACAGTTCTGTAAGAACCTTTTTCTTTAATTGTGGGTGTCAAATGCTCATACGCTGCTGCTGTTCAGAATTGTGCAAGTTAATATTGCCAGCAGAAAGCAGGGCTTCACAGAAGATTTTATGTTCAAAAGCTTATTTTGTTTAAGGATACATCAGATATCTATAGAAACTTGTAAAATCATTATCAAGTTAGGTAACTGGAATAACTTCAAGGTGGTGGTAATGTCCTCAGTGATCATTCTTAAAAAGTCATTAAAGGAAATAAAACCTTGTTTGTTAACAAAAAGAAATGTTGACAAGAGAAATTCCCAGTGATAGTCTGCAACACTCCTTAGGTTTGGCAATTCATTCTTGTTCTCTGATTTATTTATTTATTTGAGTGTGTGAAGCAGAGGTGCTGGGATGTGAACTTTAGAGGCCATTCAAATCCAGAGCACCGAGGGGGTCAACAGCAATGTTTTATTTGTGTTCTGTTTATTTGCTTTCCTCTTCTGTTGTCCTGCTCAGCAACTGCAAAATGATGCAGCATATTAAAATCCCATTCCCATAACTTCAGTTGAACTCGTAAACTATGCAAAGCTGTGCTGCAGAGCTCTGAGGTGTGGTTTGTTTGGGTTTTTGTGTTTGGTGGTTTGGGCTTTTTTTTGTTTTGTTTTGTTCCTGTTTGTTTTTAGCTGCAGGTGGGAAAATTAAGTGGAGGGAGACTGGGTTTCAACTCTGACAAGAATCTTCACTTGCAGACCCCTGTGGCTAGTTGGCCGCAGCATTTCTCCATGGATGTAGGAACGCTCTCCTGTCTTCAAGACTGTGATGTTTTCCCAGTTTTTCTCCTCTGGCTGGGAAAGTGTGTTCATCAGACTGGGAACAAGGTAGACAGCCTGGAGAAAGGGGGAAAAAAAAACCCAGTATGTATGCCTAGGAATGCAGCATACAGCTGAACATAAGAGATCATAAAAATTGTATCTGGCAACTAGCGGGGGGCAACTGCAGGAGTTTTGTGGTGGGCTGTGGAGTGCTGATGAAGACAAGGGACCTGTAGTTCAGCTGATCCATGCAGGAAGCCATAGACGTTTTGTTCAGTTTGTCCCTTGTAAACTGGAGTAGCTCTAATGGTAGAATTGAGTATAATGGAAGAGAAAATCTATGTTGGAGCAGAAATACGCTTTGTGCCTATAATAGCACAAATATTGCAGAGTGCTTTAGGACTACATAATGAGGTTGAATTTCAGATCCTAGCGATTGGAGAGGTAGATCTCACTGTTGGGGGATTTCTGTGCAACAGTGTGTCAGAGTGCTGCATTACATGGCTGCTTGGTGTTTTCTCAGCAAAAAGTAAGTGTATTATTTAAGTTCTAGAGAGAGCAGACTTCCCAGCTGATGAGAAGTGCAGAAAGTACTGTGTCCAGTTCTGGGCTCCCTGGTTCCAGAAGGACAGGGAGCTGCTGGAGAGGGTGCAGCAAAGGGCTACCAAGATGATGAGGGCACTGGAACACCTCTCTTATGAAGAAAGGCCGAGGGGCTTGGGTCTCTTCAGTCTGGAAAAAAGACCCCGGAGGGGGGACCTGATCAACACTCATAAATACTTCAAGGGTGGGTGTCAGGAGGATGGGGCCAGGCTCTTTCCAGTGGTGCCCAGGGACAGGACAAGAGGTAACAGGCATAGGTAGGTAACTTGAGCATAGGAAGTTCCACCTAAACATGAGGAGGAACTTGTTTCCTGTGAGGGTGGCAGAGCCCTGGCCCAGGCTGCCCAGAGAGGTGGTGGAGTCTCCGTCTCTGGAGACATTCCAAACCCACCTGGATGCGTTTCTGTGCCACCTGCTCTGGGTGACCCTGCTCTGGCAGGGGGGTTGGACTAGATGATCTCTAGAGGTGCCTTCCAACCTTATGATTCTATGAAATTGAAGAAGTCGTCTATGCTCGGGGTAGGTTCTGCTTCCCTCAAGAGGTTGTTGCCTTCTGGTTAGATCCTGGAAGGAGCCTGGCCTCAGGAGGATGTAAAATTAATTTGAGTTCTCGACAGAGATCCTATATAGACCACCACGTGAAGTCCTAAATAGTCTTTATCTGTGGCGTTGTACAATAAGAACCATAAAGCATCTTGCTGGATAAGGGCTTGTTGAATATAGCAAATACAGAGTGGTCATACACTGATTGTCCTCCATAATAATAGGCTTAAATCTGACCCCGTAGTAAAATACGCAGTTCCTGTAATTCTCCCACTTATCAAAAAGGAGAGGTCAAGATACTGTATTATCAACTGCTACTAAAATCCATCCTGCTTTCTGTCTTACTTTCCATGTCTGTCCTAAACAATATACCTTGAGGGAGGTAGAGGAGAAAGTCCTACGGGCCATCTGCTGTAGGACGGGCATTGCCATCTCCTGACTGAGTTTTCCAGATGGAAACGCAGCGCAGGCATCACCTGCCCTCCCTCTGCTATTTCAGGAGATGCAATTTTGATTTCTGGTGCTAGCTAGCAAGCGTGTATTGATCCCTATATCAAAATGTGCAATTCCCTCAGTGTGCTTGTTCTGCTCTATCAAATTCTTCCTTTGTACGAGTTTGAAGGGAGACAGGCAGGACCTTTTCAATCCAGGACTCCTGTTTGGTCTCTGCAGTTACTTGTAGATGAAGTCATTTTCTAGCCATCTAACCTCACATTATGCAAGTGCTGTTAGGCACATGTACTTTGGATGCCATTACAGCACCCAGAAATCTTTTCAAGAGCAGCATTTCACCCTCTGGTAATCATATATATGAATTTCAGGGACCAAAATGTGACTTCAGTGGGCCTGTGCTGATTTACACTGATAGGCTTATTTCAGGATCTTTTCTTTCTTTTTTCTTCTGATGGTTTGCAGAGAGAAAGAGGCTCAGGAAATTCATATAACCAATTTTTTGTCTCCATTGCAGCTGAGGATAGTCTGGATTGGTAGGAGAGGCAGTGTTACCAGTGTTTTCTTTGGCACCAAAACTTCTGGGATTGAAGGACTCTTGTAAGGTATTAAAGAAACTGCAGGAACTTTGGTCCTGGTGTTATGCCAGAAAGATTTTTAAAGTTTTACAAAGGTAAATAATGCCAGTGTGATAATTATTTTGTTATGATGAGTGAGAAAATTGAGCTTTTTATCTTCTTAAATTCCATCTAAAAGCAGTATTTCATTCTCTTTTTATCCAGTAAAATAACTGAAAATAGTTTTACGTGGAACAGAGATAAGAAAAAGCTAGCGATTAAAGATAATGTTTTAGAATGTCTGGCAGGGTTCAGTGCATCAATAACCCTGACACGTAATTAAAGTAATTGAAAATGCCCCACGTGTGTTCTCTGATAGAAGGCAGTAAAAGATCATTGAAGTACCAAAGCTCTTTCACAATACTAGATATATTTTAAAATCAATCTCTTTTATTTTTAATCTTCTGTTTGAGTTCTTTAAATCTCCATAAAGCCAAACCTAAAGCTGCATCTGTGCCTTTAGTTAGTCGTGTTGGAATAGTGGCTCATATTTCATTCTGTTCAATTTTAAGGTCAGCACAAAGGACTGAGAAACAGGGCCATGAGGCTCCTCAAGCATGCCAGCACTGGGCAGAGCTGGGCTGGTGTCTCTCTCCTTTTTCCTACCAGTTTTCTTCTTTACATTCCAATCTTGAACCCCTCTGTCTACACCTTCCTTTTTTTTTTTTTTTTTTTTTTTTTTTTTTTGGCTTCTTTTTTTTTTTTTTTTTTTTTTTTTTTGTTTAATTAGGCATCCTTGTTCTTCTCTTTCCTTTCTGTTCTTTTCCCACAGCTGTCTGAAATTAACCCTAACATAAGAGGAAAACTTGTTATTTTGAGATTTTGTAGGGGGGGGACATCGTTCTGGGTTTAGGTTACTTATTTACAGATGAGTCCTGGACTTCATTGACCCAGAACTCTGCATTGCTAAGAATTTAGAATCTTTCAGGTTTTAACAGAATGGACAAAATGATATAAGACTCTGTAAATGACTTCAGAGAATGCAGTATTTTCCATCAAAAAGCAGCAAGAAATCTGTGTTTGTTTTGCCTCAAGTGCAGACTCTGCCAAGAGTTAAAATTCTTGGATTTTCTTCATCAGAAAGTGGCGAGGGCATCTGGCCTTTAAAAAAGCTTGAAGTAAAATGTCAACTTTCCACAGAAATGTTCTGTTTGAAATCAGTCACTGTTGCTTGAGTGACAGCGCTGGTAGCTGACAAGAAATAGAGGATTCCTCCATCTGTTCCTCCCTCCCTCCCAAGTTTTTTTTCTCTAATACTGGACTGAATCTCTGGTTTTGTGCTTTTTTTCTGTCTTTTTTGTAGTGAACCCCAGATTTTTTTCAAATTGAAATGTAAGTTCAATTACGAGATGCTGAAACGAAGGTGGAGGTAGTCAATCTCACTTTGTTACTTCTTTCCCTGATGTACAGTGCTGCATGATCAAAGTATTGTGTCTATGTCCTTCTCTCATGAAAAATGAAAAACTTGTGTAAAAATAGCTTCTTAAAATTTAGTTAAAGAAATGTTCAATGAAAGACACATGTTGCCAGCATGTTTTCCTGAAGGAAGAGGTGTGGTGTTAATGACTTCTGTTGTATTTTATTAAAAAATCCTTACACAGTAAATACTAAATTGTTCTTAGTTCTTGCACTAAACAAGGATCTTGTCGTCTTCAGAGACTTGATCTATCCAAGGACTTACAAGTTGCAGAGTCTTCAGAGCAATTCGTGTGGCTCTAGAAATGCATAGGGTATAAGAGCTTAGCACTTGGGCCCCTGTGATGGATGGATGCAGCCGCAGCTCTTTGGAGAAGTTCTTGCTGGCAACTTCACTGAACATTGGCTCAATGGGCACAGATTTAGGATGTTTCTGTACCCATCATCCGTTTGTGCAACTGCATAGTGCTGATCAATATTTTATTCTTGCCACAGGAGGAAATAAATAAAATTAGCGTGACTGGAAGTTAAACATAGGCCTGAGGAAAATATGCTCTATACATAAAATTCAATGCATTTCCCTTAGCGTTCAGGGTAAGCAAAGAGAATAATCCGTGTTTCAGTTAGTTTGGAGATGCATTTGTGAAAGTAACTTGTGAAAGTTATATCAGCACACAGTGCTAGAATACATTACTGCGACACTTGGGATGTGGGGGTGAATGTACTCCAAGGCGTTAACCTTGAAAGATCACCAGAATAGACAACTCCTGAGATTCATTAAGTCGTCACTGCAGAGGTCAGGGGGACTTCTGTCAATGGAATTAAATCATAACATATGCTTAAATAGATATGTTTGGATAGGAAAAGGTTGAACATGTAGGATATAATTTCAAAAAGGTATTTAAGCTTCAAAGATACTGAGAAGGACGTGACTTGGATATATAGTCTACTGGGGTACATAATGGACAAGGGCAGCTGTTTGCATTTGTAGACGTCTCAATACCTTGGAAAAGTGTCTTGTACTTGATATAGCAAGCTTGTGAGCATTCTGCTTTTTTGCCCACTTTGTTTTATCTTTATAGTGAGCATGTTATGAACTCATTAGTTTATCAGTGAACAATAAGCCCAGAACAAAGCAGATCCTTGTCTGTCTAAAGTACACCAGGGGGGCAGAATACGAACTGTCAAGAAGACTGAGAGATAGTGAAAAGAGTGGGTTAGACACTAAAATCATGTTTATATGTGGATTTTTCTTTTATTGGTAGTTTCATTTTTCAATTACCAACATTAACTCACTACACAGCTTAACCAGAAGGCAAAGATAATAATACAACTGATAACATGCTCCCGGAGGAGGAGTAGAGGAACCGTACTCATGCATATAATACCAAACTGTCATTTCCAGCCAAATTATTAGACAGAAAAGTTAACAGTATTATAACAGTTCTGTAGAATGTTTGCATCTGTACGTTAAAATCTCCATAGTTTTGGTGTCAGATTGGCTTGTGTGTGCTCTAATGACCTTTTGATTTGCCTTCTCTCATCTGTCTCTTCTTTCATAACAGAATTGTGGATATCATAAAAGGGGCTCCGGAGCTGGGGTGGAGTGAGGAAGCTGGGCAGGGAGATGGGCTGCATCACCCATCTGTAGCTCATCCACAACGGGTGCTCGTCTTGTCTCTTCTTGGAGATACTGCAGCCTCTCTAACCAGTCTTTTCCAGTGCTTCACTATCCGTATTGTGAGTTTGTTTTGTTTTCCTAACACCTGGACAAAACTCCCCTTGTCCTACTTCAAAGCTATTACTTCTTGTCCTGCTTACAGTAGAGTTTATTCTTTCCTATTAAATAGCTACATTTTCTATATCTATCTTGCCCCGGTGTTTTTTTTCTCTAGTCTAGGCAACCCCAGTTCCTTCAGCTTCTCTTTTCAGCTTATGCTTTTCCAAATCTCAGATTTTGCTGTCCTCTATATTCCTCCTCCTTAATTCAAAAACATCTTCATGATTTGCTTCAGCATTGTAGCCTGTTTAAAACAACAAATGCATCTAGACCCTTAAGAAAAAAAAACGGTTACCAAAACGCATGTCAGTTGGCATATGCCTCACCTTACATGCATAGTTTGTATTGTAATAATTTTGTAGCATTTTGGCACATACAGAGTCTTGAGGGACTCTGCACGGACATTATGTGGATGCCCTATCAGAGTAGCATTGCAGGATAAGTCTTAATAGATAGCTGTCACCAAGGGAAGAGACTGTGCCTTCCTCTACATCAGTTCTCTTTATTGTTGGAGTGCTACTGGAATTTAAATAGTTTATGGCCGTCATAACCAATATAGAAAAATATACAGTACAGAGCTGTATAGCCAAAGCTTTTTTGCCAGGAGATGAAGAGAATGTGAGTCGGATGCAAAAATATTTTGCTTTTGTTTGTATGCGCTGTAATTGCTAAATAGGCTTTGGAGAGGGGAAAGTGCTAGGCTGCTTAAGGCTTAATGTAAAAAACAAAACAAAACAAAAAAACAAAAAAACAAACCCCAAAAAAACAACAAAAACCCCTAAACTTAATGACTATAGGAAAGTTGTATCGGTAAGGTCACTGCTTCATTTTTCTTTCAGACAACAAGTCTGAGTGACAGGCACAGACAGGTTAAGTGTAGGACATTAGCACTAAGCATTGGAGTGCCTGAGCTCTACCAGGGATGTTTCTAATAATGAGCAGTGTGTTTGTAGATGTGCGGCTGAGAGGAATCTTAGGATTTTGGGCATCCAGTTGGAAGGATCAAACCCTATCCCTGATCATGGCTCCATCTAGGCACGATAAGATATACTTCTTGCCCTACAGAAAATGTGGATGCAAGAGAATGGCAGTATCAGGTACTATTTCGTTTTATGTAAATTCTCTGATATCTGATCCATATGAAATCTTTCATCTCAGGTTGGAATAGGTTCCGACAACAGGCTGATGAGCACTGGTTCAGCTCCAGGCTGTTTTAGCATTGCCGAGCTCTGGTAGAGTCCATATTACAATAAGCAGGTAATGATGGGCTATGATAGTCCAAGAGGGGCGCGTTTGCTAGAGCGGTGTGTTCAAGATGGTCTTAAAGCTAGGCTGGCACCCTGAAGGTAGGAGTAGCTTGACGTTGAGAACATCAGGGGGCATGTCAGTGAAACATGAAGTTCTCTTGCAGTTTCTTTAACGCTTGAAAACCAGAAAATTTAGATGGCTGTGGACTTACGGGCTACGCAGTTTGTTAATGTACCTGCCCCTTCTCAAGTAAGGACTCGGAAGCCTCATCCGTCTGTGTGAGCCAGTGCAGACCCACAAACAGCAATGGTTCCTGAGTAATCGTTTCCTGGCAGCTATAGTGAACATCAAAATAAACTTCTGTAGACTGTTACACAGCAAAGGTAATTGGATGTTTTGGAAAGCATATGAACAGCACTGTGATAACTGTGTGTCGTTTGGTTCTGGTGTCAGTTTTTGCCTTGAGAATTTTATTTGAAAACTGTCAGCCTAAGGCGAAATACTGGTAAATGGGGTTATATGTGTAGAGAATCTCTCTCATTGCATAAAAGAAAATGGGGCTGGAGAAGTGGTGGAAGATGAAAGTTCCTGCAAGACAGAATGTTTGAAAGAATTGCATAGCAAGAGGCTAATTGGATATATATATATATTTTTTTTTTTTTTCCCCAAAAAAGTGTTACGATGGATGCCAGAGGAAGCCGTAAGAAATCTGGTGTCCAGATGCATTTGTTTCTTATGGCTAAATGTAAAACTCCCATTGACAGCTGGTGTCTGCAAATGATTCCAGGAAACAGATGATAGCGATGAATTACCACTGAGGAAATCAGCACGACGGCCAGATAGTGTAACTATTTTACATGGACCCTCATCCCCTGCCCCACAGCTTCCAAACTCACTGTCACAACAGACCAGTGCGTTTCAAGAAGGTGATAGCTCCCCTGAATTAATAATAAGTACTTGGGCAAAGATCTGACTTCATTTGGGAAAATTCCTGCTGGCTTCAGTAGCTGGGAGTGTGGGCCAATTAGGAACTGTGGGATTTAGCGAGTCACTGTATGCGGGTTTGAGCTGTAGATTTATAGCTCGTTTGCAGAACAGACACTGGGCATTTTTATCACAGACCGGTAAGTCTGTGTCTGTATGTGTGGACATGAGAGAAAGAAAAGTACAAGCCTCAAGGAAAGAAAATATCATTTTCCTAACAAGATGAAAAGGGAATTAGACATGCTTTATCATCAGTATTATCTAACTTCTCCATTAACAAGAGTCAGTGGGAATAATAAGTTGCACTGGGAAAACTGGACAATGGAGAGACTAATAGGGGAAAAAAATGAGTGACTGGGACATCAGACTTGGACTCCATTAGAATGATGAGACCACTGGATGAAATGTTAGGTGCCCTAATGAGGTCATGTTTTCTATCCTATGGGCTAATGAGTAAAAATCTCAAAATTTTTATAAGGCAAGAAAAAAGCATGTATGAATCAGACAAACCAGATAATGTGATAATGTGCTCTCTGTCAGTATATTACAAAGACAATGCAAAGAATAAAAAGTGTTTTAGACCACCCCCGCCCGCCATGTTGTCTCCCCTATTGTCCTCCTTTGGTACTTCAGCAAGCTCTGAAGGCACCTTCAAATTACAAGCCTCAAACAGCTTGTGTTGCTGGGCTCCAGCCTCCACAACCTGTAGATGAGGGTTTCTCCTGGGACAAGCAGACAGCCAGCTACATTTTTTCATTGCCTTCTCCAGACTCGGCTGGCAGAACTAAGAACTCCCAGTCCCACAGAGCTGCTCTTCATGCTTTTCCTTCAGGATCAGGAGGAGGCTGAGACTGTCACTAGCTTGCCCTTTGCCCATCCTGTGATTAGCTCCAGCAAGGCACATGCAGCCCTACTTCCAAAAAGTACTTTATCAGTCCCTTTGGATGTTGGGGACTGCGTTTCTACTCTGATTTTTTTCATCCCAAGCCTCAAATGAGTGCTGCTGCCTCCTGTTAAGATTGTTCACTGGCAGCATGGGTGATGAGTGGCTTTCTGATAAGACCACCAGTCCCTCCTGCTGTCCTTGTGATTCTTCTGGTGGCAGGAGGGTGTCTTCCAGATGGATGTTCTCTATGAACTGGTCTCAGCTTTTACTGTGGTCATACTTGCTGCTCATGTCCTCCTCCAGTGCCTCAGTCCTGGATATTTGGGACTGTTTCCCGGATGAAGAATTTGTGGCTTTTTCTTTGCTCTGACGAAGTCTGGTCTAGCTGTCATCTGTGCCTGCTCTTACCTCCATTTTTCTTTGTATTTTCCATGTTTTTCTCCCCTCCTTGCCCCGATCTTTACCATATGACCCTAAGGCAGTTCATGTATGAACCAGTTCCTTTAGTCTTGTACTTTGGGAGCTGAAGAATTCAACAGGCAATCCTGAGTCCTTCCTTAGACCTGGTGTTTGTTGAAAGCCAACAGCATGGAGTCAGTTGCCCCTGTAAGATTGTGCTTGTAGTGTCCCTCTTCCAGGCAGGTAGTCCACTGTGGATGGCTGCAGCCCACGTGCCTTTTTTTATAAGGCCTGCACCATGCAGGTGGTGAGGAAGGAGTAGCAGCCGTACCTGGTGTTACACAAGTATTCCTGCTTTGGGAATTCAGTGGTAATTGTAACTGGAAGGCATAGGTAGGTGATAAGAATTTCTTGGATAAGGCAACAACTTCCAAAATTCTGTTTCATAAGTAAGGTTTTTGTGAAATTCTTTTTCAGTTTCTGCAGTGACTGGATTTAAGTTAGCAGCATTGTTCAGCCTTTTTGATCTGTAGACTGATGATTAACTTTGCGTATCTATTATGTTTTACTGTATTTTACAAATGGTATCCTTTGAGGCAAATTATTTGAATAGTGGTTAATTCTGCTTGAAAGCAATGGGAATTTCACTGTTATCTTTTACATGCGGCAATAAGGTACTGTAAAGCAGTTTTTGCACTCAATTACTTGAGCTAAATGTCCAATAAATAACTCTGACTTCCAGGCTAAGCATGAGAGAGAGTTTTCAGTTAATGAACAACTCGCCCACCTTTCTCAAGAAGAAATCGCAATGTGGAAGTGGTTTGAAAGTATAATGGTGGAAACCATAGAATGAATTCTCCTTAATAATATGCATAGCAACTTTTACAAGCTTTCTGGTACTCTTGAAGAGTTTTAAACTCTGTATTTGGGATCATTTCAGATACAGTTCTGATGGCAGTGGGAGGGCTGAGCCAAGACACTCCTCTGTCCCTCCCCAGTTTCACAGGGTGAACTGGGAGGCAGGCTGGGGATTTGGGGAACTCTATTCTTCTGCTCAAATGCCTCCCTGTTCCTTACAACTTGTGTGAAGAATAAGAAAGTGCTGGGAAAAGGAGGTTTCTCCATGTGTCGAGAGAAGGAATAGGTGATGGTGGGGATTTGGATTAAATTTTATTAAAACTTCTACCCTTCCGTGCCCAGTTTGTATAAAGATGAAAAGGAACAGGATTTTTGAAGGCATTGCCAATACATAGATCATAAACTACCTGAAAGAGAGATTGTGTGGTGGAATGAACTGTGCTGAAGACTACTGCATGAAATATAGATATTTTTGCATTAAACAAACATTTCATTATTGTATTGTAGTGTTCAAGATAAACTATTTTTTTATTGTAAGCAGAGAATAGGAGAGACCAATACCTTGAAGCTCTGTAATGGGAGAGAACTGATTGAGATTAAGTTGTAATCAACTAAGAGAAAATTGATACAATGATTAAGTAAGATATGATTGGATCTTTACAAGCTATATATCTCAGACTAAAACAGGAATAGCTTGACCGTAATGCTAAAGCTTGGAATTGTATGTTGTCCCTTCCTCACATGCAGAAAAATTACAGCAAAACAGTAGAAGTCTGACTCTAAGAAAACAGGCTAAAGAAAATTTATGAGAAGCCACAAAAGCAGATTAAAGGAGCCAGACAGAAAGATTCAGGGAGTATGTGTCATGACATAGAATTTAACGTTTACTTTTGAGGGTTTTTTAATAGCTGATGTGTAGTCATTTTATATTGATGTGGCAGTTCATAGAGAATTGCAGGGTAAAGAAGGGCTTGGTCTTCTGCGGAGTGGCCGTGCGAAGTCCCTCTGGACGTGTGATGAGCTGAGCTAATGTGAGATGAAATCCCATGAAGGTTTCCTAAAGGTGCTTCAGTTCCTACGTTTGCAGCCCTGTGCTTGCAAGCCTGCTATAGAATGTCCGTGTTTATGTCTGTAATGTGTGTGTGTTTTATTTATATATGCGAAAAGAAAAAGAGAATGTACTCTTTGATAGGAGTAAAAAGTTAATGTTTCAGGTATTGTGTTTATTGGAAAAGGAAATCAATAATGGAGTCCTATATATCTTTGATGCAGTGGATTTCCCAAGAATGCTGTCTGAACAGAACAGCCATAATAATTTAGAAATTGGCTGCTCTGTTCGGAATTCTCAGCCTCTTTGCACCAGCTGTGAGCTCTCTTGCTTCCCTTTCTTCACTTTTACTCCTTTTTTTTTTTTTTTTCTCTTTCTCCGTGCTTCTGCTTATTGTTGTGTGTAAGCTCCAACCAAAAGGCATCAAATCAAGTCCAAGGGAATTAACTCCTTTACCCTTACAGCTTGTGCCCGCAGGGTGGTTTTGTATTGGTCCAGCTCCCTCTAGAAAGGAGATTACTTTCTGCTTACATACTGAATGGAGAGCAGCTGTTCCAACCCAACCCCTTCAGTGAGCATAATGGACAGAAAAAGGATTTTATTGAAATGTTCTAGTGGTTAAATTAGAATGGAGAAGCAACCAAATCTGCTTGTTGAGACAAGAAAGAAATCTCAACAAGAGACTCTCTGCAGTAGGGCAGAATGCAGAGAGATGAGCCCAGGGTGAGATCGAAACACATGATTTTTCATTTGCAGCCTATGGAAGGCCTTTACCAGTTTGGGGATTTGAGGATACCACCCTGAATGTGCAGCTGCAGAATGGCATTGACTGTAGTTGCTTGCCTGGAATAAATTCCTCTGAATATTCAGAGTTGCTAAAGCATGGCACAGCTGTTTTGCTTGAGGCACCTCACTTGCATCCTGTTTGCAGAAAGGATCCCTTTCACCTTTGAAGGTTCAGAGATACTTTGCTGCCAGGACCGCCATACAGGAAAGGGTGTTTTCTTCCTGCAATGTAATCAATAAACAAAAAAGTTTGAAAAGGCAATAATCTCATTATTAATAAACTGATAAATTTGCCTCTCTTAGTGCAAAATGTAGCCTTTTGTTGTGTAAGGCCTAAAAAAGTTTAAATCTTTCTGTGAGCAAGAAAGGGGAGCGTGGTAATAGAACAGCTTAGTCAGAAGATGGATGAGGAGACGGTAGCTTGATATTGATCTCTGTCAGTGAATTAGATAGGCACTGTCTGATAAAACATCCCTATTTCTCTAGGTGTCATCACACGTTTCCAAAATATCCTACTTACCCGTTGGCTGCTCAACCTTGTGAGCGAGGCCTGTTCTGCCTTTAAATGGGGGCCATTTATCAGAAGAGTAGAATGGAGATGTTAAACTAACAAATGCAGCAGTGTGAGGGTATAGACAATTAAAACGTTCTGTTTGACATATCAAATATGAGTTTCCATTTCAGGGAAATATGCCTTTTCAGATTATATTAACTTGGATTTAAAAATCACAGGTATAAATGATGCAGAAACCTCGCACATTCAGTAGTCCTACTGGCATCCAAAATGAAGTAATCTAAGACATTTATTGTGAATGAATTGGCACACCACCTGAGTGTAAATGCAGCTCCTGAGCCAGGATGGGGAGAAGAGGAGGAGGCCTTGTCCCACTGGCATTTCTCATACAGCTCTTTCCCAGCAGTGGGATGGAGCCAGGGGTACCTCGCTGTGCCTGGCAGGGCTGACCTGAAACCCTGGCATACCAGCCTCGGAGCAGGGCGAGAGGCTGCAGAGTCTCCCAGGAGGCACCTCATTCAGGACCCAAACTGTCACGGGTGAGGGAAATTCAAGAAACCACGTCAAGGAAAAAAAATTGTGCTTCCATGTACTGTGTTTGAAAGATCTTCAGTTATGCTGTTATCTACAGCAAGTAAATTAGCAACATTGCCATAAGAAATGCATGAGGAAGACAACATGATGAATGGCACCCTACTTATGATTCTAATGGTTGTAAATATTAACAAAAAGAAGATTAAATCTTTAGGAGGTCTGTCTCTACTTCCTAAAATCAATAATACGTGACCTCTGTCACAGACAGCATTTATCTGTGTTCCATCTTGCCTCTGCAAAAATCTGCAAACAGGGATTTAAGTGTGTACAAGAGTTGGGCACAAGTGCATTGCTGTTCACCAGTTCCTTCATCTTACTATTTTATCACTAAGGTAAAGTTGCCTTAATTTATAGATGTCATTTTCTAGTGCTGCTAATTTTAGTGAGCCTTAGCAAGTGAAAGTCTTTGCTGATCTCTTTGGCTTTTTAAGAAATCCTGTTGACTATTAGCATGACTTATGTCAATGAAGTTGTTAACTAGATTGACTTATGTGGTTGGAAGGCTCTTAAAAGTACAGGACCCTCATGAATATAAATCCAGTCATCACCTACACTGAGAATACCCTTTATATTTAATGACATATTAGATAGTTTATTTTCTGTATGAGCATGCGAATATTGTAGGTCTTCATTACCTATGATACAGTCTCACCTTTATTATAAATGTATTTTTAATGTACACTTGTGTGCTGAAATAATTTCTCAAAACAAGAGGGTGCTATTCAGTGCCATGGCTTTGATTTCTTAGTAGTGTGCTGTAAGGAACTTCAGTGGGTTATCAGTAGACTGTAGCTAACTGGCAGTGACAGAAAATCACTGCAAGGAGGTTGACAGGCATTCAACTAAAAAACCATAATCTTATTTTGATTCCTTAATGTGGCTTGATGCCCAAAGAGCTCATAAGATGAGTAAGTTTATATTTAAGTATCATGTTTTCTCTGAGACAGTTTTTATTTCTTGTTAGGCACGGAGAGTAAAATACAACAAATTTGGTGATCTTACTTTAACGTTATTTTAATTGTTTTAGATAGTAAGCATTGACTAAAGAAATAGCTGTTTGTTAGAAGCCTGTGCAGAACTGAGCTTTACCAGTAGCTTTGTATTTTCTTTTCATTTATGATGGGAATGTTTAAAAGGCTTTTCAGTGTAACTCCCTATGTGAACATTCCCAAAAGTTTATTCACGGTAGCATTTACCCTGTTCTTACCTTCCGTTACTTATGGGCAGATGGGTACAGCTTATCCAATTAAGAATTGAAGGTGAGTTGAAAGCACAGCAGTTTGGTTTCTTCTGTTTGCAAAGACATTGTCGAGTAACCTTTTCAATGGCAATTGCACAGTCTGTGCTTCTATAAGAGTTCGGTGGTGGTGGTGTTCTGTAACAGAAGTGAACAGGATCCCCTTCCTGGGAGATTTATGATTAAAAGTCCCCAGGAAACAGATCAATATATACATTCACGGCTTTTTCTTATACCACTAGGTTAAGAATGAAAATTACTTCACAAAGTGAACATTTAAAAATAAGGAACTTTATACCTGGAAATCCAGGTTCCTGCCACTTTTAAGCAATTACATTAATAAATGTCCTCTTGCTTTTGCTTTTACTGCTCGTTCTTCTAATTATACTGCATATGAAAATTTGGTCTCCTTTATTTCTTGGATTGCCACAAGTGACACGTTAAAGAGGATGAATATTCTCTCCAGGAGAAATCCTTTATTTTAATTTACTCAGCAAAAACATGCATCAGCAAACTGACTAGGAAAGCTGCTGTCCTTTTTCCTTCCAGTTCACTATCTGTTTGCATGACCAAATTCCTTTCTCTGGGCAAGAAACTTCCCAGTGGCACTGTAAGTCTATTCTCCTACTGCCTACCAGGTAGAAGTTGCGTGTTTTTAATTCTTCTGTAATAATTTGCAATAGAGCATGCATTGCGGTTTGTTAGAAATGGCTCTGGCAGGGCCATGACTTTGCCCTGCTCCAGAAACATTCACACTTTCTGCACGAGTCACATTCCTTGAAATGACTGTTCTCCATAGCCCAGGGCTTTTGTGTGTTTTTAAAAAATACTCTTGTCTTAATTTTCCTTTGAAAGACCGTTCACTTAGGTTCTCTACATAGTTACCACTTCCAGTGGACATTAGGCTTTTGCCACCGGTCGCATGGTAATTAAATGCAAGAAATTTATGAAGGATGAGATCTTTATTCAGTGAAATTATTCAAACTATTGATGGTGATTATTTGTGAAACCACCTTTGAATTAATCTGACTTTATTAGCAGTGAAAACTGTGTCGGTAATGAAAAATACTAACTGCTGCTCATACAAATTGAAAAAAAAGCACTTCTTATTTTGAAATCTGTCATATAGGAGAAAATGTTCTTATATTAAGCATTTGCTGATAAGTAGGTATGTACTGGCTCTTTTCTGATAACAGGTTTTCCTCAAATGCTGATTCAGGTTTGCTAAGTCTTTAACACAGCACTGCAGGCTATGAAATTACTTTGTCTTATAACAAATTATTCAGAAACTTTGTATTAGGTGGAGGACAGCCAAGTCTCTACTCTGGGCTACAAATAATCCAGACAGAAACAGTACTCATGTGAGCCTTTCATATATTAAAGCTGCCAGGAAATAAAATCCCTTCCCGTGACATTAACGTCTAACTACACTGAACTTCTCGGCATGATTCCCCAGATGCATTGTGTCAGTGGGAGCACTCACGCCTGTGTGGGACAGGACAGTGTTTTCCTGTGGTGTTTGCGGAAGGTGCTCGCTCCTCTCCTCCTTGTCCTCCTGGTCAGGATGCAGCAAGTGGCACAGCACACTGACTACTGTTCAGGCAGCAGTCCCTGATTTTTCTTGTGCTGGAGTGCCGCAAGTATTCCCTTGCTATAGTTCCTTCAGCTAAATCAACCTTTCAAACATATGCTGCTTGCAGTGGTCATATTTAATCTTTGGACTGCTGTTCCTGGTGCTTCTGTTACTTTGGAGAGGACGATGCACACAACGAGATGTTGTCTTTGCCAGTGGTGTCTGCCCTCAGCCTCCCCGAGGGCGCAGCAGGTGCCCGTGCAGCTCCCAGCCTTCTGCGTCATAGACCTCTGCAGTCCAGCCCCATGGCACCGGCCAAAGTAGCCCTCACACCGCTGAGCTAGCTTCCAACTGGCTTACAGACTGCTGGTCCAGCCAACTTGCTGCTGTAGCCAACAGAGGTTTCTTTGTTTGTTTTGGTTTTGGGTTTTTTTTTCCCCTTTTCTGTCCTCAGACTGCTACGCCAAGTACAAAACCACTTGGATTTATTCAGTTACAGCAGAATCTTGCGCAGTGAATGGGGGTTGCTCCTGGCAAAAGCTTCTTCAGTTTTGATCCAGTTAGCTAAACTGAAGGCAAGACTCGTGACATTTTCTGAAGGGTTTACAGTGCTTTATCCTGAATTTATGGAGAGTGCACTAATACATTTAAAGATTTAGGGTCAGTTTGCCACCATCCTGACCTAGTATTCTAGTTTGGGAATGAGTATGGCTTGCGTCTCTGAACCTGTGTGACACTTACTCTTACACTTGATCACAACTGTTGTGATTTTCTCTGATTCAGTGTTTGCTGGTAGCCTTATCAGTCCTGAGTACTTCCATTTGGCCAACCAGGATTTGGTGAGCTGAAAGTCATCTGAGACCTGCTTTCTCTGCAGACCTCTATCCCAGCATCTTCTTGTCTCTCCATTTGACAGTCTGTCTTTGGTCTAGGCCTTGTAATGAGTATTCTGTGTGTGAGAGCCTGAAAGTCTCAACTTCTCCTCTTCTTGCTGTTTCAGGACTTGGGATGAGTTCTTCACCTTTGAATATGTCTGAATCTGGGTCTCAGCACAGGTTCCACGTGTAATTGAATTTTTTCTACATGCTGCATTCATTACCCTGCTTCCTGGACATGCCGAGAAGGTACATCTTAAAAGCCAGGGCATAAAATTGGAGGCAGAGGACTGTGGTGGTACAGCCATACTGCTGCCTTCAGCTGAGCAACCCAGGAATTAGCATGCTCATGCATTGCCCTGTGCACCCTGGGCTGCAGAACCAAACTTGTGGAGCACTTTAAGTTTCAAACCCATGCATAGGCACTAAAATATGTGACTGGATGCTTTTTTCAAGGGCTTATACACCATTCTTTCTCCTTGCATGAACAACAGTTGCACACCATCTCTGAAAATTGGGTCGGTTTTCTAGGTTTTTTGGAATACTGATGTGGACAATAACTTTTGGCGTCTTTTTTTAAAAAAAATCTTGACTTTTTTTCATTTGCTTTTTCTCTGCCATTATTTTTCCAAAACTTGTTGGGATTTGACTAGCATTGTCTGCAGCTTCCTTGACGTCTCTCAGTATTGCAATTCAATCAAATAGAGGAATCTTTCCAAGATGACAGAAGTGGGAATGGCTTTACTTTTTCATTTACTAATCAACATCCCAGGAAATTAGAGAATGAGAGTTTGGGTATCAGCAATGCAGTGAGAAAGTCAAAATACTGAAAGAAACAACAAGCTATTATTACATTAATTAATTGTCATTCATTCTAGCAATGTAAAATGCAAAATAAATTAATCCTTGACATCTAATCAGTATTTCTGCATAGACAATTTGTCATATTATTAAAATTACCTGCAAAGTGGCATTGGGTTATCCCCAGAGAGAGGGTTAATGCTTAATCAAAGCATGTCACATTAGAGAAGACCTCTATTAATCAGAAATGAAATTGTTTATAAAGTTGATTACTTGGCTTTAACACAGTGAAATTTGTTTATTTTATGGGAATATTAGTGTATTGTTGTTCTTACACTCATGTATTGCAATTCTGTAGAGCTAGTCATGGCTTGCTAAAATGGAAGGAGATTAGAAATGCTGTGTTTAGAATTAGTAAGTCCAATTATGTAACTGGTTTCTGTTGCTTGAGAAGGCAGGACACATTCCTGTTGCTAATTCTAGTCACTTAAAAGTTCTGTAACGCAGGGAGTGGGATCCAAAGGGATCTCTCTATGTTGATGGACTTGAGTTGTGTTTCCTTTCCCAGAAAGCTCTGAGAATTCACAGGTTAAGAGACAATTAACAAAAAACAACCCCCAGCCCTCAAATCCCCCAGGGTTCTTTATAGGAGCACTGAAATGAGTAGGAAGACCTTCAAACCTCTAATCTCAGTGTAAAGCTAAATGAAAAGCTTCCAAAATTTAAAACTTTCTTCGTAGCCATCTACTCCATCTGGGTATACACAGGTGCTTCTGGAAGACAGCATGGGTGCAAGGTGATTACAGAGGTGGGAGAAAAGTGATGTTTGGAAGTGCCCTTGGAGAATGTTAGGCACAACATGGGAGAATTGTGCCTAATGAGCCTCCTGGGACTGAGACAGGGTGCTGTAGCTTTTCTGGTGACCCCTGCTAGTGGCTGGTCTAGAAACCCAAAGGAGGGCTGTCCCCCTGGTTCCTGTGGTGCTCCTCTTGTGATTCAGCAGCTCTGTCTCTTGATATGAAATATTCAGGAGCAGCTTTTTGTTTTTGAGGCCACCAAGCAGAGCTGGGATTTAGCAGTCCTGTAAAATCCTACAAAAGGAGTGTCTTTGGGCAAACAGTGGTAGGCTTTTTTCTGCTCTCGCAAATGAACCTGAGGGACTTCTATGATACTCAGAAGTGTCAGTGAAAACAGAATTAAGTCATAACTTCATAGATTATTTTCAGTTCCCAGTGGGAATTAATTTACACAGTCAGGCAGAGTTAATGAAGAAAGATTAGCCATTCTGTGATTCCTGGGGCAGGAGGGAATTGCAATTTATGGGAAAGCAGCAGGAACTAGCAGGCTGGTAGCTGGAAGAAACAACAACAGAGCAGGGATTGAAGGAGGGAAAAAGATTAGTTTTAAAATGTTGTTTGGGAAAGCCCAAAGCTACACAGAAACTATTTGCTGTCCCTCATACTGGGGATGTCCCGACAGTTCGATGTCTCTGTGCTTTTGTGTTTGCAAACTCCGGTGTTGCAGTTAAGCTCTTGGGGGGGGGGGCGGGAAATCAGGTTTCAGTTGCATCTTAGAAGTGTGATATTTGGTGGCTTCATTCCCATGACTGGGAAATAAAATCATAGAATCATAGGGTTGGAAGGGCCCTCTGGAGATCATCTAAGTCCAACCCCCCTGCCAGAGCAGGGTCACCCAGAGCAGGTGGCACAGGAATGCATCCAGG
>VXBH01003488.1:0-93329 GCA_013400035.1 Rynchops niger | reverse complement strand
TCTTTGAATATCGACCAGCTTTCTCGAGCCCCTTTGCCTCCCAGAGCCCTAGCCCACGGGATCTCTCCAAGCAGTTTCTTGAAGAGGTCGAAGTTAGCCCTCCTGAAATCCAGGGTTGTAATCTTACTTCTCGATGTTTTGTGCATGGTACCCATGATCCTGAACTCTATCGTTTCATGATCACTACAACCTAGGCTGCCCCCAACCTTAATGTCCTCCCCCAGTCCTGTGTTTGTCAGTAAACTCATGACATATCATTGTGTTTAGCTGTCTGTTATTGTCAGAAAGCAAGAGAACATCTAAGCTACAAGAAATGCAAGAAAAGTTAATCTGAAGACACAATTACTGCAGAGGAATTAGGTGTGTTTGTGGAGTATGTACGTGCACAGAGACGTGCACCTATGCAGGTGGACATGTACATAAAATATCATCTGTGTGTGTACAAAGCCGATTTCACCACGTTCATCAGATTTTATTTTAATGAGAATTTTATTTTACTTTCCTTTGCAGTAAAGATCCAAGCTGTTGTTTGGCCATACAGAGCTTTCAACAAACTGGCTGGCAGTGCCCCTGTGTACTTTACATAAACGTCTCTCTCTTTCTGTGAACGACGCCGATTGTCATGCTTGGTAATGTTTTCTGGAAGTCTCTGCCCTTAGCTGTACCTTGTAACCATCTTTTGAGAAAATTACAAAAATGGAAGGATGTTTTGTAACTACTTCTCAGCAATAAAAAGCCCAGTTTAGCACTGCTGCATGCTGCTGCTCCCGGTGCCGTACGTATCCATGAAGCAGGGCGGTGGGACAGTAGCAAGGTCTCACCAGCAGTAGTTTAAATAAAGGAAGTATAAGCTGAGAAAAAGTTCAGAGAGTTTTTTGATGTTTAGTCTGTTCTCAAGGCAGAAATATTGGCCAGAAATTCTGATGTTTTGCACTCCTCAGGAATACCAAAGGGCCTTCCTTCCCAAAATACAGTCAGCACGTGGCTCTCCTCCCTACATTTTCTTTATCAGAGAGAAATGAGGTGTTTTTACTGTATATAGGATGATCGTTACCTCTGTACAGTTGGAGCAGAAATTGTTTTTTCTTTAAAATCTAGCTCTTATTTACAAGACTAATTATTCCTTCCTCAGATGCTCAGTAAAAAGTAAATTTTTAGTCAGCTACAAAAAAAAAAAAAACAGTGATGAGGTTAGCACTAAACCAGAAGTGCACGGGTAGCATGGCACTGAACGTGGAGAAGTCCAAATATGCTCGGTTTAAAATTTGTCATTGGTGCTTCTTAGAAAAACAAAAGAAAAGCAGAAAAGAAAAGCTTTCATGAGATACAGTTCTGAACTAGCTCTACTGCTATTTCTGTATTTGGAAAAGTAATTGGAATTTGGCTCAGCAGCGGGAACGAGGAAGTTTGTCATTGGATGCGATAGCTTGCTTTAATGCTTCTGAATCTTGTAGGACTTGAGGGGCAGAGGTGCAGTTTGCTGCCAAAGTGTTCCCAATACATAGCTGAAAATGGTTTTTAATTCTTTTCTCCTTGCTTTTTCTGGTGAGATGGCTGTTTTATATTGCTTGGAAGTAGCAGTACGGACTCCCAGAAATATTCTGAAAGGATACGTAGGTGTTTGTCCAAGATGTAAAGGGAACTGGAGCTGTGATCATTGCTGGATGAAGAGCTCTAACCAGCTGACATCTTTGGTTCTTCTTGTTTTCAAGGTTTCCTTAATATTTCTGGAGGTGGCCCACCTTGTTCCCCATGAACGTAAGGTACAGATGTGTATACACTACTCAGTTTCTGTGATTTAGAAAGTCAGCATTTTCTCAGCTGTATGGTGGTACTGAATAGTAGAAGATTCTTCTTTTCCATCTGTCATTTTCCAGGACATGTGCCTTGCCACAGTTGTCATAGCATAAGAACACTTTAGTAAGGAAAAGAGGATTTACACAAGAAAAAATAACCAGGAAAAATGAAATAATTACTGAAAATAATCCAGAAAACCCAGGTTGTAAGAAAATACAATTTCAACTTCAACAAGCTCTTTGGGAAGAGTAATCAGCAGAATCTATCTGATGCTGAGTGAGCCATGTGGAATTTCTTGTAAGACAAAGATTTCAGCAGATAAACAATTTCAGCATAGACAGAATTTTTATAAGCATGTGCGTTTAGCAGATCTGGGCCTTGTGTGAAAGCATGTAGATTAAACTATGTTTTTGATGTAAAGTAATTTGGAACTAGACCATTTTGGAGCAAGGGATGGCCTCTCTGTAGATGAAGGCTTCCATTAATCCTCCAAAAAAAAAAAACCAAACCCAAAAGTAAGAATTCAAAACATACATATTGCTGCTCTGAGGTTTCTTTCTTTGAGAAATGCCTCTCAGAATGACATCAGGCGTTGCCAGGTCACAGTTTCCTCTGCTTATTGTGTTGGCTTTTTTATTGATGTAAAACAAATGATGGCAGGTATTCAGAGAGACTAAATGAGGGAAGCATACAGAAAACTCCCATTTGATACGCTGAATATAATGTGGAATAAACTCTGCTGTCTTTGGGAACTCATCATACTTTGGAAGACATAAGTAGTTTTTGGCTTCAGTGTGGGTAAAATACGCGTTATGGTTATCAATGCCTGATTTTGTTGTTGTGTATTTTGGTATGACTCTTAACTGACACAGATATTAGTAATGACCGCTATAGATTCAGGTGAATGAATAAAACATTTCCTTTCCCAGTGTTGCAAGCACCGGAATAAGTTTAATAAAAGCTCCAGTATCTGTATTTCCATCTTACACAGTCAAGTAAGTAAAGGTAACAGATTTACTGCTCCTGAGATGAGCTAGAAGACGATCATGGAATTGGAAATTCCTCCAAAACAGAAAACAGCCAGCTTTTTCCCCACGTTACAGCCTGTTTTGGAATGACTGACACACTGTTTGTACTGGGGTGAGTGCAGAGATGTTGTATCTGCAAGGGTGTACCCAGGAAGATAGGAATGCCACACCAGTCTTCCCTAAAGATAACTGGAGGTGATTGGGAACACAGAGCATGAGAATAAGCAGGTATTTGCAATTGTGTTGGCACCACCCAGCAGCAGCCCTGCTGTGGCCAGAGGTGGCTGTGTGGTCTGGGTGCATTTGGGAGCTGATGTAGCTGTCATGCAGTCACACACACCATCAGCCAGGTGCTCTCAGTGAGTACAATAGTGCCTCAAACATATCTGGCAGGGCAAATTGCATTGCTTCCTTCATCAAATCCAACTTTTTGTGGGGTGGAAGCGTGGGTGCTGCCTCCTAGTGCCATTGCCTTGGCTGCCCTGTGTGAAAGGGTTAGTCATGGAGCAGCTCCAGGCAGTATTCACCATCAGTGCGAAGGCTCAGCTCTGAAAAGTAATCGCTTTTCAGATTCTTCCTAAACATTTTATCAGATTTGGGAAATAGCTAGAACACTGGAGAAATGTTAAAGCTTTCAGGTTAACTTTCTCCTTTATTGCTTTATAAAAGGCATAGGAGTAGAATTCTGCCTGCTACTCTTTTGACAATAGGAGAGGTCGTAATAGCTAGGGAAAATGGAAAAGCTAGCTGAGGTGGACTGTAGCTTTTTCTATTGCTCTCTAGTGTGCTTGTGGAATGAAAATAATGAGAAACACCTGCAAAAGGGGAGGGTTGGGGTGGGGGCCGGCTGGGAAGGAATGGCAAAGTAAGAAATGGAGTAGCTTCTGGCTCCAGCTCTCCCTCGCAGTCTTGCTGTTGGCGGAGGCCAGGCATGGCATGTTACGTGCTCGTCCGGCCTGGAACCTAGTGCCTCCTGCCAGCATGGGGCTTTGAGGCATTGCTTCTGGCTGCATTACTGCTCACAGCATTTTTGCAAAAGACGCAGACTTGTCATAGAATCATAGAATCGCTGAGGTTGGAAGGGACCTTTAAGATCATCAAGTCCAACCATTAACCTACCCTGACAAAAGCCACTTCTAAACCATGTCCCTAAGTACCCCATCTACCCTTTTTTTAAACACCTCCAGGGATGGTGAATCCACCACCTTCCTGGGCAGCCTACTCCAGTGTTTAATAACCCTCTCAGTGAAAACATGTTTCCTAATATCCAATCCAAACCTCCCCTGACATCACTTGAACCCATTTCCTCTCGTCCTATCGCCTGTCATCAAGGAGAAGAGGTCAGCCGCCATCTCTCTACAACCTCCTTTCAGGTAGTTGTAGAGGGCGAGAAGGTCTCCCCTCAGCCTCCTCTTCTCCAGGCTGAACAACCCCAGCTCCCTCAGTCGTTCCTCATGAGGTTTGTCCTCCAGACCCTTCACCAGCTTTGTAGCCCGCCCTGGGTGTCAGCAGCTTGCAGAGTCCTTCCCGTGTAAGATATATTTGCATTTGTGACAGCAGCACAGCATGTTTGTGGCTGGAAAAGTGGATAGCAGGGACTTGGGGGAATCTGAAATGGAAGAAAGTGTGGCATGCAAAAGGCTGAAACAGGACAAGAGGTTTGAGAATACTGTCTCTCTGTGCCAGTTGACCACCTCTCTCAGACTTCTTTCCTATTTGGCTCCCACACTTACCTGCCCACCCCTAGAAGTATCCTCCTTCCTCCCTCCCTGGGAGTCACATTCCTCCGTCTCCAACTGCCAGCATGTCCACTAGGAGAGCAGAGAGCAGAGTGGTAGCACTTGTAGTCAGATTCTGCTTGCAGAGACAAAATTCCAGCCTGAAGCGAGTGAAGAGAGCCTGAAGAGAGCAGGTAACTCATTGTGTTAAAGGTCTGATACCTTTGTGGTTAAGAGTATATATGTGCCCTGTAAGACAAGCCATTCTCCCCTCGTTCACACTTTTGAAGGGATGCTGTGGACTACATCTTGCAAGACTCCCGTTCCCTCTTTATTTGCCTCCTCCAGCGGGCTTACACAGGCTTGTGCTCCCAAATTTAATCTTGTATTTGGTGCTTTGCTTCAGGAATTCATTTCAAAAGGACTGTTTTGTAATTAAAACTATTCAAAAGTTGTCCTGATTAATGGAAAAGAGGGAATGGTAGACAAAATCCTCCAAGCATCTTTTGGTCTCCATTTTCTCATATTTCTACCTTAATCCAAGTGTAAGTCATGTCATTGAATTAGAATGCTACCTTGCACATAACTTTTATGGAAATCCTTAATTGTTCTAGGCTGTAAACCGGGCTCCAACTTTTTGCATGTCAGCATTTGATGCAACTATAGTTGCAAGCTTTTGTGATGTGAGAAATAAATTGATGAAAAATCTCCCTTCTGTCTAAAATAGCCATTCAGTTGGATGGAAACATTGCACAGAAACACTTTTCACGCCGATGTTTTTTGTGGCCTGTTATCATGGCATTTGAGACTGAAAGAATTAATTCTGCCTTCTGCTTCAGCTGTGGTTATTGTCAAAATCATTACCTTCAAATTACTATTTCATTTAATGAAAATCAGAATTTTTCTTTTTCCCAAGGCAAGCCAAACTTTTATAATCTTAATTTCCTGTAGGACATAAATTTTATTTTTCATCATCTCCGCTCATTAGCTTTAAATGAAAGGACTTCTCAAGCTAGAAAACCAGATATTAACCTTACCCAAATTGTGGATCCAGGAGCAAGATGCCAGCTTCTGCTCTATGCTTGGAGATTGAGTTTCTTGTGAATTTGTTGCTGAGTGTGTGAAACCCACTCCTCCCTGCTGTAAATCTACTGGTTGAGCTAAAACGAGTGCTGAGCCACCTGTAGTTGGCTCTGGGACCCGGCAGGTAGTGACCAGATAGCAGTTCTAATATTCCTAAATAAAAGTGCATAAATGCAGTTGCTTTGCAAACCCCTGGGAGTTGGGGACTGTTCCTTTTTATTCTCACGGAGCACAGTGGTCTCTCGTTTTTGACTGGGGCTTGTGTCAGTATAAGAAATTACATTCAAGATTCATAGTGGCCAAGGTGGAAATGAATTAAAATTACTATGTAAGAAAGTGAAGAAAAAATCCTATATCTGGAAAGAATTTATGTTCTTTCCACAGTCGAATTTTGACATAAATGAAATAGTTATATTTAAGCCACTAAAGAAAAGCAACGTGACACTGTATTTCTACATATATTTTCTACAATGATATACATGAAAACTGTTGATTGTCGTATTTGTTCCAAGCAGGGACATGCCACAGTTGCCTTAAATTTTCTTGCAAACAATGAATTGCCTCTGATGGCACTGCTAGTACTTCTAAAGCTATTACAATATATTTAGACAAGCTCATTATCAACATTACAGATGTTAACACTCGGTAAGAGCTATCAACCTATACAGGGAACAAAGGAAAGTAAACAAGCACAGAAGAGTTGTTTCTTATGGTGTGGGTGTGTGGTTTTAGAAAGCATTCATGCATATTACGCTGTTTGCATGCAGGTCCTGAGATAGAGTGTGATGGATCCACATGCTGAAGATTAGGTTTGCGTATACAGAATAATTGCAGATAAGGAGAAAAAACAATCTTATCAAAGAATATGTTTCATTGCAGTATCTTTCCAGTTCTTGCGATTGAATTCTATCCTTTTTATTTTCCTTAAGTTCATTATACAGGATGCTACTTACGTCTTAAAGAAACTTAGTCCGCTCTCACTTAAAAGTGAATAAGCTACGCTAATGTGTAGCATAGATCTGTAGCTGAAGACTAAATGGCTTGAAGTTAGGGTTATCTTCCTCTGTAGGGGAACATCCACGTAGGCAGCAAGATGCGATCAGCCAGACTTAATTACAGAAACCATGGCTGGGTTTTGTGATCAGACACTCAGCTAGGGTATGGAAAAGAAAGATCTATCCAAATGAGAAGTGTTTTGCATTTGGGGGTGCATTTATTTAAATGTGTCCTAACTTGAACTTTTCCACTTTGTATTAATGCACCCCTTTTTCATTAGAGGTAAACTTGAGACATTGGGCTGTAGATAAGGTGTCTTTCTGAGTTGTTCAGCATTTTTTGAGTTCTGTAAGAGACATTGTTAGGAGACCTCACACCCCAAATACCTGAAGCTAGGGGACTAGTAACATTTCTTCAGGTCCCTGCTTCAGCTTGGAGAGAAAATAAATGTAAATCACTTCCTCCAGGGAGTGATGTGGCCTCCTTTGCTATTGTAACACCTTCCTTGCTCCCTGTCTGCTTTGCTATTAGTGCATAAACCAGATACCATCATTTGTGCAGCTAAGGTGGCTGAGGCATTTGGCCTGTGGAGGGGGCTTGCAGCAGCTGGAAACTCGTACTAGGGTGGAGTAACTTTCCTCCTCCACCAACAGCCTGAAGCTAAGTATGAAGTCCTTCACCTTCCATTGCATTTCACATGCAGCAGGCTTCAGAGCTCATTGCTCCGGGGAGTTATGAGACACTACTGCCAAGGCAGCCTGGTGCTCCCTTGCAGCGTAAGCCTAACTCTCTGATTGTCAGAGAGTCAGCCCACATCCTCGCATTGGGGAACAAGCCAGCTTTCTCTCCAGGTGGGTAACTTGGTTCTATCCAAGTCCTGCCAGGCCTTGGAGTTAGTGAGCTGTTATGGCAACGCAATTGGCTCGAATCCAAGCTCGTGGCCATCAAAGGAGGCATAGAGAGATACAGCAAAGCTGCTGTAGATTACATCTATATAGGAAGAGCCCTCCTTCTGGCACCCTGAGCTCCATCATCGCTGCAGGAGCTGAACTGCTCTGGGCAGAGCTGTGGCAGGTTTAAGGGGACTCCCGGGGCTGGGCTCAGCTCCTGGCAGTGCTGAGCAGTCCAGCCCCTGGTTTCTTCAATGGTGCTGGGCCTCTATTGCAAAGCTTAAAAATGTTTTGAAACCTCCTTGCTAAGTGACGCGAAGATTCAAAGAGCTGTAACGCCGGTTTGGCACTTAATTGAAAAACTTGACTTAAGGAGTTTTCCAAATCCTGCAGATCTTGTAGACCTCTTTGTTCACATCTCCTTTTGCCCCCTTGCTTTATTTCATTTAAGGGCAACTGCAGAATTCAATTAAGCAAAACACCACTATGGGAATTCAGTGCTGCCTCTTGATCTTCTAAACTACCGGCAGGCGAGTGAGATTTCCAGACTGGTGAAATCTGCAGTGAACGTTTTGAAAATCTCATATGACAGAGAACAAGCATGAATTTCAGAGAGCAAAACAGTCAGAATAAATATGCAGCTGTATAAATGCTTCTTTGAGGGCAATTTCACACTGCTGTAATTTCAGTTTTGCCTGGAATTTTTCTGGAATGGCTTTCAACATCAAAAGCCTAGGAAAACACATGGTTATTGCTTTCAGTGGGAAGCCTCCACCCTTCAAAAGGAGGCCGAGCCTTTAGTAATTTGGTTCCAAATAAGCATGTAATTATTTATTTGAATATTAAACTCTTTCATACTTCTCTTTGAGGAGGCCTGCAAATCTGCGCTTTTGCATTGGTGGCTTAGTGACTGTAGGACAACTCTAACTTTCAAGTAACCCCATGGGTTTCAGCAGAACTGGTTTCTTAAATGATTCCTGCCTAAGCTAGGACAGGTTGGACTACATGACCTTTGAAGATATCTTTCAATCCAAAGGATTCTATGATTTTTAGGTTTATCTGAGTAACTTAAGTTTATCTGTGAAACATCAGTAGCGTCTCAAGTACTGTGGAAAGGATTTATTTGCCTTAATGCAGAAAACAGTAACGAAATCCTCATTGAAGAGGTTTGTTTCCTCTCTGATTCAGAAGCAGCAGCAGCTTCGGTTGAGAAATTTAAGCGGTACCGTTCTCAAAGGAGGCAGAGTAAATGCCATGTTATCAGGCTGCAGCTTTCATATACCCTACCTGAAACGTAGGCAAAAAGTTGCTGCTGTTTTTTAATTTTTATCTCCTTTTTTTTTTTTTTGTTTGTCTTTTCCCCTTATCCTCTGCCTGATGCTAGTTAGTCTCACAGCCGCCTTCTGGAGCATCCATCAGAGAAGCTGCTATTCTGCAGCCCAGCCCGGGAGGCTGTGTTGAGCAGAGCTGTATTGCAGTCTGCTCATGTTTTACTCGCCCCGTGCTGCACCTGCTTTCTGCTCGCCTGCATCTCAGGGGTATGCCAAAAATAGCAGGCTATTTTAAAAGCACAAGCTACGCCCCTTAGGATAAATTCCTTTTAAATTTGGGCAGATTAAATGTATGTCAAGTGTTTCATAACTGAATATTGCATTTTTGCAGAAGCAGGAAAAAATGCGAGGAGAATACTTAAACTTTATAAGTTGATGCGTTTTGGTGTGGAGTAATATAGAATTTAATATTTTGAGCAGATTTGCTTTTCCATGTGTGCTGTATTTCTATTTTAATAATCCTGTTGAAAGCTTGCTATGTTTTTATTTTGTTTTTATCCATTAAAAAGACAGGCCAGGTATTCACCTGGTAGAAAATGGTGTGTGGTGATTTACGCCGCTGGAATACCTTGCCCACAGTGTGCTGGTCTAGGTAGTTGTTGCTCTTCTGAATAGTTTCCAAAACTGTTTTGGAAAAAAGCTTGGAGGAAAAAAAAAAAATAAAAAGGCAAGAAGGCTGGAAGGAGATAAGGATCATCAAGATCCAATTAAAGAGAAGCTGGAGGGAGAGGCAAAACAAAAATAGAAGGACAACCACTGTGACAAGCTCTCAATCCGTCTGTACTGTTTTTACCTCTAAGTACATCCCAGCAGAAGCACCCATGTAACTTCCTCTGGAGTCTGGCATCCATGGTGCTGGGCAGGGCTTGAAGCAAGAAATCTCTTGTCTAGCTCATTACTGGAGAAAAGGCAGCAGCGTAAGATACCATTAGAGAGTGGTACTCATAGGTGTCCCTGGGTTTGGCTACGGGCTCGCATTACAGCTTCTGCTAAGTCTGCTAAGGGGATCACAGGCACCGGGACAGAAAACCTGACAATGCTGCCAAGAAAGTGTGGGAGGCTTGGCCAGGCTCCTGTCTGCTCCATTCATCACAGATCTCGCACTAGTAGTCGTACCCAGCTGGAGCCACTGGGCCTCCTTTGGGTTTGCTTCACAGATATGAATTGTCTCTGGCAGCAAACAAGGTTACAGCTTACGGTATTTTCATGCACGTTGCATTGCTTAGTTGGGATGGGGGGAAGTTCATTAAACTAAGTTGTGATATTCAACACTGAGGGGAACACAGTGGTGGAAATTTATCCTGACGTTTTCTATCCCGAGTAGATCCCTCTGTCCTAAGCTCCTCTGCCACACTGATTTTGTGCTAGTCATTTCAGGGGGTTACTGTCAGGATTGGGCACTTGGAAGGATGCACAGCTTATCCAAGATAGGTATGTGAAAGTGGTCATTTCATTTTCCACAAATCCTTACACCTTGCAAGATAAACCCATGGTAAACTGTGTTTGATGGCAGTAGGTCTGGGGAAGTGCAGTGGCATGGAGCTGGGTCACCCGTGAAGTGAGCGGCTCAGAAACCAAGTGCAATGGAGGGGGAGCGGCGGAATCTTGCCTTCACGTACGACTTGTAGTGCGGGGCAGGGTGTTCTCCTGAGATAGGCACGCAGTTGGAAAGCAATCCTTTTAGTCTCACTAGAGCCCTTGATATTTCATTAAACATTTTAGGTAATGCCCGTATCCTCTCTGAGCCAACATTGCCTGTTTTGATAAAATGGATTCATTTGTGCCAGGCTGTGTTAACTATTATTGCATGCAGAAGAGCTGCTGCATTTGCCTGCCCTGTTGTTGCATGGTAAGGAAAAGGCTTGTAAAGTGCTTCTGATTACCCTGAATCTGAAAGAAGATATAGTATATAAATTCCAAATTTATTCTGTTACACCAAAACCCTTACTGAGCTAGAGGAAAATAAGAAAACATACCTTTGCTTTGTACACACCAAAGCCAGCTTCTGTGAAATCTGTTCTCTTCTCTTTCGCTCTCAACCTCCCCCAGTAATCCCCTAATAAAATGCCATGTGGTTTCAATGTTGCACTGTAAGCAATTGACCTTTCCCCCCCAAAAATAATGGGTGTAAATCAACTAGACATGGCATTAAGACCACTTGGCAATTTCTTTGACATTTATGTATTGTTCTGAAATTAGTCTAAACCTTGATTAATTTTACAATGCTAAATAACAAAACTAAATGTGTTAGGTTTACCTTAACTGATTCGATTTACAAATGTTAAGAGATTTAAAAGAATCAACAGGTAGAATATACATTTGGGGACAAAAAAGGCATTTTACTTATTTTTTTTCAGAAATATTTCTCTCAAAGCTTTTGCTGCATCATCTGCATTTAGATGAGGAAATGACAGTGCTGCTTTCTCCTCCCTGCCCTCTCTCATCTGCTCAGTAGTTGTTCTAATCAATGCGTCTCTTTAAGCTTTACGGTGGATGAAGCCGTACCTATTGCAACCTGGCTCCATATGGACAAAACATGGGAACAGCTGTTGTATTTAATACATGAAAGACAGCTCAGCAGTCTTTGACTTGGCTTCTTTGCGGGAGGCAACTGGGGCTTCTTCCTCTGTACCTTCCCTCTACGTGTGAAAAAAATTATTCTACTCCCAGCTTTTTCTTCTTTTGAACAAGGAAATTGCCATTTAGTTTATAAACTCAAAGGGAATTCCTCAGTTGACTGAAGTGTTTACAGCCTAATTGCTGGAAAAACTTGAAGCATGTGTATGGGTCAAGGTGCTTCTCTCAAAGTTGAGTTAAGCCTTTTTTACTAGAGGGAACCAGCAGCCCCCAGCAATTCAGGGAGCAGGGAAGGGGGTTCTATAGGCAATGTCAGTACTGAAGCATACTGAGGGCTGGCTGCCCTGTTCAGGAACTGAGTAATTAGAGTAAAATTTGTTACTGACAGTAAAACAGAATTTTTGGTGTTTTCCTTTTTTCCTTTCACTGAGGGGGATTCACAATATTTAGCATATTTCTAGGAGATCTTTTATTGAGGTTCATGTCTTTATGCTTCGTGTTATTGTCGATGGGCCTCTTTGAGAGGTGGTTTGACAAAGGCATCTGAAGTTGGATGGAGGTGCTAGAGGGGAAACTAGGTGTAAGGAAAGAGAGGAGAATACAGCTGAGGAGTTAGATGGGTTCTTGGAGCAGGGTTCCTTCATGTGTTTGAAGGAACTTCAGAAGCACATCCATAACAAGTGCTGCTGAAGGACTCTGTTCTGCAAAATGGATGCTGGTGTTCATGAGGTGATGTGGTGCAAAGCTGGGTACCCTTGTAGGAGAGAGAGTGGAGAATAGCAGGAGGGAATGATTTAGACAGTGAGTAATGGAAAGCCCAGGAAGGGATGTTCACGGTTGCCTTCCAAAAGTCATGTTGTCATCATACTAAATAATGGTATATTTTTGTGCAGTGATAAATGCTGCTAGTCTCTAGCAGTGTACTTGCTGCAGTGATTTATTTGTTACAAGTTATATCAATGACCTGTCTTTCATAATTAAGTTGACTTGTTCTTCAGTGCCCTTGGCAAGTGTTGCTCAAAATAACGCAACCTAAAATGGCATATCCAGATCTCTGGGGCTGAAAAATCAACTGATAATGCTCTCCCAGTGTTCTTCTCTACTCTTTTCCAGAAATAGTGGTAACTGGAGGTAATGTGCTGTGGGAAGAACTGGCAGTGTGTTGGTTGGGAATATCTCTGTATTTCTGTATTTAGGGTCCCAGGGCATAGCCATACGGCAAGTTTTGTTTCTTCTCTTTGCAGCCAAAAGTTGCAGCAGACTGTCGGAGATAAAATACTGACAGGGTAGTAAAATTGCGGCAAAGTAATTGGTGAGGGATAGCTTGTCGTTAACAAATAATGTTCTAGTATATAGATACAAACTTCCTCGTGTACAGCAGGGAGAAATAAAACGTACAGCACAGAAAGTAAAAGGGATCATTAATTGAGTGAGGAAAACAAGTGTTCACAAACACTGCAGGGGAAGGAAAGAATAGAAAGTTAAGGAAAGGAAAATAATTACATGAGAAATCTATGCAAATAGATAGTTTTGGATTGCTTCAGTCCCAGATCTGTTCAGGTTTGCTGAAGAAAGCGCAGTCCCAAACTGAGAGAAACATGAATGTAGAGCTGTTCCCCACACCCCTCTGAAGAGAAAAGATGTATTTTTCATTAAGCTGCTGGTCTGGTACCCAAAGGAGCTGAACTCTGTTTCTGACCTCTTAAAATTTCCCGGGTCACCCTGGGCAAAGCCTCGAATCCCTCTTGTCTCAGGGTTTAATGACAAATAGCCTTGCAGAAAGAGCTATGAGATGATCGATGGTGAGGGCTGGCCAGGAATTTTTTAGGTGTATGTTTTCATTAAGAAGTTGCTCTGTCATCAGAACAGCAGCTTTTAATTGGAAGGTACCCATTTGAATGCAATCTACGGTAAGGCTTGTTTGGGCTTTTAGGATAGACTCTGTGGGCAAAATGAGAAAGCTAAGTGAAAACAGCCATTTTTTTCTGAGCTGTGAGTAGCTGGTGACTCTCACTTTTCAGTCTCCCTCAAGGGTATGAGTTTCTCCAGCACTAGTTTCGCCTCTGACCCAAGACACCTCTCTCGCCCAGTGAATATAGCATGACGGTGAGTGGGGCCATGCGCCTTGGCCTCCCCAGGTGCCAGGACTCTCTGGGCTGGTACAGCCTGGTCGTTGCTCCTCCGGATTTTCTTCCCTGACAGACCTATTAACTAAACAGTCACCAGTGAAGCTACTAATTAGGAGCTGCTTGGTTGGATAAGTTGGGCTGGTGACAGTGAAGGGAGAAGAATTCATCTGAAGGCTCATCCCCATTGAGAGAGGAGAGCTGTGTCTTGCCCTTTGCCCCACAGCCCTCCCCTCTTATCTCCCTGACTATTTTCCTGCCTTGCACTGGTCCGGGCCTCCCGCTGCACCCTGCCCTGAGCCAGTCCAATGAAATGCCAGAAAATTTTCGGCCTTTTTTTTCTTTCTTTTGCCCAATTGCTGTTTTCCATCACGTTAGTGCACTCAGGCAGGGCTTTGCCACGAGCTAGAGCCAGCAGAAGGTAGCAGCAGCAGCAATCAGGCAGGAGGAGGGAGACTGGGAGGGAGGGGGCATCCTTTTTGGCAGTAGAGCTGATACATCATCTCATCATGTCCTGTGGAGCCATACCCTGCCAATCACCCAATTAAATGGTGATACTAGGAAAGGTATGGATGAAAGGCAGAAGAATAGCACTGGGAGCCATAGAAAAATAAGATAAAATGAGGTTCTGGAGGCAGTCCAGCTCTGTGCTGTATAGACTTCATGCTTTGCAACCCTGGCATCACCTTCTCAGTACATGAATAATGAATTGCTTGCCATTTTGACAGTCTGTCCCGGGTTTGGCTCACCTCACAGTAGCTAACTAAAAGTCAAGCCTCTGGTGCCAAGGTTGTTCTCTTGGCTCCCTTTAGAGATGGAAAAAAGGGGTAGCCTACCCCCGGGAAGTGATTTATGCAGCCTGGTTGGAGATGTGGTTTGTCACTGTCTGGACGTGCTGGAGTGTCCCAGCCAAGTGCAGGAGGAGCCTGGACCGTTACCTTTGTCCAGGGGTAAGGCTCCGCTGATTTAATGCGGTCCTGTATGCAGCTTTGGTTCATCGCTAACTGGGTTCTGGCCCTGGGGCCTGGACACACCACTGCCATGCCTAACACCTTCCCTGAAGTGGGGCTTTTGTTTGCAAAGAGATACTGTGCCAGGCAGGTTGCTCATCTTCATCTGTAAACCCTGAAGAAGGCTGCAGTGCCTTTCTCTATCTGCAGAGAAGGACCAAGGTGTCTGCCACGGGGCGTGTAGTTCAGAAAATCAAGCGTCTCTCTTGGCAACCGCAAGGAGTCCTCCCGCAGGAGCCTGAGTGTAGTCGGATGAATCATACCTTGGGGGAGTGGTGACGGGTAAGCACTGTGTCTGCTCTTATTCTGGGTGCTCCAGGGAGCGTGGATGTTCTGGGGAGCCTGTGTCACAAATCCCAGCTTTGTGTGGGTGTCTCAGCAACCTGAGGGCATAAACCCCAGCCCTCGACACCTGCGCTTAGGTGGGGAAGGCCCCTGAGTTGCTCCAATGCTCCAAATGGATGGATTTTACACAGTTGCAGTTGATGAAATGAATTGCCTCCCCTTGCTAGCAGGGGTAGCGATGGTGCTTCTCCTTTCTGTAGGGCAGGGCTCTCCTGAAAGCGTTGTCAGATTCCCCTCCCTGTCCCCCCCCTTACTTCCCAAAAAGGGAGTATGCTCCTGGGGCCTGGTGTGTCCTGCTGGGAAGAGCAGGAAATGCGTGGGTCCTCAGGCCCAGCACAGAAAGTTGCCCTTCATTAGGGGCCAGTGGTGTCCTCAGTCAACACAAGTGGCGCAGAGTTTGGGGCACGTCTTAATGGATCATGTTTGGTCAGCAAAAGATTAAAACATGGGTTATACATTTTTCTTCCGTGCCCTTCTAAATTGCAAATGTACTTTTCTGTGATGATTATTTTAGGATAGCCCCACTGCTCCAGGGATCTCCTAATTATCTGAGTGTATTTCATATAAGTCCATCCCCAGGATGGCTGGTGCAAGTGTTCTCTGTAGAAGAGATAATGAGAATGTAAATGGAGAGGTGAAGTATCTACATGAGAAATCCAGATGCAATTGAGTTCTCAACAGTATTTGAGGTTGTATATTTATTCTGCCACGTGAGCAATGACTTGATCTGCTATAGGATTGAGTCCTAAAATAGAATACGTTACCAGAATACTCTAAAAGCTTAGTGGTGGTAACACATAGATAAGTTCCTGTGAGTGGGAGGTATTGCCAAATGTAAAAGAAAAACAAAAAAAAAAAAAAAAAAAAAAAAAAAGAAAAAGGAGGAGGGGAATAGAATATGAACAAAATCAGGAACTTCAAAACAAACCAGGCCTTTGGTTACAAGACAGTGCATTTTGTGAGGTAATTCATAGGAAGCAATTCTACTGGGCCATGGTTTGAAGATACATCCATTTAAATACCAGTAAAGTTTGTTCAAATTTTTTATTTTGGCAATGAATACGATGATAAAATGTTTTTTAGTTTGAATGCTATTTAAAATCTAATAGTGTAGAACACTTACAGCACAGAAATGGTAAATAATCTTAGTCTGTACTAGGCTTCTCATTATCAAGGCTGCAAAGTATTTAGAAAGTGAGTCTTTCCTTCTCAGATCATTTTCTTGAAAGCCAAAGAGTGAGCCTGTCAGGGCTTGTTAAAGAAGAAAGTTACCAAGAAGGTATTAGTATACTGGACGCAAATAAATAATTGCGTTTGTATTTTGAAGGTATAATATTCTTGATTGAACTATTGGCAGCTTGAGATATTCAGAGGCCTTTCATATGTATATTTGCATGTGTCGTTCTGCTGTTGCAGATAAACAAGCATGGAGTTCTTTGCATGTATAATAACGTTATTATCAGTGCTGTGATAAGACCAAATGAAAGCACATTCTTTCTTTCCTCTTGATGCAGTTTGGCAGCCAAAACATCCTTTGGTTTAGCAAACCTGAAAATAGTTTCCCGCAATTTTTTGCGAAAGAAAAGGAGGGATGAAGGTTAAAGGATAAAATGAGCTTCCTGGTGTGCGAAGGGCTAGCAAAACGCTCAGGTCCAGCTATGGAGGGGAGGAAAAAAGAGGAATACATTGGCAAATGTTGGCAATTGATGCTCAAATTCCAGCAGAAAGGGTAATCTACATGTGCTTGCTAGGTGCTGTGCTGGTACAGAGCCCTTTTAAGGATTCAGCTGAAATTTCCTGGCAGGGCAGTATACAAATCTTGACATGAAAAAGCAGCCAGAGCTTCTAGTGTTTGATGCTTTATCATTAATAGGTGTGAGAAAGCTCAGGATCTTCAGGATTCAGGCTGCGTGTAGACACCACTGATAACAGCTTATAAAAACAATCTGATAAGGACGGCCCCTATACAAGAAGCCAGGTATTAACAAGAACATTAACTGATAAAACACTTTTTTCAGCACCTATGAGATGCCAGTAAGGACACAGATATCTCTCTTAATCCTTCTGCCCCTACTTTTGGCTGTACTACAACCTCCTCAGGCCCCCTTACTTTTACCTGGCTTAGAGAAAGATCCAGCTTCAGATGGTGTCCTGCTAATGTGTAAGAGTTTAGGGCTGCAACAGCGAGACTTTCTTGCTTTCATTTGGTCTGTGGACAATGACTAGATAGCTTGCAAAACTCTCATGATGCTTAAGAGAGAAACATCAGCAGTGAAGCCTTTATTCCTGGCTTATTCTGCCAGGTAAAGCACGTTGCTGGTGACCTGTCAGGTCGCAGGTGGGCAGACATACTCACACACACCCTCTCTGTCTCCAGCACTAAGGGAAATAGTGCTTAGTGAAGGGAATAACATTTTATTTACCTGCTTATTGTGTTTGAGCTCATGGTAAAAATTCTGAAAATGCAATGAGCAGGTTGGGTGATGCTCAAGTTTGAAATCTTAAGCACTGAAATGAGAGCTTGGAAACAGGGAGAAGCAGACTGAGCCAAGGAGTAGCCATGCTTAAATTAAGCAGATATTGATTTTACTGAGGTGAACATCAAGTTTCATTGATTTGAGAGATAAATATTGACTGAAACATCCTGAAGTGTTCCCTAACCCTGTGCTGTTTTTTTTCCTCTGGAACAGTTTTCCTCCTTTTCCCTTCTCCTTTCTGAGAAAATAATATCTTAGCCCCAGCTGCTCTAAGCTCCTGCTGTTTTTGCAAAGCCAGCGTTGTTTTCCAGCTAGCTGTTGTAAACATCAGAGACAGGAAAAATGGCTGTGACTTTATAAATCAATAAAACCCTATGCCCAACAGCTATTAACAAACTAAAAAGATGCTTGGAAATCCAAACAACTGCTTATAAAATAATAACAAAAGGCTCCGCAGCACAATCAAGTTCCTGGCTCCTCTTACACAAAGAATCGTTCAGAAAAAATGTGAAATCACATTTTAAGAAAGTGATGGGTTTTGATTCTTTAGGGAAAAAATGATGACCTCATTCCTAATGCTGCCTAAAACAGCCACTGTGATACTTTTCATTGAACTCATCCTTTATTACCTTCGTGTAAGTACGAGTTTACAAGGACGCAGAAACTTTGCAAATAATGGAGAAGTTTGTATCTGGAGGGAAGGAGCAAAGTAGATAATATGGGTCAGATAGAATAATGAAACAATTACTTTCAAACTGTGCAGGTGGATATAACTCTGTTAATGCGATTAAAATTCAAACATTTCAAACTGCAAAAAGCAGTCATGCGATCGCAGCATGTTCATCTGGGCAAGTGCAGGCTGCATTTGAGGGAAGAGGAGTTTTACTGTGGAACTTGCCTGTAGTTTCAGTTGAAATATATTGACATGTATAATATTCTGCAATAGTTTTCAGGATTTTAAGACGCGTAAGGTCCTGCATGCTGCACATGGAAGACTGTACAGGAAGGCAAATTAATGAAGATCATATTGGTAACACGGAAAGGAGGAGGAAGAGACCAGTTCTCTCCAGGAGAATTCTTTCCTTCTGGAACACCAATTTGTTTGGTTTCCTACTGAAAATACCTTCACATCTGGAGGCAGTGAGACATGCTGATTTTCACTCTGTGGATCAGGTGGAAGTAACTTCTGTTACCCAGCATTACCTCTGCTCCCCAACTGTCTGAAATAGTCAGGTTAGGCAGGTAGTGAGAAACATAAGTGGAATTTAGACCTGTGTTATGATCATTTACAGAGATTTCACATTGGCCTAGTTACTAAATTGCTTATTGGCAGATTTCACCATGAGAAAGTGTAGAAAAATGGCCCAGATAGAAAGGAGTGGTTCATAGCAAGCTCCCAGTCAGCAGAAGCTTTACCACTGGAAGAGTCATTTGGGGTTCCTTGGCTCTTTGAGCTTGAGGACGTTCTGACTAGAAAGCCCAGAACAACTCAAATGTAGAGTAAAAGAGACTGCTATCAAGAGAAATAAGAGTGGTTTTGGAAAGAGCATGAGATGGAATGCCCCAGTGGAGTGTCAGAAGTTCAGTCCCTCTAGGCCATAGGGAATAGGTGTGTTTTTAATGATGTTTTAATTTTAAAAACATTTTAATGTTTTACAGATATGTAGCCATAAGTAGCTACCTGTATAGACTGTTTGGTTTTAAAACTTCTCTTTCTAAAAACATAAATAATAATTGGTTACTGTTTAAAGTAAACAAGCCAGACCAGACTGCTGTCCCTGGGCTCTGAGGTCTCCTTTTCAGCGAGTGGAGGCAGCGAGAGTGACTGCCCAGGGCTCCTCTGGCCTTGAAGGCAGCTCTGCAAGAGTGCACCCCATCCTGAGTTTGATCTGGACTTCTCTCCTTCCAGCCTCATTTTACTATTTCAAGCACTTTATTTGTCATTTCTGTTCCCTTATTTTTTTAGATGATACCAGAGCTAAAATTTCTCTTATGGTGCATATAATATGTTATGTTAGGACTAATCAACTCGGACGTTGCACTTGCTTGTTCTTTAAGAGACAGCATCTTCTGCTTAAATGTCTGGACTGGTGATTGTTCGGGAAGAGAAATTTTAACAGAAGTAAACATTCAGCTTTCCAATCTAACATCAGATTTCCTTCATGATTTTTCTCATCAGAAAACCCCTAATTACTGCTTTTCTGCACTGTAGTCATCCCTGGCATTAAAGCCCCAGAACAGCTTTTCTTTTAATGTCATTTTGTCAGAAATATTTTGGGGGTGGGAGGGTGTGTGTAAGTCTGCCATGCTGTTTCCCCAGCGAGCATCTAGTTTGGTTCCAGTTTTTGTGGTATAATTATTGTTTAGGAATGATGATGCCCTGCTATACATGTTCTTGTGGAAAAGGTTTTTCAGAAAATATTATTCAAGCAAAAGGAAGGAATCCCATTTCAAAACTCAGTGACATTTTCCACGCAGCTTTTCTGTTTGATTGGCATATTTAATGTCCCCAGAAATCATAGCATTAGCTTTGTAGATGAGACAACTGCATTAACAGAAGTGACCTAACAAATCAGAGGCTGAGGAGTGTCAGGCTTGCAATAAATATAGTAAAAAGAGCTACACTTTTAGAGGAATCACGACATCCTAAAATTACTAAATTCCTGAAACAAATGGGCACCTCTGAGCGTGGTCACAAAATGATGAGCTGGAAGTAATTCCCATCACCTTTTGCTTAAAATTCCTTGCCCAAGGTGAGATGGGATGACTTCTTTGTGTTTGGCAGAACTGAACCAACGTTTTTCTTATCACCAGATACTATTAGTGCCTCTCTCCCTTAGACTTCATAAAAAAAGGTCCTGAAAGTAAAATTTTTGTTCCTCTCAAAATGTTCCGAATTCTTGGAGACAGACGTCTTCTCGACTTCTGTAAAAAACTTGGGGCTTTTCTCCTTCTCCTCTCACATCCACTTAAAATTTAACCTGCTGAAAACTGTGGTTGCGCTATCAATAGATGTGGCAGCGCCAAGAGACAGTGCTGTTGCCTCTGCAGCTTATCTCCTGAGGCTCAACGATCAAACCAGGGCAGGCTGAAAGTCACTGCCAGTGACTCGTGGCAGAATTTTTCTTACTGCTTACTGAAAATGGGTGGTGGTTACTTGAGACCCTTAACACAGGTAGGATTTCCCTCCTTGCTGAAATTCGCATCTGTGTGCGTGCACATGCACACAACTGCCTTGAGAAGAGGAAAACTGGAATCTGCATCCAGGCCTGCCTGGCACAGAAGGGATAGAGGTGTGACCTGAGGAGCACACAACTGTAACCCCTCTGACCTTCTCTTAACTTTGTCCTCGCTAGTTGTGTTGTGTGGAGGTGAACATAGGGCTTCACCCAAGATGGCCTTGCAGTCAACTGGAGAGCTGGCCAGGGAGAGAAAGACTGTGGGGACAGGTTGGATGCTCAGATCTCAAAAATCATAGGATTGATGTTAATTTGTGGTGGCTGGGGATTTGTATGTGCGATCTTCAGAAAATGTAAATGCTCCCAGCAAATTTATTCCCTAGTTCTTTATTTTATTGGTCTTGTTCTTCAGCTATCTAAAGTTTCCTTGTTTTAGCAGGGCCATGGCTTTTCTCACGCCTTCCTGCTTCTTCCTTTCAGCACCCTTGTCAACAGAAAAAGGAGTTATAACATGGACAGAAAGTAAAAATGTCATCATGGAAGATGTGCCTAAACAAAATACCAGCTCAGGGGAAAAAAACCCAGTAAGTTATGTATAGATGTGGATCTAAAGGAAAGACAAAATAGAAGGCTATTATGAGTAGACTACTATGGAGAATATTATGAGTTTCTCAGCAAATCAATAGGCTTTTGTAAGTCATTAATTCGCCATCGAGTCATTATTTTAAAGCAGAAGGCAAATTGAATTGGTTTCTTTGCAGCATAGCAAAATAGTAGAAGATTAAATACTTTTAAATTAGGCATTAGTGCTACAAAGGTAGCACTTGCTCTGACCATTGCCTTGGGATCTTGGATATTAGATTCTGCCTTTTTTTCACACAACCGCTAGGTTGTGTGTCACATACGATTCTGTCTGTTTTGATGTAGGACACCGCAGAATATTTGAATTTGAATACAGTCATAAGTAGAAACATGGAAGTAATGGAAGGACTCATTCGTAATTTGGTATCATGAGGTAATACCTCATGGTTAGTAAGTCAAATGAGATTTTACTCATGAAAATTGCTGGTGTTAACCCATACAGAAAATTCAAATAAAACCTGACTTTGAAAGTTTGAAATATCACATTTATTTCTTGCTTCCTCCTGTTATTATTCAGAATATCATACCGTCCTGAGACCAGAAAAACAAGCTCCAAAAAAGATAAATTCTTCCCTAATTTCTAGTCTCTCCAGAGAAAAAAATCCTGTTTCTATGAGGATTTGAATATATTTTGCAGTCCTAAAAATAGTGTGGGGTATTTCGGAAAAGCATCTACCTTATCCCAAGAACCAACCTTCTGATTAGCAGCTCTGTTACAGCTGACCTCCATGAAACTTTTCGAGCAGTAAGGATGTAATAGTATTTATTTCAGGAAACGTGTCTGTTTATAATTATGCTGGCTCCTTAGGGAATCACAGCACGCTCTGCAAGTTGGGATATTGTTGGAGTGAAAGGAAAGCGTGCTGTAAGTTCTAACAGGTTTTATCACCATTTGCATAAACAACACCCACAGCCAAAATCAATGTCCAAATTTGTAAACAGTGATCTACCCACATCCCAAGTTAATTGCTTTGTATAAGGAGGAGTAGGTCCTGTAATGATTTTTTTTTTTTTCTTTAGTCAGTTGGACCAGTCATGTTTGCAAACTAGTTTTGCTATTGGTTTTATTGACTGTTCTTCCAGTATTTTTTCCTTGGTGAGTTTCCTTGTGTGCTTGCCTATTAAAACTAGTCAGTGAACTGTGGAGGGTGAGGATGTGCCCATGCACCATGTTTTCTTCCTGTTTTGCGCCCTGCCAGCCCCCCTTTTGACCTTACCATTCCACTTCTGTGGAGCCCATGCCACTTCTGAAGAGCCCATACGTCTTCCCTCTGTACCCCCGCTGAGGAAGCTGGAGGTGAAAGCGGTCTGTGCCCCTGGATGTACTGCCCCATTTGTATTAGCGTGAGTGTAGAGCTGTGTCACAGCGGCTGGGTATGGGCTTGGCTCAGCAGTTCCAGTTCCTTCAAGGCTGCAGAGACAGAGCTGTATTTTTCTGTTGGGTATCACAACTCCCTCAGTTACGGACAATGAAAAGAAAAAGGAAATTGTCACGTTATTTGTCTAACCCAGGCTACTGCTAGGAGCTAGAAACAGAGGCTAAGCTACATCTTCTCTGTGCCTTTATACCTGACACCGTTTCATGAGATCTGTCTTGAAATTAAGATGGGTGGGAATACGCACTTGAAGTTTAATGTATTGTTTGATATTCTACCAGAGAAACGATATTTTGGAGCTTCCAAGTCATCAACACGCAGTTATTTCTTATATTGTAGTAGTTTTCAGCTGAAACTCTTAGAAAGAACAAACTCTATTTGAAGCTAATGGCTCTTTTTATCACTGTAAGTCACATACAGCTAAACAGCAAGTGCTTGGGTTAAGACCACATGGCTCACAGATCTCTTCCTACAGATTGAAGAAATAAAGAACAATCTCGTATCTCATCCTTTAAACCTAAGAAAGCTAGTAGTTGAAAACTCTTGGACTATAGCTGTTCTTCTTTAATGTTTTAAACCACTATTTCTCTCTTTCTTATGTCTTCTTCCGAAGGAAATGCTCTCTGAGATGCTGCAGTGCTAATTGTCATCATGCAGTCTGTCCAAGAGCATTTCTTGTGCTTTAAGACAACATTGGAAGTCCAAGTTAAATAAGTCAGAGTTAATGTGAAGTCATGCATTAAGCAGTGCCATCATAGCCTTACTGTAGTGCAAAACTAAATAATACATTTACTGTAGTCTTTATGTAGTTTTTGGAATACTGAATTGACATATATAAAGAACAATTAAAAATAAAGTCATGTTTAAGGCACAATGAATTTGTAACATTGTTACAACCTTTGGAACAGTGAAACCTCTTTTTTTACCTGACGATTATAAATTGACCAGGCTTAGATTTCTTTTTAATATGGGTGAAGTACTGTTCAGCATGTTTTTTTTTAATCCACTAACGTTTTCATGGTAGAAATATTTGAGATTTTGTCATTCTTGAATACATGTGAATCTCGTGTCGGTCAAATCTCCACCAATATCAGAGACAAACTGTTTCAGATGTGGAAACATGAAGTATTAACAGTCTTTTAGTTGTTTTAAAAATGTCTTTTAAATATTTTAATCCAGCCTTATTACTATTGATTGCGACTAGCTCTAGCTAGTACATATTTGTGTGCAGCTCCTTTTATGAAGAAAAAAGAACTCTTTAGAACTTCAGGTGACCTAAAGATAGGGTTTTCTTAATTTGGATTTTTCTAAATAGAGGGAACTTGGTGGCTTTCTAAGATACAATTCCTGCTGCTGCGATGTCAAAGTCAGAGGTGTCTGACTATAGCCAGATTATAGGAGTTCATTAAGACTGTGTTTTGTTATTTTTTGAAAATAAGTAGATATTTTTTTTTTTAAGTTTGGGGGTTTGGTACCTTTGAATGGAAACTTTGGAATCAGGATAGAAAATGAAACCACAAACTACATGTCTCACTGAACCTTGTGAGAATTGGTGTTGAATTAGGCCTCCTTTTTGGGCTACTTCTTCAATTTGTTTTATTCTTGTCTCTGTTAGGAAGAAAAGGATTTTGTCTTCTCTTGAAGTGAGGGATTCCCACTGCCTGTTTTCATACTCTAACGCCTGTAAGTTTGCATAAATGGATTGATTCTGTTATATTACTCATGAACACACTGGCTACCAGGAGAAGACATTTTATACAGTGTTTTCAAACTTCCTCATCGGAGCTGCATTTGCAGGGTGAAGCTGGAATACAGAGGAGTTTAAGGAACTGTCACTCCAGTCTTCAAAAAGGGCAAGAAGGAGGAGCTGGGGAACTACGGGCCGGTCAGCCTCACCTCCATCCCTGAAAAGATGATGGAACAGCTCATTCCGTGCGTCATCTCAAGGCATGTGGAGGAAAAGAAAGTTATCAGAAGTACTCAACGTGGATTCACCGAGGGGAAATCATGTCTGACTAATCTGATAGCCTTCTATGATAACCTAAACATGAGGAGGAACTTGTTTCCTGTGAGGGTGGCAGAGCCCTGGCCGAGGCTGCCCAGAGAGGTGGTGGAGTCTCCGTCTCTGGAGACATTCCAAACCCACCTGGATGCATTCCTGTGCCACCTGCTCTAGGTGACGCTGCTCTGGCAGGGGGGTTGGGCTTAGATGATCTCCAGAGGGCCCTTCCAACCCTATGATTCTGTGAAAGAACAGTGAAGAGAGAGTGATATTCTGTCAATTGACTTAATAAAAAATGATAGAAAATATTACCAGAGGAGGAAGTTAAAAGGTATCACGTAGGTTTAATGGGAATAACTGTTTATGTGTGTAATTGTAACATAATGAATATCTCTGAAAAATTTCCATTTTGTGTGCAAGTCATAAAACATTAGTTAATGTTTTCAATTAGTGTGCATAAATGGGAAGCAGTTGTTTATTATTCATAAAATAACATATTAATAATTCTCTGGTGACACTGGCAAATCTGCGAGAGGTATTTCCAGTGGGTAATTCCACCTACACAGTAGTCAGAGACAGGTGACATTCTGGAGCCTCCTGTACCTCTCCATTGACAACTGAGAAAGACCGAGCCATGTATTTTGCCTAACTCGTTCATTTTTGTATGGTGAAAGTTAGGGGAGGTGAGTCCTGTCATCTCTATGATGTACATCCTTATATACTTTTAAACTACCAAGTAGATTTTAAAGGGAGGATTGAATCCAAACTTTTCACGTCAGTGTTTCAGTGTCTCTCTTGACAAACTTGGATATCTAGTTAAGAAGCCTGCTGCCTGCTTGGGTTTCGAGTTTAGCAGCCTTACACTTTAGAATTCTTTGCAATTTTCCTGGGTTCAGTTTCAAGCTTTTATGGCTTCTTGCTTTCAACTTCTGACTGTTTCCCTCATTTCTTGATGATGGAATTGCGCCACATCATTAACTGTAAGATGTATGGCTGTAAATGTTCAAAGAATGATAGATTTTATTACGCTGCCGACACAGCCATGTTGCGGAGGCTGTCTTTAATATATTATTGATGCTCTAAACCATTATTTTTAATAGCATTGTGCACTGGGAGAAGAATACCAGTGGAATGGAAGCATAGGTGAAGATAATTTCTGGAGCAATAATCCTGTAGGAAGTCAGTCTTTCTGAAATGTCTGTGGTTGAGCGTGTGCACTCTTTTACTTTGAGCCATTAACTATGGAGGAAGGATTTACAGCTGGAAATGGAGGATAATTTGACAGCTGTTAATTAATTCCCATATATGAAGAAAGAAATCACGTGGATAGAACTTGACATGGTAAATGTTTGTTGTTTTGTCAGATTTACCTAAATGAGTTCCCTGTGGCAATCAAGCTTTGGACATCGTAGATACATGGCTTTGCTTGTTTGAAGTTTTTCATGCACTGTTACCTCCTTTGACTATGGTTTTTGGTTTGTTTTTTGTTTTTCTTTTCCATAAAGCTGAAAAATTAATGTCCTTTCTAACTGACAGTCTTACTAGGCAATTCCAAATCTAGTTACATTATGCCACCGAATATCTAAGCTTGTTCTCCTAGGGCTGAAGAGTTTTCTTTCCAGTTTTCAGTTCTCTTAAGTATAAATTTCCGAGCACCTTCCTTGCCAGATGGCATGAAGGCTGGAGTGGCTCTGGCCAGTCCCCAGGGTTGAGCATATGTGACGTGCTACTTACAGAGGGAGATCTCAAAGCCTGGGAGAGGACCAAAGGGGAGCAAGGTAACACCCTGGCTCTGGACAGTGAAAATGCCATAAGAGACATGCTGAAATTTTTCTTTTAGTACCCAAATTAAGGCTTCTGAGATCTTATTTAGTTCACCTCTTGAAAGGTGAATACAGGGTTGCACATTATTGTTATTTACATGCAAGTGTTTGTAAATATGGACAAAGAGAAACTCTGCAGCCTGACATCACCCAGAGGAAATGAATCTGTTTCTCTCTTGCTTTGTTGTGGTTTTACAGAGAAATTCAGTGCTCTGCCTTGAGCTTTTCCCTTCAGAGGAGATCTGTCCCAAAGGGCCGATAGCTGCTAAGGCTCTGTGACTGCGCATGGAAGGCAAAGGGAATGGGATATTACAGACTCTGCTATTGGAGCTAAGAAGAAAAAAATCCAGCAAATCTCAGCAGTAAGTGTGCTCGCAAGCTCTGCTGTTGGCCAGCCAGCTGGATTAAAAAGGGGGCAGGAGGGTCTAGCTGGATAATTTCACACACTCAGATTTGATCATATCTTCTGGTTGGTAAATTTAAAAGGATAATGCATTGCACAGATTTTAACGTGTGTTCTGGTCTGATCCTGGTAAAGGCAACAGGACAACTCACCTGAATGTTACTGCAGGGATCTCGCCCTATGCATTCGAACTCTTTAACAACACTAACACAGGTCCTAAGATTGCAAAATGCCTCTATAAACATGATGCTTAAAAAAGTCATGAATTCTAAGGACTCCTACAAATATATCAGACAGTGAATTCATGAAAGAACATGAGAAAATAAGCAGGTGAATGTCACTGTTAATGTTGCTTTTCTGTAAAATTGACAAAGCAAAAGGCTGCTGTTACCGCAGGGCTGGATTATTCAGCTGAAGTTCAGGATGTTTTTTCTTCAGACTTTTCATCTTTGTTCATAGGGCTGCTTTAGGATTACACCGTGACTCTTCACAAAGTCCAAGTGTAAAACCGAACTGTTTCCCACAACGGCTCTCTGTTACAGCACGTATCTGTGCCAGCTCCTCCTCCAGACGGGGAGGTGTCAGCACTGCTCCCCAGTGACAACCCACCTTTCCCCGTTAGTATTAATGGCTTGTTCAAGTCTGAGGATTTTTTCCTCCCTTGGTAGAAATCAAGGACTTAGTACAGAAATGACTAGATTTCCAAAATAAAAAGATAAGTATTTTCTCTAGTGGTCATATGTACTATCAGGTGAAGGGCTAATTTTACATTTATAAATCCTACCATTTACCTGTAAATCTGCTGTGATCCTTTGGGCTCTGTTCATTTGCTAATAGTATTTCTACTATATATTGTACTATCTATTTAAAATTTCTTTTTCCTTGTCCTTCAGGAAAAAAAACAGCAAGAAATCATTTTATAGGAGAAAACACAGAGTTATAAGCCATGATGCTACTCTTTATTTCTTTTTCCACGCTCGTCAATAAGCACCATAATTGTAACTTTTATGTTCTTCATTTCCTATCCTGAAACTCTGTTCCAGCAGTTTTGTTGTTAAACTGAGAACTAGTTATGTTAACGCAAAGTTCTTGGTGGCTCAAAAGGAAAAGAAAAGCCTGTAAATAATATCTCCTTGTTTACTGCAGTTGAAAGGCAACTTCAAGAAGTCTCTTATGTTTCTAATTAGCGGTGTCCTTTAAAAAGCTGCCCTAGGAAGGCTAAAACCAAACCATGTATAGGGAAAACAGATGAAAACCCTTGTGAACCTTCAGTCTTCAAAAAGAAAGCTGCCTTCACTCCATCGAAACTGCAAACCCTGACCCACTGCTCTTGTTTTCTTTGTGCTTCTATATATAATTATGAAATATTAATTACAACTTTTATCCACCAGTAGTGTAACATGCTTCAGAAGTAGTGAAATAAAGCAAACAAGCAAAACATTTCCTGCTGATTGATCAGCTGTTTTAAATTTGGTGCTCTGTAAAAAGGTCAAGAGTGTATTCCAGGGTGAGCCAAAGCAAATCTGGAAATGACAGATTTTTTTCCTAGAATGGCAAGTCTCTCCTATGATAAGCTCTTGTCCTGAGATACAGAATCCTTAAACAAAAAACAACTGAGAAAGGAAAAGAAAGCACTGAAAGAAAAGCATGAATTGTACTGCATTAATTGCAGGGTCTCAGGGTTTTTCTTAATATACTGAATCTAGTTAATTTATAGGGAAATGAAGCTTTGGATTGGATTGGTTTCTCATAAGTTACATGTACCCCTTGCATGAAAGATGGTATGCAAATATGTCATCTACTTTGGTCTTAGATCATCTTTACCCTTGATTAAAAATAAAATAATCTTTAATAATGTTGGGATGTAGGACAGAAAAATGCATTTGCCAGCATTTTATTGGGAACGCTTCTCAGGCTGGAGCATATGAGTGGTTGTATGAGATTCTCCATGAAAAGCTAACTGATTATTACCTAAACACTTGCAGCACTTCTCCTTTGCTTACCTACTAAGTCATTAGCGTACGGAGGGTGATTCAGCGCCATTACGCACAAGCCATCCCTGTTCACACAGGCAACCCTATTGAAATTATCCCCCTTAATGAGGATGGCAGAGCTGAAAGTCGAGGAATTATCTAGCAGAAGGATAAAAAAAAAATCAAAGAGGGAAGCTGAATCTTTCCTAACACTTGGGGCAAACTTCTCACAGTTGCAGCACTGCGGTTTTGCTGCATTTCTATGGCCCATTGATCATCTTCCAGGGGAATGACATTTTAATTACTGTGGTTTTGTTGTTTTTGTTTTGGTTTGGTTTGGTTTGTTTTTTTTTTCCCTGTTAAGGAAGCAGCTGCTACTTTGCCTAAGGAATTTAAGTTGTCTTTGTCAGAAGAGGTTCTTTGTTTTGTTGTTCTGATTGTTTAACTGTCCGTTATCCGATACTATTTCTCCTGATATTAGTGGGTAAGTGCCTCTGGCTTATGCTATTAGTTCAGGTGCCGGTGTGCTTAAGCAAATAAGCTTCCAGGGATCTCAGCTGAGCTGCAAGAAACCAACTCGAGCATTTGCATCTGTGCTACGGTTAATCTGCAAATATTAATTTGGATAATAAGGGTAATGTATGCATAGGAAATTAGGCATCAGCTGTCATGTTTGAAGTTACATTAGTGAAATATCAGGGGAAGGGCAGTATTTTTTATTTTTTTGAAAAGTGATCCATGTCTTTGAGTGATGGTCTTCCTTCCAGTTTCAGCACCTTCTCTGTTACCCTGAGAAAGCCAATATGGAATTTCTGATGGATGAACAAGAAAATCATAGCAAAAATCATGGTAGGAATTTTGTTCTTAGGAAGAAGAATTTTCCTGAAAGCATCATCCAAGATTTAGGGATTTGAGTGGGTGACATTAGTTCTAAAACTTCCCCTTTACATGTTTTTAATTCTGCAACGTCCATTTTTTCCACAGTTACCCTCTCTGTGTTTTTTTCCCCCTTTATTTTCTATTTCTATACATATCATGAAGTGTTATTGTTAGTCTTTTCACTTGTAAGCTGTAGTACAGAGGTATATGTTTAAGTTTGTAGTGTAGGTGCAAGGCGGTATTGGATTTATACTTAGTCTTGCCTGAGCTACTTGAGTCAGTAAGAAGCAGCTTGAGAGAGAACTGTTCGTTATTTCTGAGTTTTCTGTTCAGAAAATATGTAAAAAGTTCTATGAATTTTTTTAGTCCAGGCATTTCCTTGGGAAAACAGTTGCCTTCATTTTTGGTAAGGGGAAATTCCATTTCCGTACGTTGTTAGTGGCAAAGTGTCTGATTGTAAAGGCAGTGAGTCCATAAACCTGGAGACAGTTCCTATAGCACAGGTATAGCTTAATCCGTGAGATTTTCTACAGAACAAGTGCAGTGCTCAAGTACCAATAGCAGTCGACATGGCTCTGGACCCAGGAGATACTGACCAAAGCTGAAATGCGACTGAAAATGGAAGTTAACCTGTGCATTATCAAATACATTATGAAAGTCTTTATCAGCTTGTCGTAATTCGTATTTTAATCTGAGGATAACTTTGTCCTTTTAAATTAGTATTCAAAGTTAGAAGAAATTAAAGGCCAGGAATAAAGGTCTCGCTTACCTTGAAATTTTCCCAGTTTCCCAATAGGCACTGGTTAACACACATGCTCTGAGTGGTGATCAGCACTTCAGGATGAAAACCAGAATATCAACTTCACTTCAGATAGCCTTTTTCTACCCCACTAGCTGCCAGTTTATTGTAGATGACATTTACTTTGTTCCATGTCCTTCCAGGGAGTGCTCTGACCCTTACTGACAGCTGGTATGGTTTTGAAATGCCTTCCGTGAGTCATACCTGGACCTAACAACAAATGCAGTTCTGAATATTTAATTTTATTTTTTCTTCCTTTAAAAAGGACGTTAATTTTGGAAAAGTACTCTTATTACTGGCAGCTGGGCAAAACCGCTTCTCCTTCCATTAGTGTTTTGACATGTATAAGACAACAAATTGAGATAGTACAGCCTAGTAAGCAACTGTTCATTGTCCATCACGGCTTTTGCCTCTTTTGTTTGATTAGTATTTTATTGTTTGTCATTTCCTGTGAAAGATTGCTTAGTAGTTCCTATATAGCTCTTACTCAGATTCATAACATTTAAGAATTATATGAAAATATACCAAATATCACCTTTGTTTCATTCCACAAAAGATATGTTTTAAAGCCAATAGTCTTTTGATAGTAGGACATAAAAGTAGAGTACGTCTCTTTTGGAAAAAAACCCACCCTAATACATTGTTGTCATTAATCACACAGGAAACAATGGGCTGTGAGAAACTAATGAAATATGCTTTGGAGATGCTTTGTGTAAAAATGAGAGGGTTTGCATGATAGCACTGTTTTTACCCAAAGATAAAGCTAATTTCATAAAGCATCTCACAGTATGAATAAATAGTTGTAAATCAGCTGCAACAGTAAGCAAAAGCATTAACCATAGAAAATCTTCTGATTAGAATAGATCTTTTACTGAGAACTGTCTGATGAATTTCTTGTTTTACTCTTGGAATCTTAAAATCTGTAATAAATTTGTGGAATCGTAGAGAAATATGTATGGAAAGGACCACCAAGTGTCTAGACAATGAACCTGGGGTTTGTGGCCAAGTATTTTAAAGTATTTTTAAAAAGTAGTAACAAAACCAAACCACAACAGTTGAGAAGTTGGGATATGGTGGCTGAGGAACACGGCCTCTCAAAACTAAGGAAGAGGAGGAAAAACCACCATCGTGCTAAGCGCAAACAACATGCAACGTGTGTTGGCCAAAAAAAACGGGATAAAAATCAATGACCAAATCAGTTCTTCCTTCCCACTCCTTCAGCCCTCACATTTGGGCAAAGGAAATTGTTTTCCTGTTCTTAATATTAGAAAGCTCTGGGGTTTTTTTATTTCTTTTTCCTTGCATCTAACTTCAATCTTTTGCAACTGCAAAGTGTCCCATCCATCATGGGCATGGGGAACCGGTTATTCTTTTCCTCATTCCAACAGCCTGTTACCTCATGGAAAGCTGCTGCAATGTCCTCTCCTCGCTCCTCAGACCTCGTTTGTTCAGCTTTCTGATCTTCCAGTCCTTCTTGTGCATGTCCTGCCTATAGACGTTTCATTCCAACCAGAAGTAATCCTCTAGCTATATATATATGGCATATATATAGGCTATAGAGTCATATGCAATGATTTTTATAGTGAACAATGATATAGATTCACATGTGCATTTGGTTTTGATGCACTTATATAAGGGACAAATTGACATTTACTGTTTCCCCAAATACAAACATAGCCCCAGGCCTTCTTTTCCTCTTATAGCCAGTGCAAGCACCCATCTGTCGACGACCTGATGTCTTTGTACTGGAATAAAAGCTGTTAATCTCCAGTGGAGTTAGAACAATGTCCCTAATAACATCAGTAGTAGTATGGCATTCTGGAACCTAAATTTGACATTGCCTCTGTAATATGTAGGACCATTATTCTGAAATATGATGATGCTTTTACATAAAGTCGCCCTGATTTCTGGTCACTGAAGTTTACCCCGGAGCAGAGCCTCTGAAGGAAAAGGGGACTTTTCAGAAATGGAAGTATGTGCCATTGTTTCACTCAGTCTATACAGTTGTACCTTCTATGATTTTAATTTCTGTTCTGAGGATGTTAATTGTATCTGGCGCTGCATCCAACACTGAGTTCCTACGTGTTCATAAATATTCTGGAAATGCCAGTGTAGCTGAGATGCTGCTGGAACCTTTTCAAGGATATCCATCTAATAACAATTTCCTTGGAAGGAAGTGCTTTCAGAAACCTGCTAGGGTCTCTTTTATGGGAAAGATTTAATAACGTGGAGCAATTGGTGAGGCAGACAAATTAACAATGTGCATGAATTTGTATTTGCATGCTAAGTATGTGCCAGCATTAAAATCCTTTAACAATAAGGTGTTTTTTCCACCTCCCGAAAGCCAGTTATACACATATTATGCTGTACTGAACTCTTTCAGTTTCCCGTCAATCTTGTACTTAATGCTGAATGCTGTATTATTTAAAGATCTGAAAATTTCTGATAATTTCATGTGAGAAAAAACAGCAAATATCCAACGATATACAAAACTTTTGAGCTTGTGGTGTGGCAACATTGTGTAATACATGAAAATAACATCTTGTAACTCCAAACAAGAACAATGAAACAATGTCAATGTGATCTTAACCATAAGCAAATTTCATCTCTTCTGGTCTTGTCGCAGCAACAAATTATCATACAAAGAAGCGGAGCAAGTTCAGCATTATAGGTTAAATTGTGTGTGTTTAAACTTGTTTGGCTGCTAAAATTCTGGAATTAGGATTAGAGGGAGAACAGGTGGATCGTTAGGAAAAGTCATCTCCTTTGATCTGTTTGCTCTGAGATTAGGAGAGGTCATGAAACTAGGAAAAGTAAATGGACAGAGTAGTTCCGTGCTCCCTTGTAAAACTGATGGTTGCAAAACCTGGTAAATCCAGCAATTGTTTCCCATCTGCATGTGTGTGAGCTTTTAATTAAGACAGCAGATTTGCATGTAGCTTCTAAGGGTCCTTTACAGCAGTTTAAAATCACTAAGAATGCTCTTGGTTTTAAGGGTTTTCTTCCTACTGAACTATTTGTTATTTCTACAAAAATAAGTGATGTAGCCTCATATCCTCAGGGTAAGTAAATAGGCAGAGAGGTTAATTCAGCCATCAGGCACTGTGGTGTCTTGCGGAAAGATGGAAAAAACCCTTTGCTGGCTTTTTAGTGGCTAATGGTTTCTAGACAAATCTGGACTCTAGCAGGGAGTGCTGCTCTTGCTTGCTGGGTACAACACGGGGCACTGACCCACCTCCCATTCCCAAGTGTCACTGAAACCTGCCCTGGAGCAGAGCACTCCCTGTAGTGTAAGATTGTATAGAAATTTTTTGGCAGTGTTGCCCTTGAGAGACCGCCGCAGAGCACCTCTCTGCGACACCCTCTCTCTGCATCTGTATTTGGGGCTTTTGGGATTCTTTATGCCACGAATAAGACAGTAAGACATGTTCCCTTGAGGGCTGGCGTGGTCCCTTTATTCTGTCATGATCATAAGGGGAATAAAGTTCTACTTTTTGCTTTTGAATATTATGTGAAATGTTGTGCCCTGTGGTGTCCAGGACCACCTCCTCCCTTCTGGTCCAGGGGTGCTTTTGGTCTCAGAGCATCGTAGCTAACTCTGAATATGTGGAGTGGGGCTGGATTGGTGCCTGAGCGAGCCTCAGGACAGGGGCAGTTTTCACCTGCCCCAGGTAAGGTGCCTGTCTTGACTTGAAAGCATTTGCTCATCTGGAGAGCAACTTCCTCTGCTGAACACAGCCCTGCAGCGGTAAAGGCAGCCTCAGTCCTGAAGGTGAACTCAGGCCCTGCTACCTGATGTGGAGGTTTTGTGTAAAGATTGTGCTCCAGGTACTCCTGCAGCTGATATAATTACAAAATAAGAATGGCAGCTGGTACCCAATTCCTCAGCTGTGGCAAGTTGGGGTGCCCCACTGATGTGCATGAAGCAACGAGTCTAGGCTTTTTTACTGCCTTAACATCACTGTCATTATTTCTATCATTTTCAGGAAATCTGTCTTCCTGTAAAGGCTGCGAGTGCTGATGTTGTCTTTACCTGCTCCTAATTTAAATGCTTTTAGGAGGATGCAGTCCCTGAAGCCCACTTTTCCTCTCACTACTATGACCTGGATTAAAAACTTAGGCAGAGCAGCCTCCCTCCACCTTTTTCCCCCTTTTGAAGCAGTTCTGCATCCCTAGCAATGATTGTACAGCTTTGAGCAATGTTTTTTCATATTTCTCTATGCTTTTCTCTAGAATGCTAACATTTTTTTTTCTTTTTTTCCTTCTGCAGGTACTTCTGGTTATGCATTTGAACTCCACGGATCTCGTAAGTAACGTTCGCCCTATGGAAATGTGTTCTATTCTACTGCTAAGAATTATATGTGCTTGGGTTTTTGTGGCTCACAAGGGGTTTTCACTTTTTTGGATGGGCTATTGCTTGTTTCAGAGGTGTCAGTGGTATATCTGTTGTTGTTTCACACTGGAAGTAAAAAGAAAAAATATACATGCAAAAGGATTTGCGGGGAGATTTTTTTCAAAGAAGTTTTGTGTATGTTCTGCCATCTTATTCAATGCATTTTATTAATTGAAACAGAGAGTTTTGTCAATTCTGGTAAATCCAAACCGAATGTGAACTTCTGTGCTCAGAATCAGCATGGCGTTTTTAGTGGTAATGCAACAGTAGGAAATCCTAAATAACATTACAAATTTTGTGGTACTGAATGTTCAGCCAAAATCTAACGTGGTCTTCTAAAGGTGTGAATCATGAGTAGATATGTGTGAAGTGCAAGAATATCAAGTTGATGAATCATATTTAAAGCTGCAATAAGGCATGTCAGTTCCTTTGTATGCATCCACCCACCTTCGCATACACAAGCATATTTTAACTTTGAAGAACATCCAGGTCTTTGCTCCAGTTGCCAGAGAAAAGTACTTTGCATCTGATCGGTGTCCAGGTAAGCTCTCGAACCAAAGACTTCCCTTGACACTTCTCACTGTTGAGCCTTTCTGTTACTCCTATAATCCTTGTATATGCTCAATATACATTTCCCCCTTTATCTTTTTACAACACTAATAATGATACTACATCTTCTATTATACCCTAAGAACAAAAATTATCCTTATCTGTCTGACTTTGTAAGCTGATTTTCCACTTCTGCTTCAAGGGTTCTTGAAACTTAAAGCTGGGGAGATTTGCTTTCAGGCAATTTTAATGTGGGATCATAGATGGCAATGTATTGTCAGGTTTTGCAGCCCTTAATTTACAGCTGCTGCATTTAACCCTTGGTTCACCTCTCTCGCTAACTAAGCTTTATAAAGAATGGAAAGATATCTCTAGCCTTTATTCAAATAAACCACAACGGGCAGATGTTCAGCTGCAGTAAATTGGCACACTTCTATTGAAATGGGTGGATTTAGCCCATATGAGTGTTCAGCTCTGATAATTAGCTTAAAGAGTGTTTAAACCCTTGGATTCAGTTTCCTGAGGGAAAACTGAATTTCTGTTAGATTAAATGTTAGTGGCAAAAGTGTTCCAAAGAGTATGAATATGAATTTGAGTCTGCTTATATAGACATTTCATAAATTCCTTATGTAAATTACATCTGTCTGCAAGGGAATACATAAAATGCTGTGTGACCCTGAAGACTGTGCAGATGGCACATTACAAGGAGCAAGTATTTGAAATATTAGTTCTGGTCAAAAAAAAAAAAATTGCAAGCAGAACATATGCTGAGTTGTGTTCATGTAAAAGTCTAACAAGCCTAATGAGAAAGTTTGCAAGTAGCCGGTGGACAGCACATGTCCAAGATGGTCAGATCAATCGTTCATCCCAACTGGGAATGCACCTGGAGAACATTTCTTCAGGGGGATCTTAAAAGCAGAGGTGTTGCTGATGAATCTAGCTGCACGTACCACTGAAACTGAAACGCGGTGGAGAAAGAAAGGAGCAGGAACCGAGCCATGGTATCAGTAGTCTGTATCAGGATAGGCTATAGAAAATACAGGACTCCATTGGACATACGAATACCCGTAGCTTAAGCAGACTGGATATAATTTCTTTATTAGTCGAAGAATTAGTAAAACTACAGCATGTCATAGCATCTTCTGAAACTTGTGAATGTCTACGAGGAGACATTTTCTGATATTCTATCATCCCCTTACAGCAGCAACCTGAAAATCAAACCATTCAATGAAACATTAGCTATTAAAATTAGACTCTTGTATTGGGTTTGTGTGGCAAGGTTTTGGTAGCAAGGGGACTACAGGGATGGCTTCTCTGAGAAGCTGCTAGAATCTTAGAATTCTGAGAGCACCAGTGCCAGCTGGCTCCAAGATGGACCTGCCACTGGCCAAAGCTGAGCTAATCGGTGACAGTGGTAGTGCCTCTGCAATAACTTAAGAAGGGGAAAAAAACCTGCACAGCAGCAGCCAGAAGAGATGAGTGAGAATATGTGAGAGCAACAACTCTGCAGACACGAAGGTCATTGAAGATGGAGAGGAAGGATGTGCTCCAGAAACCGGAGCAGAGATTCCCCTGCAGCCTGTGGTGAACACTGTGGTGAGGCAGGTTGTTGTCCCCCTGCAGCCCATGGAGGACCCCACGCCAGAGTGGGTGGATGCCCAAAGGGGGCTGGGATTAATTTTTCTCAAGTCAAGTTTGTTTTGCCCATGACTGTAATTGGTGAGTGATCTCTCCCTGTCCTTATATCGATGCACAAGCCTTTCCTTTTCTTTCCCCTGTCCAGTTGAGGGGGAGTGATAGAGCAGCTTTGGTGGGCATCGGGGGTGATACAGGTTAATAGGCACTAGAAAGATATCAAGCGTACCAAGAATTTTAAAAGCAGGTTTTGTATACAAAATACTAGAGGCAGCGCTGATACAGGATAGGAAAGAATGAATGGCTATTGTCCACCTGATTTGGATTTCCCCAGCCTGCCCAGGAAAAGTGTCAGAACTAAGCACCTAAGGGGAAACACTAATATTGTGCTATTTGGATACTTTTAACACAGGCAAAGCTTCAGCCTTTAGCACAGACTTCAGGAACCTGTAGATGAAAAGGAGAGGCTGTATGGCAAATCTCTACATTTCTACCTAGCTGTAAAGCTTGGGTTTGTTTTCCTTGAGTTCCCACCGTTGCTGTTGAAAATGCATTGCCCTGCCACCAAACAGGTTAAAATGAGTCTTCTTGCTATTGCTCCAGTGAAGAACAGCTATTTCCTCAGCTCTGTGGCTGGAGCAGTTTAAGCAAGGATCTAGACTTTTACTTTGGTTCTGGAGGAGTTAAGGGACCTGTGAGACTTATATGTGCATGGAGTAGACTTCTGGTTTGACTCTTATGGAGCTTGCCGCTATGTGTGACAGTTTTATTTCCTTCCAAGTAGCAGAGTTATAGTGCCATAAAACATAGACCTTGAAGAGATGAAAATGGTGTTTGTAGTATTTGCCATTTTAACCCATCTAATCGATTAGGATAAATGACATAAATTATTGGTGGAAGCAGCATACAATGAGAACCACCAAGTTCAGTTTGTTTCTCCCTGATGGCCACTGAGCAATGATGTATAGTAGGCATAAGGACTATTAGGATTTTAAGTTGGTCAGGTACTTTCATTCAGCTACTGCTGAACTAAACGTGTAACTTCTGTGTTAAAACAGCATCTCATAATTTAGACATTTGATCCTGTTTTGAAGCCTCTAAGTGATAAAGAATCAAAACATCTACACGAGGTGGTTTTTCCAGTGTTTACTTCTAATCCTCATTAAAAAAACATATTCCTCTTGGTTGCAATTAGTTTCAGCCTCCAACAGTTGGAACTTTTTCTGTTATTTTTGACTGGAAAGCTACCTAAAATCTGAGGTTATTTTCCCATGGAATCTATCGTAATGTGTTGTAAGCTGTTGTAAACCATAATCAAGTAATCTCTCTGACCTTTCTTGAATAAGCCGAAACAGACTGATCTTCCCGGGAGTTTCACTGTGATGATTTCCAAAGCCTGTCTCATTCACATAACCTTTTTCATTTCTGAAGAACACACTGAAAAATGGGTACAGTACTTCATTAATACCTTCTGCAGAAGTAATACGCCTCCTTATACCAATCTGGTGTTCCTCTGGTTACATTTTAAATAATCTTAGCTCTAATATGATTCTGCAGGGTAATTACCGATTCACACCTGGCAAGGCTCTGAAGTACTTGGCAGGGTATGGATTCTGTTTTACCATCACTGTCATGTGGTTTGTGCTCTTTCTTTTACTAGCACTCAGTGAAGTTAGTCCATTCCTAATACTCATTTAAGTGTTGACATTTGTCCTCTCGGTTTTCCTCATGATTGATTTCTCCTTTGTAAAACTTGCTTTTTCAGAGAGTTATGGGCCAGATTAATGACGACGACAACAAAATTAGGAATGTGAGATAGGAATCTAAATATCTTTTGTGTTTTAGTAAGTGTAAGATGAATAGGGACATGTTGCTGCCAAGTCAGATGGGGCTGAGGTATCTAATACACTACAGATAGGACTTTAGGCCAGAAGGGAGCATGGCCAGAATAAGTACCAAAAAAAAAAAAAAAGAATGGAGAGAAGAAAAAAATCTCTACAAGCTCACCCTGACGATGGAGAAAGCACTGTCTGTAGCACAGGGGCTGGGAAATGGGTTTAGACATGAGGCGCTTTTCTGTTGGTTTGAAAACAGATGAAAGGGAAGTGACAGTGGAGGCAAAGGCCATAGTGCTTGGATTAAAATGGAGTGAATGCCCACGGGCGTGGGTCTAGTGGCAAAAAAGACTCAATGAGATAGGAAGTTCTGTGTTTCAAAGTGATTTGAAAACAACTACCAAATAACAGGGTTTTCTGCAATTATTAAGATAGTTGCACAACGATGGGGCAGAAGAATACTTGAGTCAGGGAAGCTTTGTTTATTTTTCTTTCATGAAATAATGTTCTAGCCTGAGAGAGTCTGTGTCCCTGAGATGGGAGGGTGAGAAACAGAGGCCAATGAATTTGCAGCATCTCGATCAACTGGAAGAGTGCTGAAGCTATGAAGCTGTGCTGTACTTGTGCAGGGTGTGAGGAAGGCACCTAGGCAACTTGTACTACAAAATTGCAGGGTGGCTGTGAGGGCCTTCCAGACGCTACTGAGTCCATCCCCCTTTGCCCGCTCCAGATCTCTTCTCCCAGTCTCACTCTTCCGCACTGGTGGTCCGTCCTGTCCTTCATGCCCAGTGCTTTGCTGGGCAGAGGACTGAACTCTTATTTCCCCCAGACAGAAATTGTCTCCAAACTTCTCTTCTCTGACTTCTGACTGACTGGGAAGAATTTCTGCCTTTTCTTTGCAGTCATATCCCCCTTGAGCAACTTGGGGCAATGTATCGTTCACCTTCCTGTTTACAGCCTTCAGCTATTTCCAATTACCATAGCCTCTTTTGTCATTGTTTAGTTAAGCTATACATGCTTTTTTAAATTTCCCATTAGTGTTTCTCTGTAGCCCATTTTTGTTGTTGTTGTTGCTTTTTACTGAACTCCATCCAGTTTTTTTTTCTTTTTTTCTCTTCCTAGTGAGCTGCCAAGAAGTAGTTATTACATCTTCTCAGGTACAGTAGAGAACCCAGAAGGTAAATTGAAGTATTAAAGAAAGAAAGGAGCAGGGAAACAGGTTTAAATGTTGAGTGCTGCATGTGAATTTCAAACTAGCATTTATAAATTAGAGACAGATAGAAAGTATTCTACAAATGTCTGTGAAAGAGAAGCTCTAACTCTAGAGATAATTTGCTGAAGAGGAGTTTAAAGTTAAAGTTTAAAGTTCTCAGATATGGTCCTCCCAAGCAGTTGTGTTGCAAAATTATGATATCCTAGAGGACCAAATCCTGCTTTAATATGAGCAAGCAGGGCTTAGAATGAAGTCTGTGGAAAAAGTGTTACTTACACTAACCAGAAAGGAAAGCCAGAGGACATTGGCTAGAGGGGTGGGTGTATGGTTTGGTGTGAAAGTATCTGCCCAAGGTCAGAAGGCGACACTGAGGAGGAGTTTGTGGAGGCTGAAAATACCCAGTGCTCTAGGGATCTTGCAGCATTGCTTTCTGCTGCTGTTGCTTTTTCCTGTGCCCACACTTTTCCTACCTTTCCTCTCTGCTTTGGAGGTCACAGTTTCCCTGTAAATGATTCCCAAATTTCAATACCTAAAATGAGAAGGACCTCAGTCTCCTTTTGCACTGTCCATGATCTCTAACATTAGCCGTATTTAAGTTGTAAACTCGTGATGCACACTGCAGTTTGGTTTTGGTTCTGTGTGGGAAATGCCAAATATAGTTGTGTTAGCCTGGTGAGCCAAGGCAGGGAGACTAGATGCAGTGTGTCGCTCTTGCACCCAACCTTCTGAAAAGCTATTATGGTAGAGCTGCATCTACCTGCCTTTCTAGACAAGACACTACGTGTATTTCTGCAAAAGGAGATGGGTAACAACAGGGATTATGGGAGATGGGCAAGAGGAAGAGTCTTAGGTAGCAGGAGCTAAGTGTGTGCTTTGGTTTTGTGGAGCTCTCCTTGCTATAGAACAGGGAGCTGAGCGCCAGAGGGTCTCCTAAAGGCAGGGAAATGATGCCGGGAGCTGCTCATCCGAGAAGTACATCAACTAGAGTGAGGGAGTGAAGGGGCATTTGTCTAGGTGAAGAAAATGCAGAGGATTATGACAGTTAAGGTACTTCTCAAATTGTTTGAATAATTTCATGCTAGCACTGCAAAAGTTAAGTGCAACGTTCTTTTCCAGGAGAAAGGAACACAGTTACTCACAGGTTAGAGACATAGAGATACTTTTGTTTTTCTGTTAAAAATTTGATAAGAGGTTTACGTTTTCAGTGAGGGCATTACCTTCCTCGATTAAATTAGTGTTTGAAAGTAAAGGTGAGCTAAGAAATTTCAGTAATTCTTGATGGATTTTCTTAGAATAATACTAAATAATTCTTTCACCTCATCATTGACTTCTCAGAGCAAAGATATTAAGTAATGTAAAAGGCTTATAGAAAGTTAACTTTTTTACTACTTTTTGGAATTTCTTGTTAGCAGAAGAGTCCCTGGTACCATCAGTTTCTCTGCACTGCAATGTATTATTACACAAAAGAAGTCAGCAGGATTGGGTAGACTCACTGGTCCAGAAAAGTTATTAGCCGAAGAAGATAGCTTGATTATATTTTTCAGCTTCAGTACCCTTCTGAAAAACATTGAAAATGGGATGTTTAGATTCTTTACATACATTTCTTAAGGGATGCCAGTGGCTGTTGCTAGGTTTTATCAACAGAGACAATCGGGAAAGGACATCTGAGGAGGCACTTTTTGGTCTGCTTTCTGTAGCACCGTTTGTTAACAAAACGGTGTTGCCATTTGATGGCTGTTCGGTGTCCCATGTGAAACAAATCGGAAGGGTCAGTGCCATACCTAGAGGGTAGGTGTCCATGCCATGAAAAGCCTTTGTTGGCATTGGTTGGAATGTGTGTTAGCAATCACAGCCACAGTGAGCTTTGAGTGTATCAGTGCCCCAGGCAAAGAGATGTAGCGTTCAGACCTTAAAAAGAAAAGAGAAGCCATATCCTCTGTGTGTGCTAGCGCATGCATATTGAAAAGGAATATGTGATAGTGCGACATAGTATCAAGGTTTTGTTGGCAGTCATTTAATCACAGATTGGGAGTTTCTGCATTCATAAGCAGTAAAAGCAGGAAAGGGGTAGGTTGAAGGAGAGGGGCGAGGGGAAGAAGTCACCTTGTGCATCTCAGCCTTCAAACAAGGGACCCATCGGCACATGCCTCTGCAGGGTGCCCCGCAGTTATCTCAGCCTGGAGAAGGCAGCTCTTTCTTGCTCAGAGCTTGCCTATCTTTCTGCCTCTATGAGCTGCATATGCAGTTCTTGAATTAGTGTTCGTTATTGCCCCTAAACCCATTTTTGCCCATCTTCTTTGAACTCCTTTAGCTCTTAGTAATTGGCCATTGGTGAGCTGTTCCTAGCCCTGGGGTGTCCTGTGTCACCCTGTGGGTCCCACTTTTAAGGTCACACCTGTCATCTCATTCATTTATGTCTACTCTGCATCCTTGGCCCCTGTTTTCCTGGCCTCAGCAATATCCCATGCCCCCATTTCTCTGCACTGCATCGTTAGGCTGGCACCGTTAATGGTTCGTTCTGCACAGAATAACTACTTGCTATAACTATCCATATGAAAATTATGGTTGCACCACATGATTATACAAAGCTAAGCGAAAAATAAAAGCCACCTAGTCATTTAAAAATTGCTGTTACAGCTAAGCAAACTAAAATAATGCTCCAGGCAGGCCAGTAAAAATTAAAAAAAAAAACTAACCCCACGCCTCAGTCTTTAGGCTTTGCAGAGTTACCCTGTGGCTGGGTACTACCAATGCCAGTGCTGCATCTACAGGGGTAAGGGGCTGCAGACTCCTTACCTCCCCGTACTCCCTTGCCTCTGGGCATCTCCATCAGGAACCATTCCTATGGCTGTTGGTGTTTAAAAAAGCAAAAGCTCTCTTCATTTTGGTATTTTCCTTCTCTCTGAGCATTGAGGAATTTCTCAAGCTTTGCAATGAGATCTTCCCAGTCTTTATGCTTTATATTCAGGAGGGACTCTTCCAATGTTTTTGGTAAGGAAAGGTCTGATCTTTTGCTACTGATCTTTTTTTATGTTCAAAATGGCTGTCATTACTCCAGTAAAACCTTACAAGAAAGAAGAAACTGTTGCAAGGTAACTGCTACATACGAAGGGAATTGGGAAAACAAAATGTTGCCTCCTTCAGCTCCTTCACCCTATTTTTCCAAGTCCACCATTGCTACCCTTCCTCCTAGTGCTGGGACTATGACGGGCACTCCTCTTGCTGCAAATGTGTTTTACAGATACTAGGACAGTGCAGGCATGTGTTGTAGTATTACCTACGTGCGTGCTTACAGTGCACATCCGCCAAAATAATTTGCACTGTTTCTTTTGGATGGTAGCGCCAGTAAATGATACAGGCCTGTGAGGTTTTCTTGGCAGAGGTATCCTGAGCTGCACGATGTAAGTGGGAAGTTACCCTGTATGGAAGTTCAAGAGTAAGCACAGAGTAAACAGTTTTGAATTTAAAACATGGTCAGTCTTTTGTCAGGTCCTACATTTAGGGCAGAACGTGAATATTTAGTTAAGTTTGTATATGCTACATCCTACTAGCCTGGATGAGATCAGAAACTAGCTCTTTAACAAGATGCACAGCTGCAGAAAACACGAACCACATGCAAACATTTTGTCAATGCAGAATGAGTCACAGTTTATTTGCAAATTCTTTGTTTTGCAAAATGTATTAATTTTACCTCATCAGAAAAGAATGTCTTCATAAATGTGATGCTTTGATTCTCTCCATGAATCTAGCTCTAGATTTGTTTTCAAGATCTCCCTCAAAATGCAAGGTAGTAGGAGACAGTTTTAATTGCAAATAGCTAGCAGTTAGGAAATTATGAACTTGGGTGCTGGTATAATACAGGGGACAAAAATAAGATTTTTTTTTTTTTTTTTCTAGAATGAAAGACAGTGGTATGGTGTCATCTGGTTCTTTTTACAAAGATAATAATGTTAATTCTCACACATACTAGTACCTTAGAGGTTCTCTTGCTTTAACTTAAAACTCACCAGTCTCTAACGTGGGGATTAAGAATGAAGATAATTGTCTTTATATGAGCAATAAAGCTACTGAAAGCCAAATGATTAAGGAAGGATTTTTTTTTTGTTGTTGTTTTGTTTTGTGTTTTTAACTATAATGGAATTACAGAATTCAAGATATAGTGTGCTTGACTTTAACCTGGTTGTACTTCAGAAAGCTATGTAATATAGTTATTCACATGAAATATGGGAACAGTATTAAATATTCTGTTAGTGTGGTTTTGCTTTTAGGTCTACCTAGCTGACTGATTGAGGAACCTCTGTTTTGTCAAGAACTGTAGAGTCAAAGGGAAGTGAAGAAAGCTGAATAGGGAAAAAAAATCTGGAACTAGTACCCTAAATGCATAACCTGGTGGTGGTGGTGTTAATGTCTCACCTGTGGCTGCTATCCAAAGTTCATTGTAATATGGAAATTAAGAATGGAATGGGACACAAATGCAATAAATGCTGCTAATTATGTATAATTTGTAAGGTTTTATGACAGTCCTGAAAACTGTTAGAAATAGGAAGTGCCAGCCTGGAGCCAGGAGGGATGTGCTGTCTGAAGAATTAAATAGAAACATGAGGTCAGGATGGAGGATTGGGGAAGAAGTTGGTTCTTGCCCAGGAAAGGGCAGGAGAGAGTCCTGGTTCCGGCACACACATTTCATAGCCAGCACTCTGCCGCAGAGACCTGCCGCTCCCAAAGGCAGCCGAGGCTTTTTAACACCTTTAGCAGATAACTGGGAGAGCCTAAGCAAGAAATCAGTGCAGCTGCTACTGCCAGAGCCGAGTTGCTAAGGCCAGGCCTTTTTCTTAATCTATTTCCTTTCTTTGTTTTCAGTTTTAATGAAATCTATAACTTTATATGTTATGGGAATAAATGTGGCTAACTTGTTTCCTTAATCTTGTCTGGGAAGGAAAGCAATCCCAGAGTGATTTAGCAAGTAATGGGCACTCTGTCCTTGAGGAGATGTCGACTCAGTTAAAGTGGTGTGTGAATGTATAAAACTGCATCCTGCCTAGCCTATGCTTTACAGGGGTTAGACTTTTATTGAAGCAAGGAGCTTCAGATTTGCTCACCTGAATTTTATCCTGTCTTTATTCTATACTAAAAGTGCTGTTAGACACGTATTGCTCTGTAGCCAGAGGCACAAGCCTGAGCGTGGATGCACCTGTATGAATATGGAGGGGCTTTATACTAGTGGAGTTTGTCTTGCTTACTAGGCACGAGAAGTTACTTCAATATACTCACTTTCAATACACGTGAAATCTGTACTTGTGTGGTGGGCAGGAGGTGGTTGTGCCTGTTTTCATTATATGTAAGTACAGCTTGACGGCGTAGCTAAGACATTTGTCGTGAAAAGTCATAGAGAATGACTTTGTGTCTTCATAATACTGTGCTTACTCTAAAAATATTAATCTAGACTGCTTTATAATCTGCATGTGTATAAAAATTGCTTCATTTACTAGTTTGGTCCCCTCTGGGGTGAAATACAGAAACAGCTACTTATTTATTCATCGTTCAGCACAAATCCGTGGGGCCATGACACCACTCGGGATACGTCCCTACTGGTAAAGGCAGCGTTTGCAGTTAAACTCTTCCCTGAGACCATGGCAGTGGTAAGGTCAGATGCTCACAACTAAACAAACAGTCGTCTAACCTATGCTGATGTACTTTTACCTCTAAACACAATTAACACACAACATTTAGTTGCACCTAGAGCATTTTTTCCACGATTCTTCGTAAGGCATTAAGAAACAAAGAGCAATATGGTAACGGAAATAGCCCCCCACATAGAGAGAAAACTGTGGGAATAGGAAAAAATTGGAAACATTTTATTTATTTATATTTTTAAAAAGCAGAGTATGTTCTTTCTTTTAGGTAATCAAATATTTAGGTTGACTTAAAATGTATGACTATTATAGAAACCTAATTGTTCTGCTTTGGTTGAACTTGAACTGATTTTTATTGTTCATGTGATTGCCCTCAAAGTATCAGTTTTGCCCAGCACTGATTTTCTATCTGTACATCTGCATGATCTCTTTAAGCTGGGAGCCAAATTGAGGCTAACACATATATCGTAACCAGCAATGCCTTTAATTCGGTTAGTTACTTTCCTTTATTTTCATGTGTTTGTAGCCCTCTGCAAGCATTCTGTTTTCTATATATTTCAGACAATGTATTATAAATCTGTCATGGGCCATTTGCAGAAAACAAATCTTTGTAAAGTAATAACACGAAAGAAGATATCTCTAAAAGAGGTAATATTTGTTGCAATAATTAATGGCCAAAGCCTTGTAACAACTATGAGGAATATTTTTTTCATTTAAACAGTGGATGAGAGTATAATCAAGTAAATCAGATCTCAATAAACAAGAAGCCAGTTAAAAGCCTCATAAACAATGCATGAATGAGAAAAAGACTGTTGTGGAGCAAACAATTAACTAGAGATTTAGCAGAAAAGTAGTTACTGACACAGGCATAATAATCACGACTTCTAATGACAACAAAATCAGGGAGCCAATACTGTCTTCTCCTGAAAATAAGTCATTCTGGCATCAAAACATTTACAATTCATATTTTATTATCTTAATAGAGAATTGTTAGAATAGAACTGTACTGAGAGTCTAACCTTGCAAGGACGTTTCTCTACTGTTATGATAGCCAACAAAATGATACTAAAAATTTCAAAAGCTGCAAAACAAAACACTTATTTGCCAGAACTGTGGAAAGTTAAATACCTAAATACCTTTCCCTGACCCCTTTTCTGTTTATAATGAACTGGGTTTCTTACATATCCCCTTAATTTACATTTTATAAAATGTGTCATATTTTTCCCCCAAAATGGTTCCATCATATGGAGACAACTTCAATATTAAAAATAAAATAAATTTTAAAAATCCATGCATATTTGGAAACCTGGGTGAGAGGTGTTTCATGAGACAGGAATACCAATAACAGCTTCCAATGGTGTTTGGGCTTGGAATGCTATATAGAAAATGCATCCGTATCCTTTAATTGGAGATGCTAAGTAATATTTAAAAAAAAAAAAAAAAAAAATTCCATGTAGGGGGGAGAGAAATGCAGTTGTCCTGGCATGTAGAGACATGCTTCTGTGCAGGTGGCATGGACCAACCAGTCTTCTATCTCGAGCATGGGGCTAGAAGTCACTGGGATGCCAGTTCAGGCTAACGGTGTGGATGTTGGAAGAGTCCCAGTTCAACATGGGCACCCTGCGGCTTCTTCAGCCCTGAGCTGAGACTGGGAAATGCTGGTGACCTTCCCTGGTGCGTAATCTGCCAAGACTGGAAGACCACGAGGCTGCTGTGGTGGCTGGTCCGGAGCAGGAACCTCATGCCTCAGTGGTTTACTTGGCATGGGCTTTAGGCTCCACTTCCATTGAAAGGGTATCTGGAAACCCAGGAAAATGCGGATGAATCATGGGCTTTATCCCTGGATCAAGACTATGGCTTTCTTATTTTCCACTGTGGAACAGTGAGCAGGAAACAAGGAGTAAAACCAATTTCTAGGGCTTTTGTAGCTTCCTGATTCTTGGCATTTTCTTCCTATGTTATCAAGTGGTAGAAAACCTGTCAGATTTCTCATCGAAATGTAGGAAGTCAGGATCCACCCCCGCTACTAAGGGGTTTTGGGGAGGGAAAAAAACCCAAACCAACAGCAAAGCCAGTAAGTTGCCACAAAATGGTTTTGCTTCAGGTAAATGACATTCCTGAAGAAACTGGGTTTGTTAGAGGATATTCCGTCTTTCTCTACCTTTAGTGTGACAAAAATTCTTCTTTTCTTGGAAAATGAGATCACTGGTTGCTGCTGGCTGTTAGCACGCAGCATCTGAAGAAGGGGGATTTTAACCAATTTAAATTTATCTGGGTTTTGTTTTCTGTTCTTCTTTTGCAGCCCTTCACCCATTCATCTTTGTTCTCCCTTTATAAGGCACAGAGTAGAGGGCTCAAAATAAAGCTGTACTTTGAACGCTGCCTTTTGAGTTCTTGGGAAAGTCCTTAAAATAATGAACTAGAAATAAAAAGAATTAAGATGAGAAATAAAAAATGAGATTTAAGTTTAAGATCTGAGAAGAGATCATAATACGTACTAAACCCGGCGTCCAGTGATATTGGAGACCCAGGGACAGGCTTTTTGGCATGTAAAGAAAAATGTTCTGCAACCGCTCTCACTTGAAGTTTCTTGTATCCCAGAGGGCAAAGTTAAAGTATCAGATCAGGAAAATATTAGACCCTAGTGTCAAACCTGTAATGATGATTAACATCATCAAGCTCTAGATGTAGCATCATGTCATGTTTTTATTCCCAGCCTCTGAACTGAGAGCCAAAACAGATCTTCTTGTTCTGTGACTTGGAATGGGACTAAGGAAATAGGTCTTATGCTGAAACTTGCTGACTTTGAAGTGTGGCTTCTGTTGGCAATCTGTGTGGCCATGTGCCATGAAATATGGGAGAGGTGGTTAATTTGCTCATAACTGTTAGGTGAACTTTCCTCTTAATGCCAAGCTGCATTTCTCAAGCTTGCTTTTACTAAAACGCAGATCAAGTTATAAACTAATGTATATATTAAAAAAAGGTACCTCGAAATACTTCAGAGAACTGCATAACGCTGGATGGTGTTCAGAGCTGAAACATGATAGGAACGTGTGCCCGTTATACCTGCTTATTCTCGGTAGGTTTTTGTGTCCCTTGCCACTTACAGAGGCCCTAGATTTTAATTACATTATTTTTTTTTCCTAATTACTACCTTCTAAATGCCCCTGGGGAGTTGGGTAGTCCCCAAGAAGTAATCCTGCTAAACTTCATACAGACTTCTGGCTTGTCTGAGTGTAACCCTTGTGCTTTCACTCCTGTTGTGTGAAATGTGCTGAATTTTACAGTCTGTAATTGTAATTTTCCACTGAAGTCTTCTCCCATGTTTGTGCTTGATCTCCAGGAGTAAAAATAAAATGTGGAAAGACTTCATTAATTTTTTTTTTTTTACTAAACTATTCGGATATAACAATGAATATATGGAGGGAACTGATCAAATGATTGCATTGAGACCACTTTTACATAGCTCCTGCTCAGGTAATACTGTTGCAAAATGTGATAAATAATTGCCTAAACAAAATAGAGCACAATATTCATGTTAGGCCATTTCCAATGTTTGTTGCTTTCAGGAACATTTATATTTATATTTAAGAAACAGTAAATCGTGTTGCTCCTCATTGTACTGTTCTCACAGTTTCTTATCATTTAGGGGAGCTTTCCAAATCTGTACCTCTGAGCAGACGAGCATCACGGAAAATTGTGGAAATTGCTGTGTTGGGTCAATGGTCTTCCCTTTAGTGTGTGTGTGTGTGTGTTTTTCCTGGCAGCAGTTTCTACAACAATAGGATATCAACAGTCTATGTTGCCAGAGCCACCTTCTTAAAGGTGAAAACTAGAGTTTCTTACAAATTCTCCTTGAGAAGGAAAAAAGCAGTGTGGCTAGATCTGCTAATGAGAAAGTCTTATCTAATTAAACTGTCTGGGGCTTTTCAGACTTAAGCTCCTATGAGAACCATTTTACGTGCCTGCCTATCCATTGCTGAAAAATCTCCATTATAGCTCATGTCTTAAATTATCGGTATTTTTAAAGTGAACTGGCTTGCTGTTTCTCTCGTTCCTTAAAAGCTAATCCTGTTCAATTTTTTCTAGTTAAGGAACTGCCAGGTGTGTTAAGCACATAACAGTCTGTATCTTGTATTTTCGTATTGATTGTTCGGATGGTACAGCATGTCCCGGTCACAGGAGGTAGTAATGCCAAGCAGATGACACGTGTTTATCTCTTTCTCTTCTCCCGAGACCTTTCCCAGTGGCTTCAGCGGGACCAGGTTTTGCATTTCATATCCCAATGGAGATTTTCTGCTATGTTAATTAAATGTAACAAGTTCAAATTCTTGTCCATTTTTAAAATTTAGATTAAATTTTTATCCATAGAAGGATGATTTAAAATCACTGAATTCATACTAAGTTTCTGTGACACTAGCAATCTCATCTATTAAAAAAAATAAAAATACCCACCCCTGTTATTTCATCCTTAAATATAAGTAAAGCCAACTTAGTCCGTAGGCAATTCTCACTTGAACAGGGAGTTGGACCACTGCAGTTCTGTGTGCAGGCAGAGGAGGAGTGAGTCTAAAAGGAGTGGATGGCAGGTTCATTAGACATGAATTTGTCATCATTTATTCCTGATCGTATCTGTCTTTTGAATTGCATAGTACATGGGTGGTTGGTGAGGGGTTTTTTCTCCCCTTGATATGGCTGTAAGGAGAAAGGCTGCAAGGCAACTATTCAAATCACATTAGGGGAAAAAGTCTGTCAAGTTAAATACCTTGAGGGCTATCTCAGCCATCAGGATTGACGTTTCCTAGTTTGATTCACACTGATTTTTACTGTGAGCAGTGGAGTGTTTAAACACTGGATCATTTTGCTATATTTCTGTGTGTTTCTTTATTCTGTGACACTGATCATCTACCCTATGATCACTGCAAACACTAAAGCAGTTAATCCTTTACTTGGGCATCTTTAGATAGATGCATCCTATTTTCCAGAGCTGTTACTTAAGTTGGTTTTGGTAAAACCTTAATTTTATAGGCCATTTCCAAGTTGAAACATGCAATCTGTCTTGATTATGAAACCCCAGAAACATACAGAAAATAAAATGTTAAAGTATTTATTAAAGAATATATTATAATTTACATATTTAATGTATTTGCAAAACAAACAAAAAAAAAGAGGTTGAAAATGTTTATTAATCTCCAATTGATGATAATTACTTGTCTTTACAAGGTTTTAGCTTTTAGATTAGGTGTAAAGGCTTCCAGAAGAGTAAGGGGAAAAGCACAGTTGTCGGTGCACTGGTCTACTGTTCCAGTGATCACCTGCAGCCCAGATGCAATTCCTTTTCCATAATGAAGCTGGATTTACACGCGCACAGCCACATCACCATCTGCAAACCCCGGACTAGGCTCTGCTGTCCTGGGAATGCCAGGATATAAATGCCATGTGGAGTCACGGTGTTGTGCCATGCTCCACTGCCAGGGTCCTATTTAGAGGCATAACAAGAAACTTGGACTAGAGGCCCAAGGGATGAATGCTAATTGTTATTTTGACTTGCTCAACCCAGGGACACAGCTTTCATTGCCAGCTAACAGAGGTTAGCTGAGAGGTATTCTGAGAGCAAATGCAGCCTTTCAGTGATGTGGGAACTGAATGCATCGTGCATCTGTGATACTCCATATGCTACAGAAAATCAACCGTAACGTTGCTATTTTTAATATGAGCAAGTCAGAAAGAGTCTTATAAGAGTTTGCTCCACACATTTCCCACTGTCCTTCCTGCCATCTGACTAAGATGTAGATGAGCAAGAGCACTGCAAGGATCTAGATTTCACAAGAAGTACGCTTGTATTACTTGTCGTACTAGAAGTCCAGTCTCTAAAGAAAGGCTTCGCAAGTGCAGATGTGTTTGTACAAAGTATTCACTGATATGGTAAAGACTCAACAGAAATTGCAGAACATCTGATCTTTGGGCAAAGAGACACACGCTTACCATGTTAATGACAGCTGTCTGGAGAGTCAGCAAACACTCAACTTGGCATATTGTGCATGTAAGTGAGGTTTTCATAAGATACTGCAACTTCCAGTAACCATTTCCGGATGTGTTTGTAATTCCATTTAGGACATTATGCATTTTAGCACATCAGGTAACTATTGGCCACACAATAGGGGTGGCACTATTCTACCACTAGTTTTCCTATATTAAGGGTGTGCGGTATGTTACACCAGTCTGCTGAAGCCGCTGTGGTGTGGGATGGTTTAAAGCAACCCTACCAGGAGTTTGTGGTTGGTTGGGAGCTGGAAGGTGAAAAAGTCGGTGCCACCCAAACTTCTGTAGTCCCCCTCCCGCTGATTCGTGAGGAGGAACACAAGAGACTTGGAGACTAGTGTGCCCACCACATCTCAGGGCCACTTGTGTGAAAAACGCCCGACAGCTCTCACTGTGTGCCGCACCAGTGGCTGCTGTGCACTGTGGCTGGGGGGCCTGTGGGCTGAATGGGAGTGTTTTGCAGCTCTTTTTGCAAACTGATGGTTCTGTGACCCTGCCGCCAAAGTGAAAGAACATCATTAAGCAACACTACTAATGTGCTCTGTTTCGCAGCTACCAGGTCAGCATGCAGGGTGATGCAGGTTGAAGAATTTAAGCTGTCTCTCAGGATAGGTGAGGTTGGAGATAGCTCCATTTTAAAACAAATGCAGAGCTTCTGCAAATTCTTCATGAATGTCATTAAATACTGGGAACAGGGGAATGCCAGAGAGGTACTGCTCCAGTTTTCTTCTACCTCATCTGGAGGTAGAAATGATAGTGAAAACACTTCCATGTTACGACCAATGGACGATGGTTTGTCAATGAGCATGTCTATTAATTGAATCATGGAAGAATAGTAGTGGAAGGGGCCTTAACATGTCCAATGATAACTTCCAGCTTAGCAATCCAAATTACATATTTGGCAGGTCAGTGTGAAGGGGCTTGTTCCCCTTTATTTTCATCTGCCTACACAACTTTGTCCATTGTTAGCAATAATAGAAAACTTGGTCTTTGATGTATTCTGTCATAGCTATATAGAACAACCATTCTGGGTCATCCTGATCATAAGAACTTTTTTCTGGAACAGAAATACCTATACTGAAGTTAGTCTAGTCCTTCTTAACTCAAAGTGTCCTGCCTTGTTTGTCCATTGCTCCAGCCCTTTCCTGGCTGGGGCATCTCCTGCTGCAGAGCTGCTGCTTCGGGCTTCCCTGGTTAAGCAGTGTTGCCAGCATTCCCTGCCCAAGAGCTTGGATATTATACATTTTAAAGAAAACATATAAACTCTCTCACTTAAGCTCTGTCATATGTTGCAATGGTGAGTTGCAAAAGGTAAGACTTGTTCCAGCTACATAAACCTCAGTCCTGATTCAACCCTCTTCATTGCAAGATGGATTGGTTTAGCTAACTACTCCCTTTTCTCCCCCTAAATGTTTCTAGTAGTTGTTTGATCCTTTTGAAGTCTTGTATTTTTAATTCCATCCTTCTGAAGCTTGTTACAAGCAGCTAGTAATCCTGGCCAAGACCTCTTAAATAAATGAGTTAGAAAATAATTTACTGTGCTCCTAGAAATGTTGAATTGCTGTTTAAACAGAGCAAATTAGATCCAAGACTTAATCTCTCATCAGTGTCCTCTCATGTGACATTGTCAGTTCAGGATTGGTTTAGTCATTGCAATTTCAATAATACTTGTGTGCGTCAAGTAGGGCTCCTGCTTCTTTTATAGAAGATTTCAGAGTCTTGGGTTGCATTTACCAATTGTTCTATTTAAATAGTAACTTGGTGTTCTTGGTAATTCCAAAACCTGAGGAAGGATCATTTGGCAGTAAGATCAGCTCTGCTGACAGATGAAAAGGTTTGTTGACACAACAAAATAAATGAGCCTTTAAATAAAAGTCTGTTGAGTTTTTCTTCGCTAAAGAAATAGGTGGCATAAAATAAAGTATGAGAATCATTTAGAAAGGTTTTTCCATTGAGTGCACTTCAGATTTTTCCCAACCTTTAAAGACCTACTTTCCCACTTACATTCACTGGCTTTATTTCTGAAGTAGAAGACAGACGTGACTGTTGTGCTGTTGATTAAATCTTTATGATAGCGTGTCAGTCTTTGCTGGAGCCAGGGGATCCAAGAAAGAAGGCAGGTTTTATGGCTGTCCTATTTTTTTTTTTAAAATGCTCCCCTATTCTAGGAGTATTGCATGTCAGGGAAGGTCTAGAAAACATAGAGGCAAAAAGCTATCAGCTAATTCACCCTAATGCATCCTTTACTATTAGTGTTACCGGATCTCTTCTGGCATTTTGTGTGGAATTTCAGGCAATGCTCCAAATGCCAGAAATAAATGGAGTGGTCATGTGTGGGAGTGGAGAGTGTGCCGCCTTAAAGAAAGCTGGAATTAAAAGCACAGATCTCGAGACAGAACTGAAGGCAGCTCTGTAGGTCCTTTCTTACATCCTATCATTGCGTGCAACCATGTAGGAGAAAGAAAAGGCCAGCAGGATAGGCAGAAACTTCATCTTGAACAGCTTCTATTGCAAATCACCCCTCAAAGTCCTGCTTAAAATTTGTTGTGCAAGAGCAAAAGCCGCATTTGGATGTTTGTGCCCTGCATGGGAAGCAAAAGAGATCAGGGAAACCACCGATGTCACAGACAGCTGCGCAAGCAGGGAAAGTGTGAGGCAAAATTCCTCAGTGAGTCCCAGTGGACCATGCGACAGAGGCAAATAAAATCCCTACATTGTGTCTGCCACTTTTTAATTCCACACCCCAGAGAACAAATTTATTCTTGGGAGCATAGGCAAGATAAACTAACCAAACACCTGAGGATTTTGCCTACGTTGTGGAGCAGAAGCACGGTTCAATCAGCCAGTCTCCTGGAAAGAAAAAAATCAAACAGCCCAAATCAACCATGGCAATGAAATTACGTAGCGGGGGGGGTGGTAGAAGTGGGGGGCAGACAGGGAGGAGAAATAAACAGAATGTTTCTAGCCTGTATTTGGCTAAGGACCTTTTCCTACTGATAGGAAAATGCATTTGGCTTTGATCATAATGGTTTCCTGCTGTTTCTGCCCCTCATCTACTCTGCTTCTAGTTGCAAGTTTGTGCCAGTTTTGTGTTGTCTTTTTATGTTGCCCTGACAGCTACTAGCTGTCATATAAATAATCTGTTTCTGAAATAGATTCTACTTTCTGAAAGGGGCAAAATTATACTGGAAGCGGATGTGCTTGAACCAAGTAAGCTGTCACTAAAAGACTAAGCAGAAGCTAGTGAGAACTGACAGGAAGGCTACACGTCTCTCAGGCAGCAGTAAAAAGGAGTGTTTCTGTCTTTTCTGCCTTAGTTTGGTGTCTGGATTTCCTGTTTCTTCTTGTTGGTATTCACCTTTAGCCCAGGCCTTTGTCTGCTTGTCCGTAATGTGCAGTGTGGCCCATCCCTGCCTCTGTGGCAAGAGCATACGACCTGCTACTGGAGTGTGTTTGCTGTCGGGCGGGTGGAAGAGTAGCAGCTATATTACTTTGCTGCGCTAATAAAACACAGGCGATGCTCTGAGTGGTCAAGCAGTGCAGTTTGAGACTCTTGCTGTGCTGTCAGATTGAAAACCAGTCCTGTTTAAGCAGTAATTATCCTCTGTCAAGTTGTTTGTTTTCATTTTCTCTTTTCAGTGGAAACAAAAGAGCTGAGATCCACAGGCAACTGCAGTGATATTGAAAATACTGCAGCTTGCTGGTGTCTTGCTAGATGATGGCATATAGAGCTAATGGATTTTCAAAGTCCTGCATTAAGCTGTGCCTTTTGGTTGTCCCACATAGGTGGGATCAGTCATTTCATCCAGAAATAAGGCAGTATTTCACTTAAGTTACTAACTGATATGGTATGAATTTTACCTACCTGAAACCAGGTATTTGCAAATTAACTGTGCCGGAGTCAGGCTGAAGGAATTAATGAATTTCAAATATTTTAGGATCGGAGAACTTCATAGTCACCTTACAAACAATTTGTTTCCAGAAGAACCCTCTCAAGGCAAAGTTTGATTACTAATTATTCATAGAGCTCTAGAATAACGGTGCCTCTGTGGAAAAAAAGTGTGGCTAATGAATTTATCCTGTGAGGCTTTTTTGTCTTGATATATCTTTTAATGGGTTTGCCCTGCAAGTTCTTGCACTCAAGGACTGATGAAAAGCAATAATGCTGGGCACTGAAATTTATAAACTAATTTACAATGTGGAAGGAATAACAGATTTTCATTGAGTTAACGTTTAATTATCTGAGATATTTTGTTCTTTATTTCTTGTAACTGAATTGGTTTGTCACTTCTGTTAATTAATTAGACAAAAAAAATAATCTTCAAGCATGCCATTGCTCAAATTAGCGTCAGTTGTGGGATTAGTGCATGGTTTGTTACCCCCATGAACACACACTGCTCTGCTTTGCTATCACAAAGGGTGATGTGGGCTCAAAAACTGAACCACTTCCAGCTTTGAGGAAAGGGCTTTTTTCAGGCTTGATAAGCTTAGAAATATCTGACTGTCTCTGGCTAGACAGAAGGCCTGAGTCCTTTAGCACAATGACCTTAAATATGCCAGCATTGGGAAACATCTTAGCAGTCATTACACTTGACTTTAAAGGAACTTATTTTGGGATTGCCATGGCTGCCAGCCTGAGCTGTGATGTGAGAGGGTTGCTAAGGTTACGAGGAGGCCTTCAGCGATGTGCAGTGACATTCAGATGGAGGAAGCAACAAATTGAGTAAAGAAAACAATTTTTGAAATTGGACTTTCAAATATATTTGGATGATTATTTGCTCACCTTTCTTCCCTGACGCATAACAGCTCCACATCAGCAAATAAGTAAATTATTTCCCAAGGACAGGGTAGTCTGTGTAAATATTTCGCTTCTACCCTCCCCGCCCTTACTGTTTAGGAGGGTTATTTAACTGGGCAAAACATGGTAAAGTACAGGTGATACATTGCTGTAATTTAATCTCCTATAGAGGAAACGCATCTTGTCTAACGATTTCTTTTACCTTCTCCTTGAGTCATGAGGAACCTGTCCCCACCTCCTCTCTCCACTTTACCCAGGCCAAGCATGTTCTTCCTTTCCCTCCAAAGTCCTGCTGGAATGAGCCCCAGGAGGCAGTGGGGAGTGATGGTCCTGTCTAGGCTCCATTCCATGCTCATTTGGGCTGTGAAACAGCCTGGCAGAGTAAAATGAATTCACTATTTTCACTTCTTTCTGGAAAGGACAGAGAGCTGTGCTTGCTTGGTGAGAGTAAAGTGACTGTTTTGTACAGCTGTAATGAAAAGTCTCCAAGGGGATGGCAGCACTCCTTTGCATCAAGGAAAATAACCACACTGCTACTCCCAGATCCTTATAAACTACCTAATTCCTGCTAATTTTATTGGAGGTAAGTGCCAAAAAAGGAGGCAGACCCTTGCGGTCTCTTTTTACATGGCCTACACAGTGTGCCTAACCCTGCTCACAGCTGCTAATGGTAAGATCTTTTTTATGTATGGAAATATTGGAGGTAATAGGTGGAAGGCAACACGGAAAAGTCTACTGGCAAGGCTTCTATATAAGCAGTATCTTGGGGATTTGGGAAACTTTTATAAACCCCTGATTTTCAGCTTCATTTCATCTTCTGTCAGTTTCTGTAATGGTTATGGTAAATAACATTTCATTTACATTTTTTTTCTTTGAAAATATGAATGTTATGAAAAATAATAGGGTGCATCATGTTTTCTTAAGTGTTTGTAGTTTGGGAGCATAAAATATAAGCACAAATACGATTCTCAGTTAATAAGTAAAACTGTGGCATGAATAGTATAGCTGTAGTTAGGCTCTGTAACCACCATTTAGAGAAATAATGAAAAATGGGAAAGTTTGAAATGTTAAATAAAACATGTGAATACATGACAGTGTTTAAGAAAGAAAATGGCAAAGCCTGAAAGGAGAATCAGTGAAAGGAGAATCCCAGTGAATCAAATAACTTTTCTGAATGAGTATTCGAAAAAAGAATATATTGCTGCTGTATTTAGAAATTTTCTTAAAATTATCTTTAAAAGCCCTGTTTCAACTCAGAATTATGTGTATTTTAGGTCTCTGAATAAACCTTACTGCTAGGATTCTGGATTATTCTCCTAGATACATAATTTATTAGGATATTTCACATTTAAAAAGAAACCTTAGAATAAGCCTTTTATTGGCCTTCAAGTATTGCTAGTGCATCATGAAACCATGGCCTTAAGATCATGCAAGTGAAATATTATCTTCCTCTTCCTCTCCCTTTCCCTTTCTCTCTTTCTCTTTTTTTCTTTTCAAATCAGTGGTTCAGTTCTGCTCACCAGTGCTCCAGGAAACAAGTGACAGGTGGTGCTGCCTCCATGCCCGGGCAGAAGGCAGCACTCCCTGCAGCAAAGCCCAGTGCCCAGGGGCAGGCTGTGGCCTTTGGTCTCGCCTGATCACCAGCTGGGTGATGAGGCCACCCCGGGCCAGGCCCAGGCAGCCCCTGCAGCACAGCGTTCTAGGTCAGTCTTTGCTCTGGCACCTTTTCCATCTTGTCCACAAGGATGGTTTCTGGTCCACAGTTACAATTATTTTTTATTCTTTGACCCTCATAGCTAAGCCTGTTCAATTTGTTGCCTTCATATTTGCTCCTCTCCCTCCTGGTTTGGGTTCCATAGCTTTTTCAGGAGGGTTTGTAGTGATTTTAGGGTGTGCAGTACAGTATGGAAAGCACTAGCCTTGATCTCTAGGGAAGAATGCAAGACTAGTGTGAGCCTGTCAGTCAAAAATAATCTTTTATCCTCCAGCAGCTAGTGTCCCTTCCATTTGCTGAGACTGAGATTGTTTATTGTGATTTAATATCACTTGGTGGATATATTTTCTATGATCTTGTCCAAGTGTGTTTTTTTCCCCTCAGCAGTTAATGCTGGTTAGCTGTCCTGGGTTCAAGACCCCTCATCCACTTCATTCCCAGAGTAAGTGTTGTGGTGCTCCTCATTGATTATCTAACTGTAGCTGAAAACTGAACTGGTGATCGGGCCTTTAAATGAAGCTGGGGAGAGCCTTCTGGTTTGGAGGCACATCTGAATTGGAAGTTAAGGATCGTTAGTCTCTTCTCGAAAGCATGTGTGGGGATGGGTGGGGATCTATGATAAGCAGGTAGCAAAGTTACTAAACTGAGGGAGACATTTTACTTTTTACTTGCACATATAGTACACTGCGAATGCAAACTGCTAAGGTGTTCCCATTGCTGGTAAAATGGTGTTAGCAGTGTCAGGGAGGGAGCAGCCAAGGAAGCTTTCTAAGCCAGCCAGGCAGACTCATTGCTGACAATGGCTTTCACCTGGCCCTGTTTTGGTCTGGTTCTACCTCTTTTTTTAAATGCCTACTCCTCCTCTTGCAGCAGGAGGTTGGTAGAGGGAATAAGCTTAGTAGCTTTGAAGCAGGGTACTGTGGAGCTAGAAGCAGTTCTTTCCTCCATTAACTGTTCTGAAGCTTTATGTTTACCTTTACAAGATCTATATCAGAAGAGATTCTAGCTATCATCTACAAGGATTTTTGTTTGTGTGATACGTTTGTAGTGGTGAGATCTGTGGAAAGCTTTGCACGCCTTCAGGTAAGCAAGCTGTGGTTTGAAGTCCTTCCTCCAAGCCTCTCTTGCTCAGGGGGACAGTTTTCATCTCACTTACTGTACCAGTTTCACACAACTGTAACTTCCCTGGCTTCACTGGATTTTCTTGTGACATGCTAGTGTCAAGTCAGACTTGGGTGTTCAGGTTTTGCAAAACTAAGCTGAAAATAAAGCAAGAAAAAAAAAGAAAAGGTTTCCAACAACACTTAGAGTTTCTCGTTTCCAGCCTGGGAGTTAATACACCATGAAACCTTTTATCTTGTGGTCTTTTTTAGTGGTACACCGACTGTTCTGGTTCTGCAGAGAAAAACAAGGTGAGGAATTACAGAGAGATGAAAAATAATGAGAAGAAAAATAGATAGTTTCCCCATTCCTTTAGGGAGCTTTAGAGAGATGTCACTTTTTCAGTGGTTCCTGGTGTGTGACTGTGTCCATGTCCTGGTCTCAGCTGTGCTCCTGCGGATGGCTTCAAAACCTGAAGTGGTTAGGGGACCCTTCAGAGGTTATAGAAATGTAAAACATTATTATTAACTTGTTGACAAGTTTCATTCAAAATGATATCTTACATACTGAAAGCATTCTCAAGCTTGCATGTGGTTTTTGAGATGAAAGACTTTACAACAGCAGTGACTGGTAAAATGATTCCAGAGTTCACATATGCTGATAGTATCAGATTTTCATTTTTATGAATAATTCCGACAACAAAAGCAACATTTTGAATTGTAACTGAAATATGCATGTACTTTTAGGCACACAATAGCTGTTTATAAAAGGGCTTTTCTGTCTTCTCCTACTTAGATATTGAATGCCTTAAGGTGTTTTAGATTCTGCTGGAAGCCAGGTTAGTGTTGGTCTTTTTCCTCCCAGGGATATGCATAGCCCCTGTGTTCAGATTACAATTAAATTATTATATGTTTGGCAGGCTGTTATCCCAACGCACATGACTTGTTAGCCGAGAACTGTACTGTGCTCTTTTTGCTCCTTCTGATATTAGCATTGACGTAGACTACAATAATATCAATGGCAAGTTTAGCTCAAGTGAAGTCATTTGATGCCTTACAACAACTGGTTGTTGCCACATCATCTGTTCATCTAGAACAACAGTGTACGTCCTAGAGATGGCCATGCATAGTTGATGTTCCTGCAGCTTTTCCCCGTTCTACCAGGGCACATAAGCGGTGCCCTCTACTCCACAGAACCAGACCTGGGACTGCATGTTGTATTTCACCTGAAGACATCATGAGAGACAGTATTGCATGCAGAGGGTGACAGATCACCTGTTTCTGAGGTGGGTTATATAGGATCTGCAAATAGAGAAAACAACAGTAAGAGAACAGGCAGGTCTGAAACAAGTAAGCATCCGCTGTAACCCTGAGAGGTGCATCTTTCCATTCATGCATGCTCATCTTCCAAAATGTTCCTATTCCTGCTGTGAAGGAGTGCTCCCCTTTGAGGCAATTTTTGCTTTTAACAAATGTCACACCATTAGCCAGTTGGGTCTTGGCTGTGATCTTTGGCACAGTGTTTGTCAGGAGCAAAATCGATGCCCTGCCTGCCTTTTGAGGGCACCCATCATCAAAAGTGAAATTGTTTGTCTCTCCAGCTCTCAGCTTGAGCTGTCAGGATCGGCAGTCAGGAAAGTCATCCTCTTTTAGGTAGTTGGAGAAAATGCTATGAGAAGGTCAGTAATGTGAGCAAATGGGAAACTCTGATGTTGTTTTTAGATGCAGTTGCTGATAGCGGAAATCCGTGTATCATGGTTCTGAGCGAGGGACCCTCCTGTCTCCAGGGTGATGGGAATCCCTTTGAAACAGAAATAAAAAAAATGACATTTTTGAATTGCCTCTAACATGTTGGACCTTTCAGCAGCAGTCCTTATAACGTGCTATTTTCTGGTAAGTTACAGGTTTTGTCTCTCTGACAGACAATGTATTAGTTTGAGGCTGCAGTAATGCAATGAGCTTCTGCTTGCATTACAATATGGGTATGGAAACTTAAGTCTGCCTGCAAAAGGTAATGCTGGCATACCATAGAGTGTATTTTCCACCAGGAAGATATTTCTTGTTAGGATGTCTGCAGGTGGCCATTGGTAATATAATGAATTATTAATATCGTGTCAGTATGACGGTATTGCTGTCGTAAGACCCCTCAAACGTCTGATTCATATTATGTAAATTACATGGCTCTAAAGGGCAACTACATGTTTGCTGGGACCGTCTGCTTATCTCTGTCAGTCAAGTTGTAATCTAAACCGACAAAACTCCACTGGCCAAAGGTAATGGCTGCTTCTTCCAGTCTGCCATGGAGGCCCAAAACACCGTGTGCAGAAGTTTGCCTGTTTCGTAAGCAGATGGATCTCTGAGAGCTAACACTCTAATTTGAAGAGCAAAATCAAAGATTAACCTCTGGCGTTAATACTTAAAATGGAAAAAAGAGATTCTGTTTTTTGTCAACAGAAAGATTTTATACAGTGCAAACTTCTTTAGGGAAGCATCTTCCTTGATGGTCTAAATTATGCACCGTGAATGATGACTATCTTGTACTGCACATACAGATCATTCATCCATTAGATTGGAATCATGTTAGTAATAATTAAAAGTATGTACTGGCTTTTGTGCTTGAATATACTGTTCTGGCCTGTGATTAAACTGTGCAGTATTAAGACATGAATTTTGGCTCATTCCAGCAACATTTATAAGTAAAATCTCACCTCTAGAAGGTGTATACTCACTCATTACCTTGTGTAATGAACCAAGTCCATAACCTTCTTGGTGGTGTATGAAAATAATAAAATGTGATTGAAGGTTCTCATTTATGTTATCGTTCATTTTCTGTGATTGGGTGAAATTTGCAGAAGCGTTGAGGCAGTCATCTTTCTACCTGCAGTCCTCTCTGAAGTTTCAAGAGAGGAACTTTTCTGTCTGTTGTGAGATATTTACTGGATGGCAAAAATTTATGTCAAACCAGTTCTACAATGAGCGTGATGAAGCACTGGAACCAGGGCCCCAAAGATATTGAGGAGTCTCCATCCTTGGAGAGTCCTGGAACAACCGATTCAGCTTTAAAGCAAGAGGCTGGACTAGATGACGTCCAGATGTCCTTTCCAGCTCAAGTTTCCTGGGGGTTTTTTTTATGACTTCATTATAACTTTAAAAAAATACAAGCCCCACAAGAATGGAAGTCAGAAATGTAGAAGATTAAAACAACAATAGCAAAACAAGTAGGGCCATTCAGTACTTTGCAGCATTCCTGAATTTTACAGGACATAAGAAATCTACTGAGTTAAGAAATTCTGTAATAAAGCATGTAAATTCTGCAGATTGACCTGATAAAACCTAAAAGACTTAGGTTGAGCAACTCTCTCCCCATCATGTCCACTGGTCATCTTCTGATGGTCTTTAAGTGATTGAAAATGTATATTACTACAGTATTTTAAAATAAATGAAAAAATCCCGAAGAAATAATGTCACAGGGGATCTTAGAAATGAGTTCCAGAAAATGGAACATGGCCCAGTGAATTGTCATTTGCTGCATGTCACAAGCTGTAGCTGGCTCCACCACATCGGTCTGTGACCTTGAGAGAATTATTATATCATTCCGTACCAGAATATGCAGAAACGGGCTTCCACCCTCATTCTCCTCACTTTTTTTTTGTTGGCAGGGCAAGCATTAGATGGGCAGTCCCTGTTCAAATTCTCACCATCTATAGGAGTGCGATCTAAGGAAGGCTGAGCCAGAGGACAAAGTAATTGCTTTCAGGAAAACACTAAGTAAAATGTTACATTTCAGGACATACACCCTGCATTATTTACAGCCATCTCTCACAACCTGATACAAGGCGGGGTACAACTCAAAGTCTTTCTGAAAATCAGAATGTAATTGCCAATTTAAATTGATACCAGATCATATTAGCAAGGATAAGGTCACATACGCAGACATATCAAATGTACGTCGTCTTCTTGCAAACATATATAACTTCCCACTTTTTTTTTTTTCAGTCCTTCTTGGAAAAATGCAGCTCTGTATGGGGTTTTTGTTTATGATCGTGTCTCTTGAGTCCCTGCTGTTTGTGAAATGCTTCTCCTAGGAGAGTACCAAATAGAGTTGTTTATAATAAATTCAGACAGAAATCTTGGACCTGTGCAGCATCTCACAAGGAGTGATCCTCGATGGAAAGAGTCGGTTTTCCCTCCCTGGGACAGGAAGAAGAGGGGGCTGGGGCAGGGCCCGCTGGCTAATTCCTAGGTTTTGTCATGTTGCTTTGCCACATATTCCCATCTCCTCTTTGACTGGTGCTTGGGCTGAAGATCTTCCCTTATTGTTGAAATCTGGTAATAGGGACATTCTTAGAAACACTGCGTGGCTGAGATGAAGCCTGCAGTTCCTATAAAATGTTGTGCTTTCATATGCAGGTTATCCTTTTTTTACCCTGCGTAATCCTGTATAGATTATCTAAAAAAAAAAAAAATTACCATTAGTTTTGTGACAGTTTGATAATCCAGCTGCACTGCGTTTCTCTGGCCTCTTCTCTCTGCTCCCAAGCAGCTGATTCCCTGCTGCTACTAGTTTTGCGTAGGTCGAACCCTACCAGCTAGCTGGCTGTTACATTTTAGCACAATTTCTTGACAGAGGTTCTGCTGCATCTGTGCATGACTATAAATCTCAGTTACAAGAGCTTCTTATTTTCAGTTTGGTGTATTTTTGTGCAGCATATATGGAATTATTTTGGGGGTGTGGTCTGACACTTCCTCTCTACCTCGTATATAAATGCTGTTGTATTGCTGTGCTTGGAGTTCCCCTGAAAAGCAATTGGAGGTGCACCTGTGCACACAGCATCCTGTCACTGGGGCCACTGGTTTTGGAAAGTAACAGATGGTCAATAGTGCATGGGCCTTCAGGAATTGTCTTTTTAAAGAATCTGGAATGAACTTTCCTGAAGAAAAGCGTATTTCCACTGGCAATGTGGCAGCCTAAGTACTAGCTTCATAGCAAAGTTTCACCCCATAAAAACTAAGGAAGGAGTATAAAGGTTACCTGTAAACTTACAGGGATTGTGCTTCAGCATTTCAGCAGCAAGTTTTTTGTGGTTTGGTTTGGTTTTTTTCAAGTCATTTAAAATTCCTAAATTCTTCTGTGGTTACAAAAGTACAGCAAAGATTATCTTATAATTCAACCCACTTACCTTTTAGACTTGCAAAAAGTCAAACCTTTATTATGCTATTGGTTTTTTGGTTTGTTTGTGTTTGTTTGTGGGTTTGGGGTTTTTTTTTAAATAACTCTTCACCGATTATGTTCTATTTGAAAATCAATGATATAATAATGTCTAGAATTACTAAATCGCCAGAGGTGACGCATTTGGTTGTTCAAATATGCTATTGTTTTTCTTGTGCAACATTAGATTTTTCTATATGGTTTTATACAATATCAGATAAACTGCAGACAAGGGGAGCATGTGAGCAAGGGAGAAAGCTAAATGTTTTCCATTTATAAATAGATATTAGTTTTGCTATTTTTACACAATTATAGTAGCTGCCCTCATCCATGAAGAGATGTTCACCAGTAGAGTGAAACCAGAAATATTCAGTAAAGCAGAGAAGTAATTATGAGGTTAAAAGAAAAATCAAAATATATGTTAGGCTATTGTTTGCTTTAGTTTGGCAAGTGAAATCTTTGCGATATGTCCTCAATTGTTAACAAGTGTAACCTCTCTGATGCCATTGGGATTTCACTCATTAGTCATCCAAGGGTAGACTCATTTGTGCTTCATGTGCAGCCTTTTTTATATCTGTACTTTCTGGGTGCAGAGTTGCCTTCCTTTGCCCCCTCCATTCAGGCATGTTTTGGGTTTTTTGAGCGTCTTTTATACTGATAGGTACTAAAATGTAATCAACTATCATGTCACATCACATCATAAATCCCACCTTAGATTCCAACGCAATTAGTTTCTTGAAATTACTAATGCCTACACTCTGAATTACATGATAAAGCAAAATTAATGTGTCATTATACTATAGCATCCTGTTCAGAATTACCTCTTTTACAGAGAAATCCAAGATAACTATCTTTGTAATTAAATGTGCTCACGCTTGCTTAATAACTATAAAAACAGCCACTTTTCTGATGTAATTGCTTAGCAGTATTTAAGAATGGTCTGCATTATCACCTAATGTGTATCTTTGGGAGAATTATAATAGTAAGAAAGAAAAACAAAAAAGCAAGAAGCAAGTTGCTATTTAAGCATGATAAATACAAGTATACAATATTAAGAACATGGTTTTCATTCTTAGAAGTATTTCCTAGAAATTAAAGCAAAGCTCCAGAAATGTTAATGCCAAATGCACAATGCTCAAATAAGATACAGCAGTAGGAAGAGTTGCTTTAATGGGCTTTCTTTTCCTCTCTTTTTTCTCCTTTCTGTGATCACCGAATCTGCTCTGTGTTTTGCTCTTTGCACATGTTGTTCTATGGTAAACTTTCATCAACATGAGGGGGAGAGGATAATCTGTTTGTGGACAGTTTTCACAGTGTTCTTTTTGTTGTTTTTTTAAAAAAGGGTATTTTTATACTTATGAGTTGGAATGCTAAAAAGATGAAAAATGTGTTCATAAACCTTTGCAGGTCTGTCAGAAATTTGAATTATTTATTTTTGTTAGGCATTCAGGGTAATACCAGGTGTTCAGCAATGTTTACAAACACATAGAGTTGTCAGCTTCTGTTTCACAATAATGTAGAGCATATTATGATTTTCTTGGAAGACAGATTGATTACCTTTTGATTGATGCACTGTCCAGGGCAACAGCAAATAGAGAGGAAATAACTAATGGAGGTGGGTATTTCATCTGTGGCTATACCTACTCATCCACCAAATCCAGACCCTTAGTGTTAGCTGCAAGGATTCCTGCTCCAGTCCTGTGCAGGAGCTGGAGAGACACTGAAATGCCCTAGAAATGGAGAAAGACTGGGGCTTGGTATTCGCTTTAGAAAGGTAGTGGGGAGGACACGTGGTGTTCCTTCTGCTTGCCTTAGACATTTGTTGTTCATCTAAAATCCAGGGACTGGTGCTGCCATATGTCCTTGTGTGGGCATACAGCTGGCCCTTTCTGCTGGGCTGCTCTTAGTGTGCAGCCATCAAGCCTGTGTCTGGGGTGGAGAAAGGATGGTGCCTTTGATTTGTGTAAGGAGTGCCGCTTTGAGTATCACATCAAATGTGAATTTCTGCTTTGCCAATACCAAGAGAGGTCACTACTATCCATATATATCGCTTCAATCTTTTCGAGCTGCATAAAATTGCATTTCTTTCAAAGATAACCATGGTAGTTTGCTAATATGCCCTTTTGTGTGTTGAGTTTTCAAGTACAGATTTTATTGCATTGGCTGGTCTTGATTCCCAAGTGAAAGCAGAGATGCTGTTGCTTGTTGATTCTAGGTTGGCATTTTGAAGGTTGCTTTACGCTACAATACATTTAATTGTATACTACAGAGAAGTGTTTATCTGTCCTTACATAGGCATTTTAGGCAGTAAATATTCCTTCTGGTCTGATAAATACTATTTCTTCTGCATGATTTATGTATCCTTGCAAGATTCTCCATCTCTGCCTTCAGTGACTGAATGGCAAAGCTTTGCTGATAATTTCTTTTGTCATTTTTGCCCTGGTTCTTTCAATTTTGAGTCACAATAGTCTCTATTAATATACTTGTAGATAATTTTCTCAGCAGGCTGATTTCTTTTTGCTCCTCTTCTGATGTAAAATGTATTATGTTTTCCTATAAATAAGACTCTTATCCTTTTGATATTTTGTTAACCACTTTAAGGTAGTATCTCAAATTTTTTGTTGTGGTTTTTTTGTTGTTTTGGTTTTAATAGCTTCATATATTAAAGGTCTAATCCTGCTCCAAGTGATGCTTTAACATGTTTTTCCACTATAATGGTAGTATAAACTCCAAGTTTTTAGCATTAATACTGGTAGAATGGGTGATACTCTCAGGTAGTCCTAAATGCAGGTTATATTTAAGAAGAATATTATTCATTCGCTATAGATGCCTAAGGCGTAAAGGCATAAAAACAAGGGGAAGGGGGAAAAACTTTTGAGGGGAGAAAAAACAACCACCACACTTTTCTCAAAAAGGGGAAGAGGAAACCTGCCAGGGAGACTGGACGGTAAGTAGGTGGTTGTCGTATACAAAGAGAACTAAGATAGTAAGATAAGATCACCCCCTCAGTGACTTCTGCTCTTTTGTTCACTGTGGAGGAGTTTGAGGACAGTTCCTGTTCCAGAACCTACCTTTATGGAGGACTCCTTAAGGAAAACAGCACAGAAATAAATGGTAAATCATCTCATAGGGAGGTCACCAGTAGATAGAGTACCCCAGTGGCTTGTGGTGGGACACATATTGTTAAATGTGTCCCCAGGCGATCTGAAAAGGTGGCAGGTTTCACTGGTAATACTGAGTTTTTCTGCAGAATAAAGGTGGGGGCCGACTGTGAAAACCTGCATAAAAAAAATTCAGTGCTGAGCGCCTGAGTGATAAAAATGGCAGGTGAAGTACAGGTAAATGCAACATGAGGTCCCTGATGGCGTGACGGGGTATAATCCTGGACTCCTGTTCTAAGATGAGCATTATAACTCAAGAACAAGGTTTTGGGGGTAAGAAAGATCAGCTGAATTCTCCAAAGTCTTCAAGAAAACAACATGCCCTGCTAGGGTTTAGAAAGTAGAGGAATGAAAATAAAACAGAAAACGTCATTGTGACAGTGTGTGATGGTGCTTCTGCATCTTGAATATTGCATGTAACTCTGGACCCATCTTCATAAAGGTATAATAGAATTGGAAAAGGCTCATAAAAGAGCAGCATGAATGATCAAATGTACTGAACAGGCTCCATAAAAGGAACAAATGGGACTCTCTTGCCTGGAAAAAATAAAATAAATGCCTAAAGAGATCTAGGAAACTGGGAGGTGAATATATCTTCCTAGACAAAATCTAGCAGGAATCAAATCAAACTAAAGGGCTCTGGGTCAAAACAGAGAGGAGGTGGTTCTTCACAATGTTGGTAGTAAAACTCTGGAATATCACAGGAGGTTGTGCATGCTAGAAGTTTCCAAATGTTAAAAAAAAAAAAAAAATTGGATATATTAATGTAAAGAATTCCTTCAGATATCTTTAAGTAGTTTCATTCAGGAAGCCCTTACCAGTGCTGCTAGTCCCACTGGTGGCTGGACGAGCGCTTTAGGGAAGCGCTGACTGATGATCCTGTGATTGTACTGTTCCTACTTTCTTCCTTAGGCAACTGCTATTGGACATTGTGGTGACGGGCTGTTGGGCTGGATACGCTTTTGATCTGTCCTAGTGCAGACTTCCTGATGCTCTTTTTGCTCTCCTGTATTTACCACTGGATGCTTTGAGAGGGTTGTGTTTATTAAGCAGTCTTTTGCCATATTGTGGAAGTGAATATGACCCTGTTTAAATGGCTTGAAATCCATGTGTCTCGAAAGACAGGAGGAAATACAGTGAAGTCAAAACAGCTAAGCCACCTTCCCCAAGTGCTGTGGCAGCTGAAACAGGCCAAATACTTCTTAAGACAAGAATGAGTAGTAAGATTACCTCACAGGGAAGTTTCTATTCCTGATTTCTCTGTGTGTGTAATAAAAATACAGATGGGTAGATTTTTTTACAAGAGGAACTTGTAGTGAAGGCAAATACCAGCAAAAAACTGGCCGTGAGGTCCTTGCATCACTCTTAAACCTGAACTCTAACGTAGCTTTACTGGTTCCAAACTGTGTTTCACCTTTCTGATTTCAATCATCTCTCCTTTGCTCCTTAAGAAGGACTAAGATACCCCATCCCTGGAGGTGTTTGAGGCCAGGTTGGATGTGACTTTGAGCAACCTGGTCTAGTGGGAGGTCTCCCTACCCATGGCAGGGGGTTGGAACTAGACAATCTTTAAGATCCCTTCCAACCCAAACTATTCTATGAATCTATGACTACTGAAGTACAGATGGGCAGTAGATTTTTGTCCTTGGAGAGAAATGCACTGCAAATGCAACTTTGAAACACTAGAGGAGATTGTGGCTTAGATTTTAGTAATTACTGGAATACCTGTCACAGAATGGATGCAGTAACTGCTCTACTGCAATTAGGATGGTATTATGTGCATCCATTTTTCTACAGTAATAAAGGAAGCAACCTCATTTTTGTACAAATATTTTTTCTTTGGACACACTGTTAGCTTTCAGTCTATAGATATGCCTACTTACAGACCGTAGTGTTTGCTGATGGCTGCAGAACAGTTATCTCCCACATAATTCAGTTCTGCTGAACCTGTAATAGTATGGTATAGTTCTGGCTTAATGGAATAAAGTTAAGAAAAATTCTTATTTTTTCCCTTTGTGAAGTATGTTGCATAATTTAAATTTTAGATGCTGGATGTCTTGATTTCCCTCCTTTTGATGGAGGACTTTGAGAAGTTCTTCATCGCTTGACCTTTTAAGAGGCCTAAACCTGGCTGAGCAAACATGATAGACTCGATTGTCATCTGGTGCAAATAAATCTTGCACTGCTAAAATCATTGGAGCTGCACTGATGTACACCAGCAGAGGATCTAAGTCAATATTTACAACCTAGTTGTTGGTGGTGAAGTTTGTTGATACTTCATCTGAGCTCAGCTGTGAGGGAAAACCTGTAAAGGATGTAAGTTGCAACTCTCAGTAATTTTGTTTTCACATATTCTGTGGCTTCTTTTCATCAGCTCACTTAAAGGTGAAAAGAAGAGTTAATTGAAATGGCAACATCTGCCTTCATAAAATAATCTGACGTCAGGACAGCCAGCCTGCTCACCTATCAGCTCAGAGGCTTTTCCCATTGATAGCAGATCTTAGCTGCTGGGAGGTGGGTTGGCTTTGTGGAGAAGCCCAAAGGACAGAAATGAAGGTGCCGTAACCTACGTATTAAGTGATTTTTGAAAATTCCTGGAAAGATCTAGTTGGATGCACAGATTATTACACCATAAACTTGAGAATGAGATTTCAGACAGAATGTGTGTTTAATCTCTTCTTTAATTGCAAAAGAAGATTTGCTTTTATTCTCGAAGTGTCATGTGCTGATACTGAAGTCTAGAGATCCTTAGAATCATAGAATTGTTTGGGTTGGAAGGGACTTTCTTTAACGGTCATCTAGTCTAATTCCCCTGTGATGAACGGGGACATATTCAGTTTACCTATACACACTTCATTTAGTGGCCCTGAAAGCCAGACCTGGAATACCTTTTGGGTAAAAACCCTTTTGGTGTGAAACTAGACTTAGTGTCTCTCCTTGGCTCAGTGGCCCCATCACGGACACCAGATGAACTCTAAAATGAGGAGCTAACCTCTTAAAGGAAAAGTCAGGCAATCAACAGTGAATTACAGCTTGGAAGATGCTGTCCGTAAAACAATTTGTCATTTACAAATCATCTGGATTGCAGAAGATAAAGTTCTTCCGCCAGGATACAATTTTAGCAAAGTCCTTCTCAATCAGATTACTTGCCAACTGAATAATTTTTTTTTTTTTTTAAATACAGAGCCTCTGTTAGGCACTGTGTTTTCCATCAAGTTATTAGAATATCTGTCTTAGTTCTCACATGCTCTTCTGAAAAAGGGCCTGTACAATTTGCTCTGCAGGGTGTCCTTTATAAAAATAATGTCTGGAAGATGATATTGTTGCTTCTGCTGTGTTCTCCATCGTCTTTCTCAGGTGCAGAGACCACCTTCAGCATCTGATGTCTGTTGATGCACTACCCAAACAGGTATGCAATTAAACATAAACGTTAACCATTTCTTTCCTCTTAAAAGTGTCTAGGAAGGCAGGGAAACTGGGTTGTGTGCAGTGGATCTGTGATACCCAGATCTGCTTTTCCAGAAGCATTGCTAACATACTGATGGCTTAACTGTGACAGTCCCAACTCTCTTTCTTTAGGTTTTGTGCATTGAAAATCATAAGTGCAATAATGTATTAGAATAGCTTGCATTTACTTTAGTTTTCTGTGTGTTAATTTATAACACCAACAAGTATGTAGATTTTTATTCTCCAGGTTGTAAGAAATTACATTTCAGAATTTGTCTAAGCAGTGGTTCACTTAAAGGAACGTCTAAGAGATATGGATACATTTCACACCTTCTCTCCCCCAGACACACTCCTTTTCTTCTACAGAATGTCAGTAGTGGCTGTATTTCACCACCACTGTATTGTGTTACACTTGTCAAAGCCTCTGTTTCCAATACAAATAGATGAGGTACAAGCCCGTGCAACCCCTCATCTCTTCTAAAGCTTGGAGAGGAGATGACTTTAGTGTATGACAGTTATCACTAGCATCACAAGAGAGCAGCTGTCACAGCTTTGGAAGCATCAGACTTTCTGTGAAGTCAGCCCTTGGGAGCAGGGTATATTTTGTCATGGTTTTTTATAACTGTTGTAGGGGGGAAGCTGGAGTTTTCCCAGAAATAAAGAAATACAGCAAACAAGTAATAGGATGTGGGGAGAGAGCTGATTATTCATTCCATTAAATTTGGTCTGATTTTAGATTTTTAGGAAAAAAAATCATCCCACACCTCTTGTATACAGTTTTTTCTTTGCAGCAATTTATAACAATTTGGAGAAGGGATCTAAGTATTGGAATCTCATGCTCTGACATAGATTTTTTTGAGCAAGTAAAAAAGCTGTTTTGGAATGATGCATATTTCCAAATAGTAGCTGTTACTGTAGTTAGCTTCTTAGTATTGGCAGTGTGTGACAAGGAGAGCCATGCAGGCTGTCAGCAGGCTTTCAGCGCATTAGCCAGGGACGCTGTTTCTCATCCTTATCCAAATAAATCCAACATGCCTACATTTGTTCACTGTGGGGGTTTATTCTGATGTGTGCAGAAAAACAGGTTTTTGTATCTGCAGACTACTAGGGTACAGGAATATGTATATTTTCTTGTACTTGTTCATCTTGTCTTTCCTGAAGATCTTTGTTGTTTCAGGGCTTTTAAAAAAAACAACACCACAAACCTTACCTGGAGCCTCAGGGTTCTTCTGTAGAAAGCTCCAAACACAGCTTTTCAGTAGTGGTTCATCACCTTCCTAAGTGAAGAAGCAAAGGGTATATGCAGGTATGTCTATTTACCCTCATGGTTTCAGCAAAGCCTTTATGTCTTTATTATGTGCTTGCATACACCCAAAACACAGCCTCCTCTAATTGTCTTTTGGGCCATTCCTCAGTCGCTGCAGTGTTTGTATAATGTGCTGTGTGTCAAGTAGAGGCTTCAATACTGAAGAATAAAACTGGTATCAGTTCTTTCAAAAAATCTGGAGAGCTCCATCACCTAACTAAAACCTGGGTATCCCAACTGCTAACACCCTACCAGTGTTTCAGTTTCTATTTAGTCTGTTCAGAAAATGCTTTTAATATAAAATGTTTATCCTGTATTCAGGAATTTAGTTGTTGGTTGCTGTCACCATATGCATAAACAGTATTCTGATGTTAGCAAGGCGCCCTCTCTGCCTAACATGTATAGCATTGTACACGACTTATATGTCATCAAGTTCCACTAAAATCTGTTTAGAAAGAATAACCTTCCTATTCAAACAAATTGGTTGATGACAAAATGCATGTTCTGTAGGCTTTGGTATCAGTAAGGGCAGCAATGCTTCGCCTCCATGTTCTTCTTTTCCCACGCAATATGGCAGCACATGTAATGGAGTGGTCTGTTTGGACCACTCAACATCTGCACGGATGTCTTCCATGCTTATTTTTTCATTTCACATTTATTCACATCATTATTTCTCCCTAACCCACCCCCTCCCTGGCTCAGCTAGCAGACTGAATACACGAAAGACTATTTTCCCTTAATTAAAACTTCCTATTCAGTTTAAAAAGAGACTACTCAAATTCATTCTTCTTTTGTGAAAATCCTTAGAGAAATGCTGCAGTCTCAGCATGAGAAAACCTGAGTTCTATCCCAAAGATCTCACGCTGACTGTGAGAGATCTTAATTCTCTTCCCTCTTTCTCTACATTTAATAGCTTAAAAATTGAGCTCCTAGGGAGAAATTTCCCTGACCTTTCTTCTCATGATATGCTACAAAAATGAGGTGGTACCCTGGTCTTGTATCGCCAGGGTTGCTGTTGTAGGTTTCGATAAACTTTCACCACAAGAAAGCTTAAAAAGTAAATAGATTTATTTCACCATGTTTTGTGGAATGGAAATGGAGCTGTTACTGCATAGGACAAAAAGAAATTTTATTGACAAAAGGAGTCATTTTCAGTAAAGTGCAACTTCTTTCATTCCTTCCTTTCTATGCTAGACCAACTCTTTAATTATTTGCAAATATACAGCATCAGGCTTAGAGTCTCATCGGGCTTAGAGTGAAGGACATGAAGTTCTTTGCAATGTGTAGCAATATCTGCCATTTTCATGTTCTGTCCTCTCTCTGGTTTAGTGATTCAAGAGGTTGGCATATTCCTACTCCAAAGTGAAATGTTGTTCATGGAAATCTAACATGGAGGCAGGTGCTTTAGCAAGAATGCCCTTGGAAAATGCAGACAAGAGTACCAAAACCATTGCTAATGCTCTTTCTCTTCTATAGCTATTGTAACTGAACTAACATCTCTTTGCAAGAACTCTCTGTTACTGGAAGACTGTTCTGTTGACATTGAAACCACTGTCATAGCACATGGACAAGGTCTACAGTGTGGACACATGTATTCTGCCAGCTCCCTTCCATCCTGCTAAGAACAAGACCTGGGTGCAAGGCATTTCCCCTACACTCCCTGGTTCCCGTTAGAGGCCAGTGCATGGCAAGGGAGAGAGCCCTGGAGCCACTGTGAGGGTTACGCAGGTCTGGATACCCGGGGTCCTGTGTGTAAGGTACCCCCTCGAGTGCTAATGCCCAGGAGCCTATAAATTCTTTCTCCTATTTATTATGTAGAAGGTCACTGGTGATGACACCAAGAGTCACAACTTTTGTCTCTTATGCTCTGAAGCTGCAGTGGAAGCCCATAGAAATTAATTGGGGAAAATAAAAACAGCAGGAGGGAGAATGCTGTGAAGAGGCATCCAAATGTTGTAATACACTCTGCTCCCTGTGTTTAGGGATGGCTGTCATCAGAAAGTGGTTGATGCTGTCATCTTACCAGGCAATGGAGCAGCAGTTTGGAGTCCTTTGGATTCCAGGAAGTTAAGACTTCGTTGAAAAGATTAAATTTATATGATACTGGAAAGGGAAGGGGATAGTTTGACTTATGGAGTAAAAGCAAAAAAACGTTATAGAGTTCTCCCTTCCTATTGAGTCATTCTCATTTCTTACCTGCAATGTAACACCTCTATCATAACTATGATTGTAAAAGAAAAGGAGAATAAGGAAAAATAAAGTTAAAAATAATCAAAATTACCACATAGATTCTGATCGCATTGACTCCACTGATGAGAAAGATGATCTGCAACATGGTTTGATTCTTCCACTGCTGCCAGGGGCCAGCACCTCAAACCAGAAGCAGAGATCTTTGATCTACATGCATGGAATTAGAAAAGATCGATTCAGAAAACCAAACCCACCGGACCTGCATGGTTTTCTACCAACTTTTGAAAGATGTTTAAGACATGATAATAATATTTACACCTCTCTGCTGGCTTAAGCTGAAGGTCTATGTAGACTGTTACCCTCTTTTCAACGCTGGCAAGGAGAAGAGCATAAGAACAGGGAAGCCATGTAGCGTTGAATCCCTAAAATCCTGGATTATCTCCTGACAATTTGTGCTTCGGGCACTTATGAACCAAAGGTTGTGTCTCTCTACTCAATGGAACTCAATGGATTTCCCTTCCTTTAATTTGTAGAGTATTGTTTTGAAGTTCTGTCAGTTTTTGACAATTGCAACTCCTGTGGCATAGAGTTTTGCAGCTTCATTATGCAGAGTATAAAGAAGTATTTTCTATGTTTTAAACCTGTAATTTAAAAATGTAGTTTTATTGTGTAGTGTCTCATTCTTTGAAAAGACAGTGAACATTTCTGTTGGTAATTTTAAAATTGCTAGCATATAACCTGTTGGTCAGCCTTTTTTCCAGACTGAAAAGTTTGTCTATTCAGCTATTCTTAACACAAAATATATTCCAGGCCTTTGATCAGACTTCCTGCTTGCCCCTCAACTTTTCCAAATCCATGGTATACTTTTTCAGACAGCTGGTTCGGAATTGCAAATGGCATTCAAGAAGCGGGTGCGCACCACATGCTGATATGAGGAATCATAATGTTTTCTCTGTTCTACTTTGTTCCTTTCCTAATAACTTGGAGCACTCAATTTCCTTTATGACCTTTAGATAGCACTGTGCTCAAGTTCTCATGGAGCGATGTGTTCTAACCCCAGTATCTCAGTCAGCTCAGAATCTACTGTTGCGTATATAAATATGGGATTACATTTCTTCATGTGCATGGTATTACATTTATCTACAATGAATTTCATCTGCTACTTCTTACCACAATCGCTCAATATTGCTGGGTTATGACGCTTCTATTAATCAGCCTTATCCTACTAGCTGATATGCTAGTGTTATCAACAGACTGTGTCACTCGCTCTATTATTCATCCTCTTTTTCAAATATGTTCAAACACTTATGACTCTGTTGCACAGTGTGTGGTGACCTTCCACCATGTACTTCCCACCTCCCGGTTCTTATCTTACTGGAGTTCTTTATCAAGCTGAAAACCTTCAGTTCTGTGAGTTTTGGGGTAAAACCATTGTATTTGTGGTGCTTTTTCATTGTGCATTGTTATTTTTATCAAGTGAAAGTCTTGTAGTTTCATTCCTTACCCCAGTTCCATAGAGTTCACTTTTAAACATTGCATTAATTGCACCTTAAGCATTCCCTTTCCTTCACCTGATCCCCTGCTTCCAGGCAGCGCTTTTGCTTTCTAGGGAAGTCTTGTACGCTAAACCCTGTAATTTATTACTAGTCATAGTTCCAGTGTACAAACCAGAAGCGTGCAGGTAAAATATGGGGCCCAGCACCATGGAAGGGGCCTGCCTTACGCAGGCTTTTTGCAATAGTTGCAGGTAACTGTGGTGTGCTTTTTTAGTATCTGTCTTATCATTACAGTCGTAAAATACTTGCCCTTTTTAGATAAAGGCCACTAGATAACAAGATTCAAAAATTAAGATAAACAGGGCACGAGCTATCAAACTAGGGGAATGTTTGAGATGCATATTAGGTATCTGTCTTTGATTTTTCCTGTTTTCATGGAATCCTGGAATTGGTAATGTTGCTTTTAACTGATATATTAGAGACCTTCAGATAACATCATTATGCAATGTAGTAAACAACTTTCTCGTGTCAGTTTCTGGTACAGATTCCCAGAAGTGTACTGCATACTGAAAAACTGGACAGCAATGAACATCTTTTGATAACAGTTCCATTGTATGTCCCCGTGTTTACATTTTAGTATGCAGCAAAGGTCGATTCTCTAGTCTAGGAATTATATTGAAATGCTCATCATTGGAATTGTGCCTGCAGGTTAGTAAGTGAGGACTGCATACAGAACTTCAATCCTTGCAATAAAACATAACCTTCTCTTATCATCAGTGGGTTCTGTTACCAGAGCAGGAATTCATGATCTGTTTGCCCTTGGAACAGCTCTGTATTAAAGAACGAGATGGAGGAGAGCATCAACGACCAGGGCTTCCTGTGCAGCAGAGTATTCTGGAGAGGTGACAGTATATTCTTGTGATCTGTGGTGGAGGACTTGGCAGGAGTTTTTAAACTGCACAGTTTACAGCTCACTGAAATGTGGAAGTTGTTATTGTTCATAGCTCTCAATTTCAGAAGAAATGAAGGCAGTGATGGAAAAGTTACATTACAGTTTATCACATGAACTGTTAAGCTGCCCCAACAGAAACGGGAATAGACTGGAGGGGATGTAACAGGGACAGAACTGTAAAATGGAAACATTTTCAAAAATCACATAAATTGAGCATATGCGGTTTCACAGAAAATATAAGAACCACTGCGTGGGAACATGCACACATCTCTGTGCCTCTGAAGTGAGTTGGGTTGAACACCATGCACTGGGCTTCAGAGTTGAGTTACTTGAAGCGAAGGACCATTGTATTTCTCCTTTCCCCAAGTCTGTAAACTAACAAATGTATAGCAATGATAGAAGCAGCATCAGATTTAGGCAGTGACTGTAAAGCACCAGGTGATTACTGTTATACAGAGAAAGAACACTTTCAGGATCACTGGCTGTGTTGGAGATAAATATATATTTTTATATACATACATGATTACAGTGCCCCATGTACTATGGGAGCATCAACTCACATGCAAATCACTGCTTTCTCTAAAGACAGGTTTTCCTGAGCAGGGAGCTGATGCTAGGAATTTATTTTCAGATAAACTTAAAGTGGTATGGAATGAGTAGAAAGATACCTTTTAGAGGTCGATTTTTGGTAAAGACATTTTTTCATGTACGATGTTCAAGGGTGAAAGAGAAAACGTGTCCCTTTACAATGAATATTTAGTATAAGAACGCATCTACCATGCTAAGAATTTGCCACTAAGAATTTCTACACTATCTTTGCTTTTCAAAGAGAGGTATATAACAGTTTTTACGGTCATTTACAGCTGGAACACTGTAAAACTTTTTTTATCTGGGAAGTTTTCTTCTCTAGTCATGATTTTTAACAAATATTAAGTAGTTGTCCTACCCTATGATTTCTTATCTCTGAATCATTCTTGTTGTAAATATTTTCATGAGCAAGTACCCTGCCCTCTGTTTAACTTTTAACTTTATTTTTTAAAGACTTCATGAATTATAATTAGAAATTATATTGAAATTATGGAGACTTGCTGGCAAGAGATGTTGATTTGAATAATAGTACTACTATTAGATAATTTTATAACTTTCCTTTAAAATATAAAAGATCAAGGTTTCGAAAAGATTCTAATAAAACCAGAATTGAAAACCTCAAAAAGCCAGTGCTGGGGAAGTGAGAGGTATGGAAGACAGACAAATAAGATGGAAGTTTCATTATTGCCCACTTTCATTATTTTAGTACAGGTCTTACACTATTTAGAGCTTCCTTTTAATGTTCCGCTTCCTGGAATCCTGTGATTATCAGAAAAGTAGATTTTCATTAAAAGTATTTCAGAACTTCATTGATTGAAAAATGAAATAAAATCATAGGAAAAAATATCTAAATAGCACATGTATAAAGACTGAGAATCTAAAAGGCAAATAATGTGTTGCTTTTCAAAATATGACTTGAAAGGCATCACTTAATGCTTACTTTTCAGTATATTTCAGACTTGTTTTGACTGGCATTTTTTGCTTAAGATGATAGTTTTCTTTGAGACACTCTTAATGTTTTCTTTAATTGAAGGTTTACATTAACAGCACTATAAATAACTGAATTCCCAAGTGCTTAGATTCTTTCCTCAAGTTAAAGATTTTTTTTCCAGTAAAACTAGAATATTCAGGAAATAGTCTATGAATGGTATGTCTACAAATTAAAAGCATCAGTAAATAAGAAGGATTTGTAAGATCACTGAACATGTCCAAAGCACATTTTCAGGATATGAGGAGTTACCAGCACTCTGTTAAGTTATTACAGGAAGGATATTGATGCTCTATTTCCGAAGTCCTCTCTTTCAGGCTTTTTCATGCGTGGAAACCATGTTTGGTTCTGACACAGGGAAGCAGATCTTCTTAAACTTTTATTTCCAATGAAGAGAGGGTAATTTAAAGAAGGAGCAAAATGAATCATTCCCTGGAGCAACTTCAGTGCTCTCTCATGTCGAGAGGGACATTAGGTTCTCTTTGTGCTAACTCCACAGCTGCGCAGACCTGATTATCTGAGTGCCAAAGAGGTTCATTAGTATGAAGGTGCTTATCCACAATGATAGTGTCTGGTTACCTGAGCTGCACTTCTGACTTTGACACTGAAAATTATTCAAGACTAAGAGTTAGTCTTTCTTTCCACATTACCTTCTATTGTCCTTTTCATGGTTCCTCAGGGAGATCATTCTTACTGTTTATCTAAGTATTTTTCTGAAGGTGCAAGCTAAGCATGGATTGGCACAAAATATTTACTTGTAAATCATTGTGTGTCATCGTAAGTTACCCAGCTATATTTGCACAGAAAGTTTTAAGCCTTGCTAGCTCAAAACATAAACAGCAGAACCATGACAGTTTAAGCAGAGACCTCAAAGCTGTCACAGTCATGAAGGAGGTGGCCCTTGCCTCAAAGGAATGAGCTGGCAAAGCTTATGATCACCATTATTTTTTACAGTGGGTGTTTATGATTTCTATTTTACTCATTCCCCTGTTGATTTGATGAAATACTGACTCCAGTCCATGTTATCATTAACTCATTAGTTGGTTATGACTTCAGTTAAAACCTTGATTTGATGAACAGTGTTCAGTTTTAGTCACTCTAATATAACAATAACGTGATTTAGTTTCTTTTTATGCAGTTGGTTATTAATTTTCAGTAAAAATAAAAAGGATGTGCAAAAACTTATGTTCTCTCAGAGTCACAACAACTGACTATGCTGGCAAGGTCAGAGTGAATCTAAGTGTGACATCTGAGAGCTGCTGGCTCCAGATTTCTCTCTCTGTCATATGGACCAATTAGTTGTAAGCCGCTGTGGCTCAGAAAATCAGCACATTATGTGGATGAAACGCATAAAGGTGGAATATTTAAATCCTACTTTGAAATACAAACACCTTGTTGCAGGTTCTGCATATACAGATACATCCTGTATGACAATGAATGATCATGATCCAAATACTGGGGAGGAAAGAGAGACAATCTTTGGCAAATGTATTCCTGCATTCAACAGTTTCCTAATACCTCTGAGTTTATTTTCTTCTGAGCCCCCCTGTGCTGTTGCTTCCCAGTGTGCCATTGCATCACTTATCACTGCAGCACAGGCAAAATAAACAGACCAGTACATATCAAGATACGCTGCAGACGTAAAGGTGATCCAAAGTCACAGATATTATGCATTAAGTGGTTTCCCATTTTAAAAAGCAGGAATTTTTCATTAACATGAATGGGGTCAGGAGTTAACCGTACAAATCTATACCTGCTTAACCTCCCAAATTTCCATTGGTTCAGAAAGCTCCTATATAATTTTTCTAGAAATGAATGACTGTTCTGTAACATTTTTAAGCTGTCCTTCAGTGGAATACAGCATTGTGTAGTGTGTAGCAGTAGGAATGGTTGGGGAAAATTGTACTTCAGCAACGCTGTTATTTCACACTTGAATCCATGGATTGATACAGTGAACTTTACAAAAAATAACTCATTTCATTAGGGCATTTTTATACGTATAGAGATCGAAGGAACCTCCTCCAGGTTATTTCAGTCTGTCCAGGGAATATGCATTGGCCGTAGTGTTTTTAATTAAGACAGAAGTGTTATTTTATGTAACAACTTAAGAGCTCGTCTGCTTCTTCCTGGGTTTCTCTAAACCTTGCATACAGTGCACAGGATCACAGGTGGGAGGAAAGGTGAAAGCCTTCTCAGAATAAGACTCTATATTATTTACTTACATTGTTTGTTTTACGCTGGAGTCTGCAATAGGCTGACACAGAAGTCAGTGTTTAAGGAAGTGAGGGATTGTGGTGGAGAGGAAAGACCAGGCTGACATTCAGAGGGGAAAGCTGATGGGGAAGAATCGAGGGATTACAGAGCAAATGCACCTCTGAGGAAGAAGGAGCAGGAGCAGAAACTGGAAGTGGCAGCAGGAGGAACACAGACATATTCTCCATGTGTGCATTTGAGGGGGCTACGAGGGTGAAGAATCCATCTGGCCCACTGCAAGGGGAGGTGGGGGTGAAGACACCTTTGTGGAAGCACAGAGAGGCTGAAGGGAGAATCATGTTACTATTTAATTTCTCACTGTTACGATGGTAAAGCTGAAAAGGCTGTCTGTCCTTAGAGCAAAACAACTGTCTCATGCAGATACGCCCTGATGGACAGTAACGTAAACTCATCCAGCTCTGAATAGACAAGGTGTCATGCCTTTGCTTTGAGTCAGGGCTATCACCGAGGCAGCCATCAAGATGGAATAGAAAGAAAGCATGCATTAAGCTATTAATCAATCTGCAAAAAAGCAGGCACTCCTGGATTTTCTGTGTGCTACTCAGAAAGCAGTGCTATATAAAGGCTAATAACACAGGGAGAAAAAATGCTGCAAGTCACAGGATAGGCTGTGTTCGTGTGGTGCTGAAAATTTGGAAGATATTTGGAGCGTTATCTCAAAATTCATTACTTACTAAGCATGCAGCATTCTTCAAGAAAATGCACACAGTACTTTGCAGCAAATCTAGTGCCTAAAACTTTAATGGCATAATGATATTTTAGTGCTAAATATGACATTTTCCTTTGTCTTCGCTGACATAGTGTCTGATGAGAAAATGGAAGCAGACACGAGGAAGTGATACCTACTTTGGTACAAATTGCAATCACTTTTCCTGCTTTTTATTCTTAGCATCTCACTACAGCAAAATATGAGCTTTTTTAATATTTTGGTGTTTTTTCAGGATCAGTGCTATATATTTTACTTACTGCATCAACTTTTTTGTTGATTAATGCCAGTCAGAAACTTTACAGAGGGTAAAGTCTTTATGTGGTCATTTTAATACTATCACACTGCTCAGGCAAAATGGGAATATGGATGCAGGATATCAGTGTAACAGCTCAGGAGAGAGATATAATTAATGTTCTTTCCAAATGGTTTAGATACTATGTAATAATTTGGGATATGTATCTTTTACACCTCTGTTTACAAGAAAATAAAGAATGTCGGAAAAACAGAGAGAACTATAAAATACAGTGGAAAATAAAATGTGAAAGTACTTGGAAGATTTGCAAATACACAGATTTATTGATGAGAGTAGAAATATGAATAACTAATAAATGAAGTAGTTTAGCTTTTATACTCTGGATCATTCTCTCTGAAAAATATTGTAAAACTTGAAGACCTGACGTGCTGATGAAAGGCAAGTAGTATGTTAGTTTTCAACAAGAATTTAAGAAAAACCCAAAACAAACTCAGGAAGAAAATTAAGCCTGATAGTTGCTCTCATAAATGTAATTACTCTTCCTAATAAAAATGTTTTTATGGTACAAGAAAAATGTCTTGAATGTTTCAAAGGCAAAATCAGCATTCATTAGAGCATTGCTTATAAAGAATAAATACTGGAATTAATGTGCATGTTCTTATTAACAGAATTACCAAATGCTTTTGAAAGAATAAGTGTATGAACTTGTATTGTGCTGAATCAAAATTGATTTATTAGCTGTATGAGAAATTCTGCTTTTTAAAATTTAAACAACTATAAACCTACAGGAATAAAACTAGCTACAAGGACACGAACTTGCTGACTTTTTAAAAATCTTTGAAATACTATGTGACAATAAGATGAAATTAAATGGAATGATTGGTGTGGAGTGATGTTCATCTATTTGATTTTTCTGTGCTTCAGATAAAGGGAGAAAGGCATTAAAGTAAGGCTCAACTGCGTATGGGCACTTGTTAACTAACATTGAATTGTGCTTATGGGCAGAAGCCTAGAGAGGTCCCATATAAGTTCAGGCTAACCTGTCTATTTTCTTGTGGTATGGACTAATTATTCTGATTTCCTGATGTACGAGGATAGTTTTTTTTGTGTATGGCTTGTTTTGTTAAAAAAAAAAAAAAGTAATTTTTCAAAAACAACATCCCTAGGTATCACAAACAGAGCTCCTTGAATTAGCTGCATTTGCTCTTGCCTGGCATTATTTTGCTGTGAGAAGTCAACATGACTTGGTTTGTAGGCTTTGATGCCAGTATACAATTCATTGCCACATGACTGAAGGTTTTCCTTATGTATCCTTGCAACATTTCAATGGCTGGTCTCTAAATTACAAGCCCTGGTTTAACAGCCGTAGAATAGTACTTTGGCCTATTACCAAAACACTCGTGACATGCATGTGGCAGAATGTTCATTATGGGCTTATGCAGTGGGCTCTGTGGTAAGACATAAGGAGCATAATCTGAGATTTATCAGAAGTTGAAAGAAATATTGCTAGGTATGCCAGAGAATAACAGAAACTGAAAAGGATTTAACTGGTACAGTAAACAAGAGTAAAGTCTGCTTCCCTGGATTTGAAATTACAGAACTTAATACATAAGAAACACACACTTTTAAATTTACTGTTATGAGAATGAATTACACTAAAAAGTATTTCCAAGAGGTTTTTTTCACATAGTTTTTTTTATGAATAGTTGTATTTCAGTAGTATGCCAGATGTTGCTCTTTGTTCTGATACAACAAACACCCCTCATGAGCTATTAAATGTCTCATTTCACTTTTTTCCTATCCACTGCCTGGTCCGAGTAGATCTTGGTCATTAAGCGAGGGTTAGTTCTTTTCACTGTAACAGGCAGTAATTTTCTTTGGTATCTCTTGCCCTTCATCGGTTGTCAGTTTTGTCATCTGTGCCCTCTGATAAAGGAAACTGGTGTACTGCTTCAACGTAACACTAATGACCAGAAATAACTCAAGCCACAGCTAATTGACAAACTACTACATTTATACTGGTAAGCAAAGTTATTTCTCCAGATGAGTGTGGCCAATGGGATAAGATTGGTATCCCCCAGATAGAAAGTCATAAAACATATAAAATACCCTGTTTGGTAGCCTTTTGAGTGAGCCCGCAGAGGAAGGGAAACCCTTGAACTGACCAAAGCTTTCCCTCTGCTTAGAAGGTAATTTTGGTTTTCTATTGCCTTATGATGCTGCAGAGGCTAAATAACCTTTTTTTTTTTCTTTTTTCTTTTTTTTGGAAGTTACTTGCTTGAGGAAATCCTTTGCTTCCCAGAGTGACAGAAGTGCCTCTCATGTTTGGGTGTTCTGCAGTAGTTGTTAAACTGCAATATAAGCAAAGAGCACCTTTTTATTTTTAACAAGTTTGAGTAATCAGCTGATTTTGTTATTAATTCGGAGATGTTTGTAAAAGGCAGTTAATCAATAAATTTTCTGTACTGAGTAATAGAGCTGAAAATGACAAAAGGTGATGTATAGAATATTTGATTTTCTTTTAATTACCTATTTATTTCCTGTGTTGTGGAAAACAGACTTTACAGGCTTGATTCCTTGTTTTAATTCCTTATGAAGAAGAATCAATACAAAGGCTCAGCATTGCAAATATCCGCGTTTGGGTTCAGTGTAGTTAGTCAAATTCCTAATAATTTGGAAGAGCGGATCTTCACGTATGAAGCGAGAATGGATAATTTATTTTTACCTCAGCAAAAGCACGCTAGGCATCCTTGTCTATGAAAACCACCGCTGTGATTAAGTATTCATTATGCTGCTGGAGGTAACTGCAGGTGGTACAGAGGCTTGAAGTATTGGCGCTTATGCAAAGGCAATGTTTTTCGTATGACATGTTTATTACGAAGATTTTTCTAGAAAAATAAAAATCCCGCCACTCACTCGGGAGCGAAACGGCCGGTGCGAGGCCGCCTCAGGCGGCGACGGGAGGCGGGGAGGGGGAGGGGGACGGGACGGTCCGAGCGCGGCCAAGGGGAGTTCTGGAACTCTCTGGAAACTGTCTCCAGTAGGAAAATAATCGAAAGTTCCCTCCTTGCCTTCAAAAAAAACCACCCAAGTTCCGTTGATTTGGAGGAGTCGAGCGGCCAGGCTGGAGTTCCGAAGAGAAGAGGCTGTCGGGGAAGGTTGGGCCTGCTCCCATGTAATTTTGAAAGTAGGTGCGGGCGTTTAAAGCTGTTTGGAAACATTAGCAGTTTATAAAAGCCTGGATCTAAGGAGATGCAGTAACGGCTAAACAATGCATTGTTATGGTTTATTGTTTTTATACGTTACAAAAGGAAGTGTGATTGCACAGGGCTTGTTTTGCTCAGGGCATGCTCACTGTTGATACTCAGCGATACAGTCTTGTTGGTAGTGTTTGGATCAACATATAAATGATAAGAAAGTTAATGGTAAAACAAAGATAATGCTAAACCTGCTTATTTCCTGGGAGCTAATTTTAAAAGGCTTCCTGGTTTCCTTTGAGGTCATAACCTGTAAGTAACAGTAGTTTAGTTGGGTAAGTGATTTCAGGGAGAGGAAGGAGACGTGTGTTTCTGACCGGCAAGGTCTAAAGAGATCAAACTGCTACAAATTCAGGCTAAATTTACTGTGTTTTTAGGATGCAAAGTGTTTGTGGAGAAGGTAACTAAGGAACAGATTTCTGCAAGATTTGGCAGGCTTGCAATTGAGAATCTCCAGTTTAATATTTTGTTTGGCTTGCTAATGGACATCTTTAGTTGAACCAGAGTTACGAGCTCCTGGAGGAGTGTTGTGACTTGTGCCCAAATGGGTGGTTCTTGTTCTGTGACCCCCGTGTCCCATCCTGGGACCTTTAATGTTGCAACTCCTGGTAATTTGTATGACCAAGATTTAATTTGAAATGCCGAGTATTGATTAAGCCACAGGTTTGAAAACACTGTTCTAAGAAGGGCACTTCATTCATGTGCTGCCTCCATGTAGCCATATAAGTTGCTCTGAGTATTATTAATTTAGCTTTGAGGAACTCCCACTTTATTAATAATTTTTGCAAGGTAAAAGACGATACTTTTTTCCTTAAAGCACTGAACAGTATGTTTAATGTTGGCATTTGTGAGGATTTTAATGAGTTCAAACCATGCAGCGTTCTTCAATTAACTTTGATTATACTCGTGTATAATTTATTTTGGACAATAACTGGCAAATTAGTTTTCATTCAGGAAACAATTGGAGCTCACCACATCTTGACCTCTTACACACCTGTGTAATTTTAATGAAGACTGAATTGAATTTTGTTAGGGATGGGACCAGTGTACTTGAAAAGAGAATCTCTATCTTTTCTACCCCAAAGAATAATGATGATGAAACTAGGCAATAATGGTGGAAAATAACTATTTTCATTATTGTAAGATTTCATTTAGGAGTGGAGATGCTAACAGCAATAGAAATATTTGGAGGCAGTCAGGACATTAAACTACTGTGCAGGAAATGAACATAGGTTGCAGGTGTACAGGGAGATTTTTTTGTTAGTTTTACCCTTTCCATCATGTAACTGCCTTGTAATTCTACTTCAAAATGGAGGAGGGGGCAAAATCCATTGAAGAAAAGTTAGATTATTTGCAGGGTTAAAGTGAAAAGTAGCCATGTACCAGAAGAAGCTGTTAAATGTATCTTCCTAGACTGAGATAATTTCACGTACTGTATTTTCAAAGTGTTTTTCTGAGTCTGACAGCATAGTGATTTTGCTCTCTGAAATGTAAATGCGTCTGTTTTCTTTCACAGAGTTGTCTATATGTGGAGTTTGGCACTCTGGTTATCATCCTGCCAGGAGTTCCCATGGGCAGCAGGGCTGAGATCTTTGCAGCCGTTTTGCTTTGCATCCTCTTTGTCTTGGCGTCCCAGAGTATTCCGATGACAGCTCTTGATTACCTAAGTGCATTAGTCATATGTTATAAGCAGATTTGAATAATAATGCCTAATAAAGATCATTAGTTTCTGTGCTGTTGAGGAAGAGGAAGGACAACTGGAATGGCAAATGAAATAAGAAGGGATGGTGTTTTCTCGGGGTCTTGATACTCAGTGCAGCACTTCTGTCACTGAGGTAATTCAGTATCAACATGCTTCATACAGAGATACATGTAATAAAAGTCTATAAAACATGCACTGCTTTTAGCGATTGTTTGCATTCACTGTTTTATTACAGTTACTATTACTTTTGTTCTATTTCTTAGGGAAACTTTGGATTCTTTTTGGAGTTTCACCAGAGTTTCTCTGGTCTTTTTAGCACTGTAGGGTCTGATGTTCATCACAGTCCATTGACGTTAGCATGCTCACCACTTAGAGGAGCGAGCCTTTCTCATGCATCTTGTTGTAAAAGTACAAATTGGTGCAGTTGTGCTCTTTTTGTTTTTTTTCAAGCTGATTCAGCTTTATTGAGAGCACAATGAGTGTATTTGCGTACTCATCTTGCTTGTCTTCTACAAACCTAGGGTTTCTGTAAGATGACTGGACAAAAGCATGCTTCATGAAGCATGGGCTTTCTTTGCATCTGATCTTGGCTTCAGCTGCAGACATAAACTGGCCTGCATTGTGTTTCAGTGAACCAGCATGTTATACAAACAAATAGAAAAACAAAACAAAAAAACCCAAACAAAAGTTATAGTGTATTATTACTTCCTTAGTGATGACATCAGGAAACGTGTTACTACTTGCTGCTGCTGCTTGATTTCATGTTGCTAACCGACATTGCTGTTTTGCTAGATCAGGCCCTCAAATTACTGGCTGTAGAGGAAATAGAGGGGAAATGAAGTAGAATGGAGCTGATGGATAACTCATTATGCAAAGGGCCAGTCTGAATAATACAGAGTGGATGCTGGGCTTTAAGAGAGAAAATGCTCAGATGATGGGGAAGTGAGAATCTACTGTTAGCCCACTACAGAAAGATTGTTCCTAATCTCAGTTTCTCCTCCAGGAGAATATTTTTTTTTTTTTTTAGTGTTGTTTTGTTTGTTTCTTTTATTTCATTAGGAAAGATTCTGGAATATAAGGGATCAACTTCTGGTAAGTGTCAGTATTAAGCCTGTAAGGATATCTGCATGCTTTCTACCTGAAAAGCAACATAGTAGTGAAATAGATGTCATAGTACATTTGGTACTTCCACTTCAGGGACAAAATTTTGTTTGGACAAGTTATTCATGTATTCGATGGAAAGGGAAGAGACAAGGCAGGTTGGAGAAAGATGCTTTATGTGAGTAATTCCTGAGAGGGAGAGCAGTGTTCTTCTAATGTGTAAACTTGCTCCAGACCTTTTAATGCTATTATAATGGGAAAGATTTGCTTTTATGCAGTGATTTAAAAATTCTTAAAAATCCTTAACAATGTCTCAGTTCTGAGGGGCTGTTTTAGATTTGAGGCTATTATGTTGAGTATAAATCTATCTCGGGTTCAAGCTTACCTCTTGCGTTTGTTTGGGTTTTTTTGTTTTGTTTTGTTTTGTTTTGTTTTGTTTTATCATTTATTGAAACCCAGAACAAGGTATGTCACCAACCTTAAACCTTGGGTGTTAGGATGGTGCTCCAGGGGTACTTATGTACAGTGGTCAGTCTGCAGATTGCCACTGGATGGACTGTGGGTGAAGTACTACAAAGGGCAGTGGCAGTTCTGGAAAGGATCAGGTGCAGTGGTGCAATGTTTATGTCAGTCTAGTGACTCAAAAAAACCCCTCAATTGTAGCAATAAAGGACTTGCGGGTGGGGCCGTAGAAAGTGGTGTGCAAAGCTGTGCCACATGTTATCCTTAATTTCATTAAGTGGTTTTGAATATTGGACTATGCAGGCCTGAGTCCTTATTAAATTAAAATATGTAAAATTTTGTGGTGTTACATGTTCTAAGGAAACACCAGTGCTTTGATACACTGATAGTGCTGATACACTATCAGATCATAGATACAGGTTTACAGGAGAAGCACTTATGCTTTCTTTCTACTGCATTACAAAGAGGCTTGGCCACGTGGAAGATTTCTTTTTCATCACTCCAGTCTCATTTCAGGGAGAATCCAATGAAGGATCAATAGGATATTGAGGAGGTTTCTGAATAAGTATGTCGTGGATCTGGTTGCAAACTTCTGTAGCATGTAAATGCCACAGACACCTAGATAGCAATGGGTTATGTCTGGTGCTTGCTTCTTATTTCACCAGTATGCTGCTACATTTAGAGGCTGTTTGGTCTTTGTGGACAGTTTATTTCAGTTGTTGGAGATGGACTGACTTAAAAAAAAACCAACAACTAGGTGTTTCATGTCAGCTTGGAAAAGTCTCCCTTCACTAACTTTGGGGAAAACAGTGATTATTGTAGCGCTTACTTTAGACAGCTTCTTACTTTATTTTCAGTTACTCAAACATGTGTTTTCTCATTCCTGATCAACATAAACACAAATGTCTTCTTTGGGAGGGCAACTCAGACTCCTTTTTCTTGTGTTTTGGAATGTTTCACTAGAAGGAACTGAGAAAGAGGGCAATGATCAATGTGAGAACAGCATTTTCCCCTCCTCTTTGGAAAAGAAACATTATTTTACATTCCTATTGCAAGCAGTTTTTTTTTTTTTTATTTAAAATACATGAATGAACATACACCTCAGTAACAACTCCAGACAAAATCTAGATCTATCCAGGAGTTTGCTCTTGTCTATAATCCATTCCTTCTAATTCCTCTAAGGTATAACTTTGTCAACTTTTTGAATCAGTGCTGTTACGCCAGATGGGTTGATAGATCGAACTTCCTTTAGCTAGAGGAAAGGATGCTTGCCTGCTTGGTTTCCCCCGTTGGTTTCAATTTCTTGGTTTTTGGAAAACATAGTGCCAGAATACAAGTCAATGGAGGATTTAATTCCTGTAGCTGTCTGAAGCTGTTCTCTCTCTCGCCCCGCCTACCTGTGTACCTTTTGAACTTCTGAACCTGAGCCTATTGCAGGGAAGGTGTTACAAGTATTGAATTAATTGTAATTGCTATATTGGAAGAGAATCTGATTGAGTAACCTGTATGTGGTCTCTCCTTTACCTGGGGAGTCCTCTGTGAGGAAGGAATTTGTAGGGTGTTCTGTGGGCGAAGACAAATTTGTAAAGACACAAGCAGGATTAAGTATTAAAGAATAGATGTACTGAATGAATGACTGGTTTTGTATTAGTATAATCTGACTTGGTTACAAATCATGAGCATCTTTCAATATTACCCTTGTTATATTGTATATAGTTGTGCTGCTCATTGTCAGACAGGGTTGTCATGAAAAATGACATTTTTTGTGTCGCCTTTCTTTTAAGATCGGTTAAGATTACTACCAGAGCCTTTTCTCTAAATTACCTTACACTGGGGATTTATATCTCCGTATTCTGGTCATTTTGGTTTTACATCAGATCTTCCAATTGAATAGGAATATGTCAATATTCTTTATAGGATATGGGCAAGGGGAAAGTGTAGGCCTATGTGATTTAATGCAGCCTTTGAGAGCTGAAGCTGTGGACTTGAAGTTAACATATCTTTTCTGTTGGGTCTTTCAAATCTGTGTGGAAACTGGTACGCATCTATTCATAGAATTTACTAAGTTATATTAGCACAAGATTTCTTGATGTAAAAGAGAATGTCTCTTGTGCAATACAGGGCAAACCCCTACTTTTAAAAATGTATTTATAGTTACCAAGAAGGTTCTTTGCCAATTCCACCATCTTCTTCAGTGCACAATACCAAATTCAGCTGTCATCATCCGTTTCATGTTCTCACAATGTGAGATTCTCTTCACAGCATACTTGTTCGACTGGACTTTTAGAGCAAGGATGATTTCTATATTTGAATAGGGGTTAGAGTTAATGCGCTGTTGGAGTCTACCTCCCCCTGCCCCCCTTTTAAGCTGTTCAGAATTTTCTCAACTTTGTAGCTTTTGGAATTATTTTTTATGTTTATAATTGAAAGCTCCAGTTGAGAGCAATGGCTTGGGTTTTTTTTTAAACACAAAAAAAGAAAAACTTTCTCCGACCTATTGAAATTTCAACAGTATTTCAGCGTTTCAGGGTTTGCTCAGCCTGTGTCTGCGCAGCATTTTCTGTTCAAAAAATCTTTGTGGAATGATCTTATCCACCAAAGAAAATGTATGGGAAACGTCTGTGTGTTTAGTGTGGCTCTTGGTTTTTCACATGGGAAAAATTGAGGCAGAGTGGTGAAGAATTCATGCATGCCTTACATATTGAATGTAACCCATCAACTTTGACTGTGGTTTCTTCAGACTTTGCTTGCTCCAGATCCTTTTTCAACACAGGTTTGTTTGGCATCTCTGTTCATCTTAATGTGCTTTTCAGTAGGCAGGCTGCATAGGCTTTGAAGAGCTGTACCAATCTCCTTTAGGGTTGTTTTGACACTCCAGTCGAAGAGTACAAATGGGGTTACTGTAGGATCCTCTCTTGCAGGATAGTTTTTCCTCTTAAGAAGTGTTTGCTGATCTTTTAATTCATCATGTATGAAGGAAAACTGTGCTGGTGTATGTGTGGTCTTTGAAACTCTTTGGTATGATGAAATGGTACTCTTTATGACAGTAGGGGCGATGGCCCTGTCAGGTGAGATTGTATGCAAATTGGCACTTGGTGTTTGTGCCCTACTGTCTGCTGTGCTGTTTTCTTGGACATCTCAAATGATGGATAGCAAAAGGAAGAAGGGCTTGGGTGCCTGGGCCAGCAGGCATTGAGGTTGGACTTGGCAGTGGGTAATTGCTGTGCCATGCATTTGTGGGTTCAGCTTTGTCAGAATGATGCTCCTCTCCTTGTGCATGAGATTACAGGGCCAGAAATGGGGCCCCACCTGCTTTCAGGTCTGTGCCAGTTCTTGGGGTGTTGTCACAGTGGTATCTTTTGCATCTGATTAGCAAACTGGTGCAGGTTGTTCCGTTGCAGGAAGCAATGCTAGTGGTACATGTCCAGACTGTTGCAGTGTGTCTGCCTCCATGATCTTGGGGCAGCCTCCAGCAAACTGACAGTGTGTGTTAGGTTCTGTGTGCTGGAGAACACCTGCCCTGGGTGAACTGCATAGTGCCGACTGTCAGGGCACAGTCACTGAAGTGATTGGAGTGCCTGGCATCAGGATATTTGTCTCTTGTGATCTATGGGTTTTGTGTGATGTAGGCTGGGTGGTGGTGGGAACTGCTTTTAAGGCTTAATCAGCGATGCTGCAATTTCTTCTGAGTGTTTCTCCTGTCTGAGGGCTCCCTGATGTACAGCATCTGTAATAAGAATAATTGAGATTATCAGTCCACATGGCAGATAGTGTGCTTCTGCTGAGTGGGGCAGCATGGTTTTAATGGGTTCTTTTTTGGAGAGATTCCAATGTACAAACCGGAGCCCACACAAAGGAAAAAAAAAAAAGGTTTACTCTGCTTTATTGTGAAGCCTTGCTACAGAGAAAAAAAGCAGTGAATTCCGCTTTATTGTGAAGCCTTGCAAAGCGGTTCCCAAACATCCCAAAAGTTACTTCAGAGAGTCTTACTAACCCATAGATTGTAGTAGCACCACTGAGCAGCAAGATAACGAGGAGCTGCATTGGTATGGCAGGGGTAGGGAGGCACAGCACTTGCTAAGCTGTTCCCAAAAGTTACTTAAGAGAGTCTTACCAACCCATAGATCATAGTAGCACTGCTAAGCAGCAGGATAACGAGGAGCTGCATTGGTACGGCAGGGGAAAGACAGCACAGCACATTCAAGGCGTCCCCTGTATCTTCAAAGTGTGCTCATGTCTCTCTCCCTCTCTGGCCCGAGACAGCCCCCTTATATCCTGCACCGGATTGAGTGGAAAAGTACAGGCTAGAGTAGCTGGACGCGTGGCCAGTGCATGCAACAAGCCTTACCAGACTCATGATCCAGCTTTGCTAACAGCGGCTGTCTGATACCTCACTACATTGTTGTACTCCCTTCTTGTTATCTTCTTCTTCGAAGGTCAGGTTCTCATGGATGCACATGTAGTTTTTGCAGCAACAGTACTGAGGTCCTTTTTCTCAGCATGTATACTGGGTTTGGTTCAACTGGTAATTTTCCGTCGTGTCTCACTCAGACCGTCCTCCATTATCCCTTACACAATGGTACAACCCAGCAGGGCCGTGCAGCCGCAGGATATGAGAGCAACAAATCTCACCTCTGTGCTAGTGCAAGCTCTGGACAGCAAGAGAGCTGAATTCTTTCAAAATTGTGGTTGCATGTGTCCAGAACATCTTTAATAGCTAATAACTGTCCATGCTTAATAGCTACTAAGTGCCAAACCCATTTTTTTTCTTAGTGGACACTTACCTGCTATAAATACAAATACTGAAAATATTGAAAAAATACTGAAAATATACTGAAAATATAATGGTTCCTGGAGTGTGTGGAAGA
>VXBH01003486.1:566922-580325 GCA_013400035.1 Rynchops niger | reverse complement strand
CCAACCATGAAGATTCTATGTATAAAAACATGCTCAGCATTATTAATTGGTCCTGACACAAGCAGTATTTTTGCTGCATACAGCTGAGCAAAAAGCCTTACTCAGTGCAAAGCTTTCACCAAATTATCTATTAGTGAAAGGTGACAAGCTGATTGAAAGTGTCAAAGGAAGGGGAAGGTGATATATAACAGCACAACTTCCATTGCACAAAGCAGTATTTTTAGCCCTTACAATTTGTACTGAAACTCATTATTCTTCTCCATTATGGGGAAAGGGGAAACTCTGTAAGTGCCCAAGTCTGTAACTTCTCTAATTTTGAATCTATCTCAAATGACTGCTTTCCACAGGGAGATGACTAAATGATATACAGCTGCTCACCAGGCATTTGTCTCTTATTCACATTCAGGAAAAGCTATCAAGAATTAAACTCTGTGCAGCCATTACACTGGTGGGAATATTAAAGCCGGGACTGTGCTACATTACACGCAGCATAATGAAGGATGTTGCATTGCAGTCGGTCCAGAATTAATGTCACCAGGCAGCTGCCTGTGTCACAAACAGAGCGAGCTACAGCACTGCACTTCGGGACCTGCTCTAGTTTGAACACTTCTTGACACAACATAATCACTTGCCATCCACGTGGCCTCCTCGTGAGACTCCAAACAGGCTGACAGCAGGAATTTATTGAACTGCCTGGACACACCTGTGTACAAAATGATCTAACCGTACTCATTATATGCACACAAGTGAGAAAATGATACTAACACCTGATGGGAATGTGTAAAACCATTTAAGAAAACTGTTACATGTAAGATTTTTATTATTTTTTTTTTAAGTTAAAGTAGCTAAGTGGTAAATTCAATCTGGTAAAACCAAATAATTCACTGACCTTGGTTTTGTTATTTTTTATTATTATTATTATTGTTGTTATTGTTATTATTAAACTATTTGATATCTATATGTTAGAAAAAAATCAAGAAGTTTTCTTGACCTGGTATTTTCTATTGTACCAGGCAATGAAGCACGTAGATAAATTCTCTATTTCAAAAAAAAATTCTAGTTGCAACAGATGCCTTAAATTTAAAACAAATAAATAAAAAATAATAAATTCTAAATATTATTTCAAAGTAATTTTAACTGATTTATTCTTTATTTCTTAGTCCGTTATTTGCAGCATTTGCATTGAACTCTCACCATAGTAAGACTGTACTGAGGCAATAATAAGTAGCAGTTTTGACTTTGTAGCACTTTTCAGGGGATAATTCACTAAAACCACAGGGCCACAGAGCATAAAGAAGTACCTTACCCAAGAGCACAGAGGAACCAAGTCCTGTACCTGACTTTCAGTTTAGTGAACTATTTGCTAGCCTGTGCATGAAAAAATTCTCAGTTCTCACTTAGAAGCAGGAAACATTAGAGGTCATGGCATACAGTGACAAAGGTCTTCACTCTTGTATGCCTCTCTGTGTTTCTTCAGCAGAATGCGCATTCTGCCTTAAGTTCCTCACGTCCAACGCAAAGTGAACACAGATATGTTTGTTACTCAACTGCAGAAACAAAAATGTTTTTGTGTGAATGGTACCAACGGAAAAATGAAACTTGCTACTTTCTCTCCCCTGGTACTTCTATATTTTAGGGTTGAGGCAATTCAGAAAAATAAAACAAAAAAACCACCACCTTTTGATCTGAAAAACATCTATAGATGAAGATTAGCAACACACAGAAAACACGTTCACTAGTTATTAAAAGGAAAATAAAACTACAAAGGTCTATGTCACACTAGAAGTAAATTGCACCAAATTCGTAAGAAACCAATAAATTCCCATTAGAAACAGGAAATTGCTTCAGCAAGGACAAGAAACACCTGTCTTCTTTCTCCAGGGTAAGAGAACATTAAAATTCAAAATTGTCATTGAAAAATTGCACTTGGGAGTCTTCCAGTTTGTAAGTGTGAATGTAAAAACACGTGTTTTCCACTGGATGATCAGAGACTCTAAATGGGAACTTTACAGGCATTTTATTTGACACCTATTCAATCCTAAAAGCATTATTTTATCGTTTCATAGGAAGACTGGAGCTCAAACTTTTGTCTACTGGCTCTATACATAAATAGACCATTTAGATATAAAAAACCAAACCCCAAAACACTGAATAACAGGGCATCAACTGAGGATGTGTAACCTCTTATCTTGCAAAGGTAGAACTAAATTTCCCTGCATAGTTAGCCAGTGGTGACCTAGTGAGTGTCGTCCACATGACAGGGGCCAGCAACTCCACCTCAGGAATGGCAATTCAAAATTTTTAGTCTTGCAAGCCAGGCTTTAATCCTACACAAAAAAAAAAAAAAAACCCTCTGAATCATGAAATTTGGCTTAGGTTACTGTGCAGCTCCAGGAAGCAGTTAGTGAGAAAACCCAAACTTCCCCTTTGACTTTCTCTCCCTTTTCTCAGTCCATTGGCAACATTAAACTCAAAAGAGCTTTGCAATACCTGCCACCTCAGCAGCCAGTCCAGGCACTTAGAAAAATTCTGGCCTGAGTCATTGAGGAGAGTGGCTGGAGTAACGGGATGTTGGTTGCACCTACCCAGCCCTGTGCTTGTCCTCAAAACTTGGTCAGCTGTACACAAAATGTGGAGATGAAATCCTAAAAGCTATTTAGAATTTAATGGAAATTTTATACTGTATATACAAGTTCTCTAACAGCAGTGTGTGGTAAGCTGAAATGTGTAAGCGGAATTAAATACTATGGCATTACATTAAAAATTTGGCTGAAAGATCAGCTTGTCCCATTCTAATGGATGGACCTGGATGTAACATGAGAAGAAATGAACAATCCAGAATAGTAAAGTTCATGATTTTTCCAAAATCTACAGCACATTGTTATTCTTGAGATAGCACATCTGCTCAAAGCATTATCATTATGAAAAATGTATCATTTTGTCATGTATTTACAAAATTGCCTCTTGAAAATTCTGAGGCGAGCAAGTATCCTTGTCTTGCTAGGATACCAGTATGAGCAGACGGAGGAGGAAAACATCAGGTCCACTCGCATCTACTTTATTTTCTGTTTTCAAGTGTTTTTGCCACGAAAAAAAAAAGAAGCTTTGCAGAATGTTGAAAAACACTGGGCACACTCAGTTTTGTCCTTATTCCATAGCATACATTATTATTCTACTCCTGCCTGAAGCCTCATGTAAATTGTATTTGCCATTTCATTAAAGTTGCTATAAAAAACAAGAAAAAGGACACAGGACAGGTACACTCCAAAAACTGATGGCAAAATTATCTTTTAAATTCTGTGCCTGGTGGTGCATGATTGTTCAAAAGTTTGTAAGAAAATTATTTCCTTGTTGGAAAGAGGTCAGGATTTGAAAGTCAACTTGATACCTAATCAAGAAAAAGAACAAAATCACTAGTAATAAAGTTTCTGCAGGTCAAGTGTTTCCTTGGGCTACTTCTATGGAAGCTAACTATTCCCAAAATAGACTTTAAATTACATCTCTACAATTTTATTATCTTCAGTATGGCATAATTTGAAGAGAAAACAGTTTGATAAAGGACATTGCAAATAAAACTGAGTTCTGATGACTATAGAAAAAATAAAATATAATCTAATTCAATTTTAGATTCATGCTGATTAAAACACATCAGAGAAAAGTTCAGTAAAAATACGCCAGTAAAGTATGCAGGAGCATATAAACAAGTAAAGATAAAAGCAGGTTCAATGATTTTTTTAATATAGCCATTTCAGGACTGAACTACATATTGAGGGAAAAGAAGGACTTGTTATTTTCCTGATGTTGGTTGTCCATTGCCCCAAGTACTGCTCAAAGATTGCTCAAATATATTGTTACTCACCAGTGGCAGACTAGACACTAGTATTAAAGGACAGTCTTCCAAACAAGAGCTGTAATGTACAGGAAGGTATTCACACAGGGGGTTACAGTATGTCATGTTTTTAAATGACTAGCGTATTTTAATGGTAACAGAAGTGTGATGAAAAAAGAAGCCTAGTTTAGAAAAAGAGAACTGCACAAACAAAAGCAAGGAATTCTGAATGTCATTTTATGATTTCATACTAAACAACAGCTAAGTTAGGAGACGAAAAGAATGAGGTGTGCAAAAACTATAATGCTGCCTAAAAACTATAGACAGAATTTCTCCCCATTAATAAAAAAAGAAAAATATAACAGTGACAGGGAAAAAAAAAATAAGAAAATAAAATTTTAAAAAAGTAAGGAAAATAATATTTTATGTCCGTAACAAGAAGGAAGTTAGCTGAAAAGATTAATAACACAATGGTAAAGAGTATCAAAGACAAACTTTCTAGAGCAAGTGGTAATTCAGCACCATTTGTTCTCTATTTTGAAATTCTCTGGCAGAAACTGGCATCCTTTAAAAAAAAAATCTTTCTGCTGTCTCTAGGTTCATTGAAAAAGCAATCAGTATATTGGTTTTGCTATCTCTGTCTCAGCAGAGTTTTCTGTTAAGACATTCTCAATGAATGGAAACTTCAAAAACTGTAAAAGATAAATTAATGTTAAAGTGGGGTTTTTTTCCAATTTTTTTCCATTTTTTCCAATTTTTCCTGTTTACCATGGGGTTTTGAGGGACATTCTTGACAGTATTATTCTAAAACTCTTTGCATTTCCATAATAAGTCCAAAGACTATTTTAACTTTCTTCATAGAATCATAGAATGTGTTGGGTTGGAAGGGACTTTTAAAGGTCATCTAGTTCAAACCCCCTGCAGTAAGCAGGGACATCTTTAACTAGATCAGATTGCCTCTTTATAGAATTAAAACTATACAATCAAAGTGAAATCAGTGTTTCTTAGTACAAATTTGCTTATTCTATCCAAGCTCAGAAACTATGTTATATATCTCTCTCTCTCTCAAATCATACTAGTACATGGATAAAGTTACTGGATACGTTCAAATTCCAGGTTGAACAAAATAACCACAAGACAGACCTCGAGCATAAATATAACTTCCCATAAAATGTGAAATATCAAATAATTATTCCATTTCAGTTAATCACCTTCCAGTAGAGTTTAGAGTTTTTTCCTGACCTAATTAAAAATTATGCCATCTGCAATTCAAATCTATGTCAATTTATTAACGATCTACTACAAATGCAACAAATAGAAGGAAAAAACATCAGTCCCCTAAAATATAGATTCCACCCAACAAAGAACTGAAAAAAACCACAAGGAACACGGCACTGAAGACTATTTAGGTATTGCAAACATTTGCATACTTTTGAGAACTACCTTGTCATAAATCACGTAAAGGTAACCTCTGACAAGAAGCACCATAGGTAAAGGACAGTGCCATGCTCAAAGGCTTTTCAACACATTAGGCAATAGCAATGATTCTTCAAAGGAAGTAAAATTCTCCAGTTTTTCTAAAATGCCTCAGAGTTCAGACTTGATCCCTCATTACACTGCGGCAAGTTTTCCTCACTGACTCTTTGGGGCTCAGAATGACCATTATGAGTTCTCAACTAAGACAAATAACATGAAGTCTTGGCAACAAGCTCAGCCTCCATTTTGATGCACATACTATAATTTATTAAAGAAGTACTTTTGATATGTCCTAAATCCCCAGATATGGGTGACANAAAAAAAAAGGAAGCAACCTTTTCTAAGTCTTTATTTTAGATAAAATCAGCCCCATTAACCTTTACGGAGAAAGGCAGTATGAAAATTCTGCCCTGGCTATCCCACTGGTATTTCCAGTTAGGCTTGAAACCACCAGTAAGTATCTGAGGACACAGTATCTTCCCCAGCAGTCTGAAGGGAAGCATTCTTCACACTGACCAGAGGGAGAGCAGGATGTTGTGTCTAACAGCACTCTACACTTAATAGGCTTTCTTGACCTCTCCAAATTAAAAACAGAAAAGACAAAACTATAGCAAGCCAATCAACTAAAAAAAAATAAAACCAGCCCAAACATACCCTTTAATTACTTATCAGCTGACTAAGATTTCAATGAGAGTTGGAGGAGATAATACCTTTAGCAAACTAGCAGAACTTCTAACAGTACTACGATCCTGGAGAGGTTTGAATAGCAGCAATGATTTCGTAACAATAGGCTGGATTTCAAAAGGAAATATAAATGTATTCAGAGTATAGAAAATTAATCAGGATGTTGGAAAATGTCTATTTGATAAATTACTAATGATAAAGAACTTCAAAGTTATATTTCTTATAGATCTTGATTCCTCTTACATTAAATGTACATAATTTATTCTTAGACTTCATTGGTAATTATTTGATGTCTTTCTTATGCAGCAATACCATAAAGGATTCACAAATCTTGACAGCTCTGGTACTTTTCAACTTTCAACTTTTCTGAAGAAACTAGAGTTTAGCACTTCAGTTTCTGCTTTCTCTTATAAACTGAAATAACTTTTATATATGGTACCATAGCAGGTGTGTTTTAAAATGTCTAAAAATCCCTGAAAGAATTAAGGATTTCTGCTCCTATTTGGAAAATGTTCTTTGCTATGACATAAAGATTTTAACAAACCACCCTTAGATGGAGATTCAGGAATTGAGATTACATGGAAACAACATGCAGAGAACATACAGTCAATTTTGTGACTTAAGGATGGATATGCAGTTTGTGGATGGATGAGCACGCCACCTGATCTGAGCTCTAAGCACAGCACTGCTTGTGTTGTGGGCTGGTCTGGCTTCTGAATTGCCTTAGCTACCTTCGCAGGCTGGTGGTGATACCTGCCTCACCTTCCCTGGCTAGAACCAGCTATAGCTGGGAACTTGAACCTTTAGTCTGAAAGCAGATCATGCGCTCAAACCCCATCAAATATTTTTGATCTCTAGCATGACTGTCAAAAGGCTAATATATGTAAGACTAAATTAGACCTTTTTAATTAAAATTTTCACTAAAATTTTTATTGCTCGATATTTGACATAACCCCTTTATACCACTGCTCATAATTCAATAGCAATAGAATCAATAAAGCCTTCAATGAGCACCAAAACTTCTGACAACTCAAGAGACAGCAGCAACGGAACCCTGGTTTTCATATAAGCCTTGACAAGTTTTCAGGATACGGCATTGTCTCTACAGCCTTTCCTGACGTCAATGAGCTCTTTTGGTTATCTTTGATCACTGACAGACTGACCCCTCCCATACCAGCTCTCAAACTAGCAAAACACGGCCTCTGCAGATGTGCACCATGATGGTGAAGGACAATCACTGGGGAATGCCAAAACCTTACTTTTAAGGATTTGCCCATAGTTAAATAAACGTGCACACATGATGAAGGTAACAAGTGAATAAGGATTACTGACAGATACTATTTACAGAGAAAATGGCATAGGCTTAAAAAATGCACCCATATTAAGTATGAAGAGATTCCTTGGATGTTTCTATAGGTTTATCTCTAATTCTCTTAAGGTTGAGGTGAGAGAAGGGGTAAGGAAAGGCTTTCAACACATGCAGAGACCTTTCTTTCATCTTGTGCCAGCCCAGTCTTGTAGCGTGATTTATTCTGGTTTATGAAAGCTTTTTTCTTCTGTATTTAGACAGTAACTTTACTATGAGTTTCAGCAAGGGATAAGACCATATCTTTTCCTCTCTTTTCCTTTTTTGTCTTCACACTTACTTAATACATGCCTCATTTCCGCCTGTTTTGTCCCTTCTGAAAATACACTGTGTATTTAAGCTTTCTCAAAATAAGGTTTCTAATCTTCTTATGAGAATTTGTGTGTGTGTGTGTGTGTGTGTGTGTGTGTGTGTGTGTATGAATCTCAGAAAGATAACAGAGGAAACCAAAGATGTTAATATTCAGAAATGCATGCTAGGTTGAAAGAGACAACCACCTATTTCTGTGTAAGCTTAGTTTCACATGATCCTGCCAGATCTGGGACACTGCCTTGGCTTCAGTATACCTCATAATGCAACTCCAAATTACTCAACGACAAGTTAGAGATGTCAGAGTTAGAATACAGGGATCACAGTACCATGTCCATAGCTGTAGACTATTCAATTCCTCCAGATTCAGTGCTAGTGACTCAGGTGACAGCACATTAAAGCAAGAACAAGATCAAGAGATACAAGGTAATACAATATCAAACCTAAAACTGCTGTAAATTTTGGTGTCATTTTGATGAGGCCAGAAGTTAACTCTTCAGTAAGAGACAGAGGCAGACATTCTATTTTTCAGATAAACGAGTATTTATCTCATTTGCCAGAACAGCACAGAAGGATCTAAACCAGCATAATTTTCTATTTCATCAGGCTGTAGTGATTTCACTGGAGTTATTTTGGCAGACATATATAGATACAGACCTCACACAGTTAGTCTTAGTCTAGAAGGATTTTCTTCCAATACAGGTAGCTGCAGATGACTGAAGAGGATTCAGTGACAGTCATTTGTTATACTCAAGACTTTATGTCTATGGTTAGTTTTTATTATGCATCAAGATAAATGTTTCATACAGCCTGACAAGCTTCTCAGGGTTGTACAGAAGTATTCTTCAGAATTTATTTTGTTGCTTGGATTCCCTTTATTTACCTTCTGGGTTCTCTCAAAGGACCAGGTTCACAAAAAGAATGCAATCAACTAACCATTTGACATGGTACTGCTTAATGTATACCCTTCTGGTTCTTGGCACAGAACCCCATGTCTCTTTGCAGGTAAATGCTTTATGAATGCCCCAAGTCAACTAGCTGAAGAATCACAGTTGCCATTGAGAAGGATAAGTGCAAAGTTCATCTCCTGTCTCATGTTATCTAAGCCATGAAGCAGTGGTCCAAGATTGAACACTAGAAAACCATTTTGATTCATTTTTGCATTCAGCATTGTTACCCTTAACTCAGGTATTTCTAAGAGATTAAAACGTCAGTGGTTTAACTGTAAAGAAAAATAGTTCTTGGTAACATAAATTCAAAATAGAATTTGTAGTAACTGACAGAGGTGGTGCTGGTTTTAAAACCCTTCAACACAACCCACTGAGATCAGATACTGAAGACCTATTTGCTTACTCTGTGCTTAATATTGTTTCAAATGATATAATAAAACACAAGAGAACTGTAAAGCCTTGTGAGAGCACAAGCAGGTAGTTGCACATGGCTCTATTGATGGGGCTTTTACCAGGACTACCTATTTTGAAGAAATCCCAGTTTGCCAGCCATGTCCCTTAAAATGAGCACTGTCTGGTTTCAAATTATATATGTAAATTTTTGTTTTATTCATATCATCATCTACTTTGTAGCGTGCTTTCTTTGCCCTTACTGCAAACAGGAAACACCAGTTTCTGTTCCAGCTTTAGATGTAGCTTCTGTAGATCCAGTTTTGTTCCATTACCTATCTGCCACCCCAAGAATATGTCTGATACAACAGCTAATCAGAAATCGTTGAAGAAAAAGCTGAAACAGCAGTTACACTGATTTTGTGGCTACCTGAAATGACTTTGCAGCTGTGGTAGAATGGAGGAGCTACAGCCATTCAGAGGCCAGCAGACTGTAGGAACGAGCAATGACAAAGACTATATTCTGGACGTGGTGCCATTTCTCATATAAGCAGCTATCAGGATCTTATCATTAAAACAGAAAGCCTTTGGTACAAGTTGCCAGTCACTATATTTTCAGAATTTTCAAATAACAGAAGCCATTAGAGAGAGTTTTAGAAGGGTGTTTTGTTGTTCTCCTTTTTTTTTTAAAGCGACAGTGTGCATTAGGAAGGCGAAAAAGTAATGGCCAACACATTTATTAATAACCACCACATTCTGAGAGTGCTTTCCACTCCTAAAACAAAGAAGGAAACACATTTTACTGTCACAAGAGGGTATAAAACTGTCTATAAGTCAAGCATCAGAAAACCCATAAAAGTTATGTACCTTGCTTATAGCTCTATCTTTACTTTTTGCTGTGACTGACTGCTCATCTCTTTTACTAGCACATCTTTTTAAAACGTTCCTATTGATCACACTTTGCCTTCCCTTTCCCTCTTCTAAAGACATTTATTTCAATTTCTCTCTAATCATTATTGTCTCCTGGCTCTCTCTCTCTCATCACACTTTGGAAATTTTCCCCCATGTACCTCTTGAATGTTAAATAGATAGATATTCTAAGTTGTTTATACAGTGAATGGTGCCACTTTAGTGGTATTAAATGCTTTGCTGGACCCAGTCTTTGAGCAGGCAAAGGTTTGCACTTAGGTTCATTCCACAAAACTCTTGTGAGGTCAGGCACCACAATATGTTCAGAAAGCTTTGTTAAGAGATAACTGGTAGGATGATCGGAATATGCAGGAACTTTTGATTTACTGCTGCTGAAGGTGGACTCTATCTACCAGATCCCTCCCTGAAGAAAGGGGCCAGTGTCTTTCTCAACGTATTTGGCAGGAATTTGTTTTTAAGAAGGGCGGTGCCAGCGGTACTGTAGCTGCTACCTGCTTTTCATACATTTGCTCAGTTTATGAAAGCGGATTTCCACCTTTGTGAACTGAGAATAACTTCAGAAGCTTGAAGTTCTCACCCAGAACCAGACAGTAGGCAACATTACTGAAGAATCAAATCTTACTGGTGTGTGCTAAGCCATGAACACACAACTGACTGTACCCAAGAGAGCAGAGGATGATGAATCATTACTTTTCTACAGAGTGATGAGGACCAGCCAGGCACCGCAGCAGTGCTCAGTGCTGATAAGTCCCTGGTATCAAAAGAAATCTACTATCGGCTTTTGATGAATCTGAAAAAGAGCGATACTGAGAAGTGGACCAATCTGAAAGGGTCTACTTCGAAACACTTTTAAGGATGCTCAGACTGATTCATGACTGCAGGACATACTTAAAAACCCAACAACACAGCTGTGATTTAGTATGTTCCTGCTATCTTCTCGTGACTAGACATTGTTCATCGCTAGCTGTATTTCTCTCTTTTTCGAAGCTAGAAATGCTGCCATTCCCTTCCGCAGTTTCAAAAGTGTCCCTTGTGTTCCGGTTTGAACCTTTTCTTTTGGAACTTTCATTCGAGGGAGGTGGAAGGGGGGTAGGAGGAAGAAACATTTTTTCTGGTTTTATCTTTCAGAGCAAGAAGGCAGTTGCCCCAGTTGCAATTTTTTATCCTGTATAAAGGCTGCTTTTAATTGCAACTGTATGTATAAATACCTCCATCAATAATGACTCTGCCTCTCTTTGTATTCTGGGATCTCTAGATTTAAATCCCACTCTTCTTGGGACACTTTTTTTCTCAGAGTGAAGGATCACATGCCTCTCCTACCTCTAAAGAAGACCTATCAATGATGAAGAGAGTGACTGAAAATAACAGGTTGATCATGAGAGCAAAGGATCAGAATCCTAGTCTGAGAACAGTCTGAACCTGACAAAGAGCAGCTGATAAACTGCACAGTGCTGACCTCCATGAATTATAACCTATCCTTCTGGTGGCAAGAACAAAAAAATTCATTTGTGTACACATGTGCACACATACAGTTTACCTATATTTATAATAGGAACAATGGCTAAGGAGAAATTTGATCATAAACAGCGAGATATCCAGCATAAAACAGTTGCTAAACATACTCCCACAGTGAACAGTAATTTACATAGTGCAGTAAAAGTCACCCTGACAAAAGAATAAGCGTGTACTTACACTTATTCTGTTTTTAAGATCGGATGTCCACTGTGAGTCCTCAATCTTCCAGCTAAAAGCTGAAAAAACTCCCTTGAACCACAGAGCTACATTTCTCCCTTCAGTTCTAGCAGGCCACGATGGCTCAAGTTTCTGAGCTGATGCTTTTTACACCAAGCGAACTGGAAATAATGTAGAAGGGTTTTGCAATATTAACTTACAGAGCAATAAAACGGTAAATGAAAGTCAATGTAGATAAGTGTGAAGTGATGTTAGACACTAAGAATGTAAAGACAAGGAAACAAAAAAGATCTCATTAGGCTCATGTGCTGGTGATGTCCCCTTACTATGAATACTGAGTGGTCTGGTCGCTCATAGATTGCTCGTAGATTGCTGGTATGGAACTGGAAAAGTAACAAAGAAGGACGATCACCTTCTTACTAAATAGAGTAGGAAGGATGGAGGAATAGTATCAGAAAGGTCTAGAAAGCTATGGGTGACATAAGAAAGGTTAATGAGGCATTCCCTATTTTCCAAAAGAAAAAACAGAGGAATTATATTAAATCTAACTTGTCTGAACAAGGCAAACCAACAGCAAATGCTATTTCTTATAATTTCCACAATTTTTAATTTTTTAAGTCAATCCATATTGTTCTGCTCTCCTAGGATTTGTTATGGTAAATATTAAAAATCGTCTTTGGGAAGACAAAAACCCAACATTAAGGTCAGTGTTGAATCAAAGTGATTCAGCAATGCTTTAGACTTAATTAATTGCCCTGAGCCCATAAAGAAGCATATTTACTTTTTTTTTTTTTTTAAAACATGCTTGCAGCTGGTACCTTGAAGCATAAAGTTTATGAAATGCTTCTGTACAATGGTACAGAGAACAAAAAAAAAAAATTAGCAAATCAACCATTTTTCCTCACTTGTGCAATTACGAAGTTGTAGTCACTGGTCCTTCTTTGAAAGCAATATTGCACTTATATTCCAGTAATTTTCTTGAAATAGTTACCTGTGTACTCTTCAAGCTAAAGTAATACTGTCATATAACCACTGCTGCACTGAGAAGTCACAGTTCCAAACGGTGGGGAAAACAAATGCTGCATAGGTACCTGAAATCTACGCATTGATGGACAGGGTCCAGTATTTTAGGTACATATCTGAAAATGTTACCTCCAAGTCTGCAGATTTATCACATGCCCAGATGAGCATCCTTCCCTGGGCATCCTCGCTGATGCATCAGGTTTACCACAATAGCCATGGAGTCTTCAACAGGACCTGTTCAAACTCCTAGTTGTTCACGCTTACGATGTTATTAGCATTGGCTGGAACATGCTTTGGTCATGGACAGGTGCTGCACACTGACTGGTTAAGCTTTGCACGCGCATTTTATTGGGCTCCCTAATGTAAAGCAAAACATACAACCAACAGGTAGGAAAAGGGGGAAAGAAGAGGTGATTTGCAGGCCACTGGCATGAGAACTCATCATAACGATGCCATCAGGGTTTGCAGGAGCATGGCCATCAGAGTGACAGCATAAGAAGGAGGAAAACATACCACCACGGTGCCTCTGCACTCTGCTGGCTCATGGTCAGCCCCCCAAGGTTCTTCTCAAGAGAGCTGCTGCCCAGCCAGCCTGTCCCCCCTATATTCCTGCCGCAGGCTCTAACAATAATTTAATTCCACTGTTCCCACTTCACATACACCAGCACATCAAGCCCTTTGGCAGCACTACTTCTGCCTCAGTTTCTGCTGGTTTTGGCCTCCCCACAACCTTGTACTCCAACTCCCCCCCCCC
>VXBH01003486.1:517300-566863 GCA_013400035.1 Rynchops niger | reverse complement strand
GCCTCATTTACACAGCCTTGGCTTCCTCTGTAATTTCACACTATTTTTAGCAAAAAACCCTCAACTTCAAGTCTTAATTTCAAATTACTTGTATGGTTATCAGTTTCCCTCTCACAGCTTTATCCCCTTTTCAAAGAAGAAAGATTTCCAGAAATCTCACTTCTTCCAAAACATTTCTGGGTATGTAAGAACTCAAATACGATGCAGACTGACTGGTTCAACTATTTATTACACATAATTATTGTGTTTTTTGAGATGTAACCACAGGTGTTAAACACGTTTTCCACTCTGGCTAGATGTAATACTCTCACCTCACTTACAACATCAGCTGAGTTTAGCAAACAGTTTTAATATAGTTTATGCCAGTCTTGTGCATCATATCCCACAGACACTTAGACAACTTACGCTCTGAGATGGGTGCCTCATTAGTTGACTGGTTAAATCCTGAATAAATATTCTACACTTGTAGTCCAAATAATGGTCGTCTCTCTGCCACATGAGAGGGGCATAAGAAATTTTAACAATTTTTGTACATCAACTCAGTTTCTACTGTGTATTTTTGTCCCCAAACCAGGACAATTTTTGCAACCAGGAAAATTGTTGATTAAGCTACTGCAATGGCAGTATTTCAGATGCCGCTCAGAAACATTGTGCCACACCTTTCTCCATCAGTACTCTTCTTCGTTGTAGGAAGTGCAAGCTAGCTGAGTGTAACACAGAAATACAGAATATTCAGGGCAATAAGCAATCTTATGTCCACTGCCTGCATGGAACCATGCCTAACTTTCCAGAAGGAACGAAACACAAAAATCCTCAGATCTCCCTGTTTACCTCACCTCTTTCTGTGCCTAAGCAATAGCATGGCTATTCTCCAATATATTAAGTTTTAAAATATATATTTTTAAAAAAACAGTAGGTTGTGAATGGTGAACTGAAATCTATCACTCAGATTAACAGAGTTGCTACATGCCTTATATGAAGTAGATTTTAAAAGTTTGAAAAATTCTCCTGAATACAGTTCAACTTGCATTCCCTTCCTAATACCGACAGAAATAAAAACACTTCCCCCACCCCCCACCCCCCAAACCTATGCAATTACTAAAATGCAGAATGGCTCAGTTTTCAGAAGCTTGAATCTACAAAAAATTCTTATACAGGTATATTAGCAAGTTTACTTACGTTTGAAAATCCTTGTAACATCACATGCCATAAATCATCACATATTAGTTGATGTCCCTTTACATTATAAAGATACTGAGACGGAACTCTACTATAGCAGTGAATATTGCCTCATACAGATTAAAAGAACAGTAAAAATAAATTTGCCTGAGTATTCCTTTTCTAATTAATACTGCTATTGTGAAAGGGGAGAAAGAACACTACTGCTTGCAATTGCAATATCTGCTTTAAGGAGCCAACAAACAACAGGGTTGAGGGAATGTGACATTATAACTAATAAGCAGGCATGTTTGTTTCCTTCTTCCCTTGTAAAAAATGATGTACAAATGAAGTCAATATATATTAAAGGTTTTTTGCGTTCTTTGGTTTCTATTAAAGACTAGACGCTGCCTGCAAATTAGGTCAAGTTAAAAAGTCATAAACAACAACAACAAAAAGCCCTTGCAACTTCATGTTCTTTTTTATAGAATTTTACTGTGTTTGTCAAATAATACCATTTATTATCTACTGACACCTTCTTAATTCTTTCTCATTCATATAGCATATTTCAGCCAGTCATTTGAAAGCTGAATAACTAAACCTTCCTGGAAATATGTGAACAACTGAAATGCAAAACAAAACCCCCAATACACTGTATCACTGGTCGGTGTAAAATAGGTATTGGTGACTGGCTGGCTGGCCACTTTCAAGCAATCCTATTGTCTCTATTCAAATTAAGCATTGCACGAGTAGAACGCCCAAAATATTATTTAAAAGTTTCTTGAATTGTTAACAGCTCTATTCAGGTGCAGTCACTATGTGTTTTTCAATCAGCATGCACAGGAGTGAATTTTCAGATTGTCTGGATGTTGCACAAATGGCAGTTTATGCTTTATACACCCATACACCAGTACGAATAGAATCTGACTATTTATACAAATATTCTCTGATCAAGTTCTACTATTATATCCACTGACTTTCCATAAAGTCAATGGATATTAATAAAGCAAAATATGAATGTACTTTCTGCTGGATCTCAAGGTTGGAGGATAGATATCAATATTTCATAGCTCTGAAATTAACTGCTGTGCCTCTTACAACAATCTCAATATGTGGCAGGGCTCTTTTTTTTTTTTAATGTTGATGACAATAACATTTCAATCTCAGGGGAAAATAGTTTTGTTTGGTATTTTACAGTTACATTTCAAAGCATTATCATACAAGGAAAAGAATGGCGTTCACTCCTGTCCTGATGCTAAAATGTACTACAAAGCAAAAGCCAATTCAGCCGGCTTCTGAAGGAGGATCTCTTGTTCATTTCCAACAGGGGCATCATTTCATCAGTATCAGAAACAATGGGATTTTAAGACACACCATACTGTGAATAAATTGATTAACTTTTCAGCTGTAGCAGAAGATAAAGAGATTCAGTTAAAAAAACCCAACAAACAACCAAAAAAAAAAACCCAAAAAAACCCCCAAAAAACCCCAAAAGAGACAGACAGAGAAGAGACAGAAACAGAATAAAACAGTGACAAAGGGGAGTCTAAGAAGCCCAGACTACCTTCTCCTTCCTTGTCACTTTACCCCCACCCTATCTGCCCCCCAAACCCACACACTCACTACATCTAATTAAGAAGTTTTTGAGCTGATAAAGCACTTGCTACTTCTCACTGACTTCAGGAAAACATACCATTGAAGACATCCTCTTGACAAAACACAACTCACATCTTCTTGTACGTCAAAACACTATCTAATTTCTCATACTTTTCACTCTGTAAGATCCCCAGAGTACTTTAAGTTCTAGTTCCTGCATTTTGCAATATTTTCCTCAGTGACTGCTTACATGAATAGTTCTTTTCATTTAAGTCAGTAAACATTTATCTTATTTCCCTGACATCCACTTTCTCTCCCTTCCCTCTTCACCTCCAAAAGAGTTTAACCAAGGTTTACTGGGCTCAAGGACAGTCTCTTTGAAACGCAGAGATTAACTTAGTGATGACAGAGGCTTTGTCTTTTTTGTTTGCTCACCGTTTTTCTTTAGAAGGATGACTCTCAGCAGCAAAGACAAAATACCCATTTGCTTTTGCCCAGCTACTGCACTACCGGTAAGCAGAAACAGTGCAGGCTGAGGAAGGAGGAGAACAGTCTTTCCTCAAAAACAAACCTACTCCATTGGGATAAACAGACAAGAGACAGCACAAGCAAGGAGTTTGTAATAGTAACGGAGAATGAGAGGTATCTGAGAATAGTAGGGAGCAGGGACATAGCTGTACTTAATGGTGACAGTAAGACTTTTTCCAAGGGACTCGGTAGAGACTACACAGAGACTTCTGCTGTCAAACATAGCCTCCTAGTTTTAAACTACATAAGCCTTAGAGGACGTAAAAATTCAAAGTCCTTACATAATTGTAAAACTTAGTTCCAGAGAGACTCTTGTATTATAAGACTATGCATTATGTGCCCTACCACTAAGACATTATGCAACTATGCTTTCAAGTAGTCTGTCCTTCATTCTTCCAGCCATTATTCTACTTCACATAAAAAGATAACAAAGTCCTACATCAGTGTTCAAGCAACAGCATTTCTAGGTTTACTGTGTCCTGATTTTGCATCATGGCGTGGAAGTCTCTTTTCCCCAGTCTACAAAAAAAAAGCACTGTCCAACTTCTCTCCTACATTGTTATTCTGCCCCCATCCTCAGCAACTTGCTATAAAAAAAAAAAAAAGGGGCTATAAATTGATTGTATAACCTCATAAATAATTTTATTTCATAAATTTACAAGACCATACAAGTCCATGCATTTAGTATTGTTTCTATATAGTAAAAGTTAATCTGGCCGTCATTGTAGAAAAAAGAAAAATTTTGTGAAGAAGGTTTTCATACCTAGCAGTTTCCATCTTAAAACAATTCTTTCTGGATCAGGACAAGAGCTGTGGCTGAAGGCTTTCTTGGGGTTTTGGAGGCATCTCCACGTTTTATGCTAAGACACTGTTAGCTTTCCCACCTAGTTCTAGTTTACCGGTAAATATTTTTTTCCCATGAATAAAAAGATAAACAAAGGACACCCTTATTAAAAAAAAAAAAAAAAAGTTAGTAGGAATACAAGCATTCATGAAACATTAAAGATATGATAAGCACAGGACAAACCTGTATCACATACCAACATAGAGGTTCTTAAGAAACTCTCAACAAGCAAAAAATGAGCAAAGAAAGGAGAACGTCTTCTTCAAATATAAGTCTGTATAGCAGGTATTCAATGCTTATAGAAGTCACAAATTTTCAAAGACTAAATCAGCATTTCTATGTTGAGTGAAAGTACTCATTTTTACTTAAAGTCTTATTTCAATGTAACATTGAATTTAAGTGAGATTCAGGTTAATCTGTACCTTTCTGATAGAGAACAAACTTTAATAGTGCTTCAAGAAATATGACATAGTGATGAACAAGATGATTAGGGTTTACTACACTTTTCCCCAGCGTACACAAAGCCAATATGACAAACTACTGATACCTTTTCCTCAAACCAAGAGATTTAATAATCATGTTTTGCTACAGTGTGGGCCTAGAACTATTGGCATTCTGAGCACTTTAGCATTCATACCTACTTGGGAGGGGGACTGTGAAACAGATTCATAATTCCACTGATGTCTTGGTTTCAATTGCCCATGCATTCAGCTAATTAGAATCCCCGCATTTAGGCATTTTACAGCCTGAAAGTACTGAAATGAATGTCTTCTCTCTGTCAATGATTAGATTACGAGGATACTTCCCACCCATCCTATGAAAGATGTGAAATTGTTGTCACCCAGAATATGCAATTGATTGACTCTATTGTCAAGTAAGCAGTCACAAAAAATTTCAAAGAGTAAAGCAGTTTAAAAGCCTACAAGGAAAGAGTAAAGAGATAGCACTATAGTCTAGTGACAAGTAGAAACACATTATGAATAAACCCAAAGAGCAAACTGGAAGTCAGTAGCTTTTCAATACAAAATGCACATGAAAATCCTGGAAGAGTGGGAACACAGGACTTAGTCTTATGTGTGGACACTTGTATCGGTTATATTCCTAACATTCCTAACTACTGTAGGCATACGCTTCAGAATTCTGTTTAATATTGTAGCCTAAGGAACTGCACATTATTTTAGGTGATATTAAAGGCAAAACACATGGCAGAAGAAGCCTCACCTCTCACTTAATACTGAAATGAAGAAATTCATAAACCCCCACCTTTAAAGAGGTATGTTTGCTCCTCATTTTCCAAAGTGATTTTGGTAGAAATCCCAAAACCTTGAAGAGCAGATTTATGTTTGACCAAATAAGCCCCTTTCATCTATATCTCTCTAACCATCCTGAGGGAGTTCAAAATGATCATAATGATTTACGTTACAAGGTTTATTCACCTCAACTGTCAAGTACGATTTCACAACAAATCATTAAACCAGTATAGCTACTGCAACATTCCAACCTGACACTGATAATTGTATCTTGTTGCTTATTTAAAAAAGAAAAAGCCTAATTATCATATTTAATTTGCGACTTTAACTGACTAAACTCCCATTAAAAATTTCCATGTGGTACAATTGCTTCATTAGTCCGGCCTTAGAGAAGTGACTATGTATTAGAAATAAAGATTGACGGTTTGAAAGTTTTCTTTAAGTAGGCGCAAAACTATAGAATTTAATATTACTGTAAAAGCACCAGATATGTTGGCATTTCAAGGTAAAATAAATCAACGACTGAAGTGCATCAAGACAAATAAGACAAAACTGGTTTGTTCTTGGGTTTTTGTTTTTTTTTTTGTTTAATACCGGTTTGTGACTACCAATCAAAAATTCTGCAGAATGAGGATGTAACTCCAAATTCTGTCATAGGAAACATGACAACAGCCTTATTGTTTGATTTCAGAAGTCCCCAATCTCCAGAAGTATTTAAAATGAATGACTGTAGAAGGCAAGAACAGATCAAACATATGAGTGCCTCTGCTACTCTTCTATTATTCTTCAGCTCAGATGTAGCTTTGATGGCTTTCACACTAATAACTTGAATATTCTTCTCCGATCATTCCTGATCCCGTTATATCTCTCTAAAAAGAGACAGAAAGACCAAAACTGCACACAGTAGCCAAGATATGAACATCTATCCTGTACCTTTGGTGCTACAGAATCCCCCATTTTCTTAATAATCCCTAACATTTGATTGGGGATTATTTTATGATTACTCAGCATGGAGCTGACACTTTCATACAAATATCAGGCATGAATCCCAAACACTGTTTCTTAGTCTGTCACTGTAAACTGAGTCAGGATTTTTAGTCTTCCTTCTTTGCGTGTGCACCACTTCAGACATACGTGGGATTTCATTATGCCGTTTTATAATACAGTCCTACAGTGTCATGACGCTCTTTCTTCTACAGTTCTTCAACTGACTAACTTGACTTCTTCCATTAACTGTTTTTTATTGCACTGATTATTCCATTTTTAGGGCATTAAAGAACTTAGCAGCTTGTAGAATGTCACTACTGATCTCCAGCTGCACCAAACGTTCAATGTTTTACTGTTTCCTACCCCTCAGCCACTCAATTTCCTTAAAAGTCTGTTTTCTGGGACTCAGCAGCAGCCTTTCGGAAATTATGGAGGCTTTCATCAATCCCTTATTCACATGACAGTTAACTCTTCACAGCCTTCCAATAGGTTTTAGGGTAAAATTTCTTAAAGAAAACCCAAACATGTTGACTGTTCTTAATTAGGTCACATTTAGCTGCATATTCACTAAATCTATTCTTAAATATTATTTCTGTTACATTATCTGCTCGAGCAAGACATCAGTCTTATGGCTTGCTGTTTCCTGGAGCTCTCCTAAAACCTTTTCTGGTATCACAGTAACGTCTTGCTTAAAATTGACTTGGCATTGAAGAGACAGAAAGTTTTTAATGTTCATTTTCTCAGTTTATTCAACTATCATTGACGTAGTTTGTGTTCCATAAGGATCTCTTGAAGACTCACACTCAAAGAAGGGATCCAGCCTAAACGCTTCCTCTTTTTTTTTGTGAGTCAAGACAGAATAAAGAGCGTAAAGATGTAAAGACTGATTTCAGTTTCTCTGTAATGGCCCTGGCTTCTCCATTACTCCTTTTTTACCTTTATCCATCAATTTTATGGACTTGCTCACTGACATCCTGCCCTTGAAATACAGAAGAAAAACGTGTCATTAGATTAGACACATTTTGCTAGTTGTTCTTCAAAGCCTTTTTGACCTGCCTTATGTTTTTAATGGTTATCCTGCCATAGTTTCAGAATTTATTGTCTTTAATTTTCATTTGGACAATATTTAGCTACACCAGTTTCCTCTAGCACTGTCTGTAGATGTTTCTAAGTGCTCTGCAGTGATAGACAATCTCTATCATTGCTGTTATCGATTTGTAGAAAAGAACTCTAAATACTCAGAGAGGAATGCACCCAACTTTCTAGTCTTGTGATTACAACAGCCAGAAGAATAGACTACTGGTTTCCATCCCTGCTTCCAGAGCTGTTTCCACAAATTATCAACAGATTTTAAATGCAAATGTGAATAAGTTAAAAAACAGGGTCAGGCAAGGCATAGCTGATTAGATTCTTATTCTCCTCCCTTCCCTGGTATATTCCAACATGTTGTACTGAATAGGAAATGCTAAATGCTTGTATTCTTTTTAGGTGCAAATTTATATCTCAACAGTCTGTGATACTTGATACAAGCCAAATATAAAGTGATAGGAGATTAAATCAACACTGTGAGGCACCACGGTTGGTATGCTTTATAAACAAAAAGAACACCAGGCAGACTAGCTAATGTGGAGGCTGGGCTTTGATCACATTGAGAAGAAGAAAGCTATACGTAATATGACAAGTAAGTTATGAATCCTGGCAGTAAAAAGCAGTCTCTCATTAACTCCCTTGCCTTGCAAATACTTGGAAGGTGTGTGTTTGTTTTGTTTTAATTTCATATTCAACTGCCTTGCTTAGAATAATCAATAAATACACCTTATATTAAGCTTACTGTTTCTCAAACTCTAATTTTTTTCTGAATTAGAAAACAGAAAGTAGACAAAATAGAAAACTATCCTGATAACTTCAACTCTGAAGGAACTGCTATTATCTTTGCAGAAGCCCTGGCTACCTTTGCACTTTCTGAGTCAGATACTGTACACACTTATTTCCAAACATTTTCAGATTCAGTAAGAATTCAGGAACTAAGGCAAGAGGTTTTCTCTTTTCTTAAATGGAACTTTCTAATACATTTCTAAGACAGTATTTTTAAACCATGCGTATGTGCTTAGGTCATTGCCAGGGGCTTCAGCAATTACAAAAATCTATGCACTACTACTCTTTGCTCTTCTTCTGTTAAATTTAAGTGTTGGAATATGAAGGAAGAGAAATAAGTTTAGCAGTGAGGGCTGGTAACTTGCCTATGAACAAAGAAGTTACTGATGAATTCTCAACAGGATATTCTTCCGTTTCTTAAACAAACTCAAAGAGAAAACAGTTCAGAATGAATTACATTTTCAGGGACAATTTCTCTTTTGTTTCCTACCCTGGCAGGAGAAAGCCTAGCTTTCTGGCATTGTGGGTAATATACTCAGAAGGATGGATTTAAAGTTGGGGACATGAAAGATGAGAGTACCAAGTAAAGAAACCAAGAAACCACAGAAGAACTAGATCATCCTAATTTGAGAGGTAACTTCAAAAGAATCTAAAGAAAACTGTATCACCAAAATATGCAAGTATCTTGTGTTGACTGGGAAAAGGTGATTTTCCTAGTTTCATATCAAGAAAGATGGTGACATTGTCAATAGATGTTGCTAGCTGACAGGTAAATCCCTATCCAGCAGAAAGCAAAGACAACTCTTGGACCAGTTAGACAAAAGATGCATGGTTGATAACAATCCATTTACAGACATTTGTTTCAAAGAATAATGCTAAAACCTCATCCATATTTCACCAACAACTCCATCCCATCCCCAGGTTACAATATTCTTTTTTAACTATTGTAACATACGAAATCTAATTTGAAGTCTAGCAAAGAACAGAATTTAAGACGCTAATAATATTTTCTTAATGGACCTACACCTGTGCACATACATTTTTTGTACGTCTTTAGTCTTTAAAATGGAAATCTTAGGAGACCAAAAGTTAACATGCAAAAAAACCCTAGTTACTACCCTGATCAATTATTTCCCTCATGCTAGTCACAGCAAATTTTAGAACACATGGTGGTGTGACATACAGATCTGTTGCAGTGGTCAGAAGTTTTATTCAGTCATAGACTCAGGTTGTGTATTTGGAGAGTAACTGAAGGGATACTTCCACTGAAAAAAAATTAATTCTTAAATAAAATAAAATCCAATGTGTACTAAATCAGACAGAAACCTTCCTGCCCTTCCTCAGAAAGTTACAGTGGTACTTAATCAGTGGTTGTTGTGGTTTGTTTTTTTTTTTTTTTATTTGGTTTTATTTTTAAATTTAAAAGTATGCTTTAGCTGCCAAGCTGATTTCAAGAAAAATGTCAAGAAACAGAAAGCAAAAGGGACAGGGAGAGTCTCACACTATTCAAAGGCAGTTCATTCTGAAAAGTCACTCAATATAACTCCTTGATTCTCCCCATCTCATTTCAAAATTTTAACTTCTTAGTCTAGGAAACTCTGACTACGATCTGAAGGAGGGAAAAAAAAGTTGAGTTGTCATGAAGTGTTTAACAATCTGCCACTTTCAAGCCTTTTAAAGGCATTACTGCAAAACTAAGGCACAGGGAATGGCTGTACCCACCCATCAACTTTCTGTATTGATGAGCAGAACTGCATGCAGCCTGCTCTCTGTTACACCAGCAGAAATCAATGTCCTTTACAGCCAGAACAGAAGTATAATTTAATACAAAATCTGAATTTAAAAACAGCATTTATGTAACAGTTGTGCTGCAATGATTGTAAATATAAAGCTAATAGCTTTTCCTAAATGGGAAAATGTTATTTCACAGTTTAGTTAGAATTTTTATTTAATTATTTATTTTTAACTTCGAACTATACAGTTATGCATCTGAATGCAAAGGAATCAAGAACTGAATAACAGTAGGGTGCATTAGAATATTCTTTTCCTTGAAATACTGCATTTTCATTTCCTTCAGCCTGAGGGGACTTTCAATTATGAAATGATATCTCACCTCATCATCTGTCATCTCTTGGAAAAGAAAAGCATGTTGACCTACAAAATAAATAAAATCACTTCCCACTGCTCAGAAGGATGAATTATTTATTTGCTTCATTTCCATGAACGTAATGCACCTGTGTAGAGCAGTTGCTTACATCTCACAGGCCAATGCGGTATTATGCCCAGCAAATTACATTTCAAGAGATTACACTGTGCATTAGGCAAATACTTCAATACTTGAGGAATTGTTATTGCTCTTCTTGCCACTCTCACCATTTTTTTCCTAACACAAATCTGAATGAAACGGTTACCAGGAACAACCCAATCAAGATTGCATCAAGCTTCCTTAATAAAGGTATTTTAAGTGTTTTGTAAGTGAAAGTTGCATAAAGCAGCAGCCTGTACTATTACAAAACTGAAGTAATTTTGAAAGTAGGGCATTAACCAAAAGCCAAGATTTGGAAAGAAAGTATTCAGAAATTTTTTAATTATCCTGTTGATTATGAGTGGACACTTCACAACCTCATGGAGTTAATGCTTTATTAGTATAACTAAAGTTATTTTACTGCAGTAAGTGTTGGTATTGAAATGTTTTCATTTGAAATTAGTAAAGAACAATGATTAACCATCCATTAAAAATGTAGTGGATTAAGCTTTAATAGCTCCAAAATATACAGAACAATGTTTATAATGCTGAAGTTCAGTGAGATAGGTGTTTTAGGTGTTTTAACAGCTTTTTCAAATTAAGACCAAGAACAGCTGTATCATTTGTATGACCCACACTTGCTTACCCTGCAAATGGGGCATGATACTTTCAGCAATTACTATAGCAATAACTTAGTAATTACTTTTAAATAGCAAAAAAGGTGCTTCAGTAAAAATAATTTAAAATATCCTCACCAAACTATATCCCACTGAAGCTTCAACAGGGTTTCTTTCTGTTTTCTGGTAGCTGGAGCTACTAGTATTCTCCGAGACTTCAAGACCCATAAATATGTTATGATGCCACAAAGCACAAATTCTACCTCAAACATTGGAAAGCAACAGCATTCCACTTCATGAAAACTCAGTAATTCCAATTAGTCCCATGATGTCCAAATAATTTATTTGTTCAAGTGCTTCACTGTGGTACTGTGTCAGATACGTTAGTATGCATTTGCAAGAGAAGGGGAGACAGAATGGGCATGGTAAAAGGGAGTCCACAGCCATTTCTGACCCATGAACTCAAAGACATCGCCTGTGTTAATGTGAGTAACTTCTTGAGCTGAATCGTAATGGACTTAATGCTGTAGACATTAAAACAAACAAAAATTTGAAGGATGAACTGTTAACCGAGCCATTCTTACATTCGTATTCATGTGAGCTACTGAGGTTCATCACCTGGACTAGTGACCACATAGGAGCGTAAATTCCGAGGCTTTGCCAAGTCCTTGTCATGACATATTATTTTATAGAATTCCTAAGCTACTGTCTTTAGGTGAAGAGAAGATAAATAACAGAGTTTCACAGTTCTTTACTTGATCTTGAGACAGTCTATTCGCTGCCAAAAAAAAAAAATATCCAGTGAGGCTACGGTGAAAAAAATCTCACATAACCACGGAATTTTGGATGAGTCAGTATTACAGAACTTGGCTCTATTTTTCAGTCTTCAACAGGAAACTATCTTTCAACATGATGGCTCTCCAGTAGTCTTAAATAAAAGCTGTAAGAATTAATAGTTCACTGTTTTAGAGGTGGTCAGGATTATAACTCAGCACCACAGTATTGCTGACAGGCACTCTATTTCCTTTGTACATTTAAGGTTAAGAAAAAAACAGGAATATAAAAGGCAAATGATTACCAGAAGAAAAAAATTACTCACATAGTTTAGATAGAAGAATTAACTTCAGAAATAGGTACAATAATAGATATATCCACTACAAAGTATGATGTGGGTGGAAAAAAAATAAAATCACTTCTTCCCCCCCTTCCCCTTTTTAATATAAACTCATGAAAAAATAAATGTAGTAAATCCAGCACACTTCTAATACCAATAATTAAGTTCTTAACTTCTCTTTTCTGATTTCCAAACTCAAGGTTTTTAATTCTGAATTCCAAAATACTAAAATACATTTAGTAAAAATAGATGTCTTACGGCCTAAGAGCACCTCTGTTAAAGCCACATTCACATAAATCAAGTCAGCATGTGAAGCCTGTTTACCAGATGTCATGCGGACACAGCTAAAAGCCGCAGTAAGGGTGACTAACCTAGTACTGATTCTACCTCTTCTGAATATCACAAGGTCTCATGCAGACGTAGGTGGGCTAATCAGATACAACTGGGGGAATGCCTAACATATAGAAGACGTGTACAGTTTCAGAGACTGACTGTCTTTCAGATTTTGAAACCATGAGTTTCTACTAAGTTCTGAAATACACTCTACCTGTATGATAAGGGCTTACAGAAGCCCTGAACTCCTGAAGAACTGAAAAAGCTCGTTCTGAGGTTAAGTTTCAGAGGAACTACTAAAGCATTACATTATATAAAGTTTGAAACATGCCCTTCAGAATCAGAACCATGTAGCAAATTGTCCAATATAATAAAGGATTTTTTCTCTCTTCAGTAAAAAAAGAAAAATTGTTGACTGGATAGTTCTTACCCTTCTAACCAAATGCAGTCACGCTGAGGTTAATTCTTAAAAGACTGTTTAAGATAAATATCTCATTTTCTATATTGAAGTATAAAGAAAACTCTACACTAAGGTTTCATCACTGAACTCTTATTGTTTTATTAATATTTTATGTATCTAAATTCAGAAAGGATTACTAACTAGGACAATGATTAGGCTTGTATATTCATTCAAACATGGGAGTATAAAAATTTTAAAATGTTTTTAGTTTTTTTAACACAGCAATCCATTTGTTCACTCAGATAATTTTGAGAAGTCTGCGTAGGATGAACGGGATACATTACTTCACCCAGATCCCACTACTTTTGCATTGTAGTCATTTGCCCTTAAGAACAACTTACTTCTATAACTTACAGCTTCCAGCGCTTCTTTTTATTTCTAAGATCAAAATGCACATGGTACAGCACCTTTAGAGAGCATACATCTCTCCAAAGTAACTCAAGTCAAAAGAGAGTCAAACTGATAAACTTAAGGGGCTTCTATTTAGCCACAATCCATTCTTGACAGTTTGTGATTGCTAAGTGTATCTAAAGGATCTAGTAAGTCTTTCCCCAGAGGCCTAGAGCTCTCTGTTGGGTGCCTGTGTTCCTTGCACACTTCCTAGACAGTTTGAAAGCTTTAGAGTAGCCTGTAGGAAAACTATAATATTCATGGGAAAAGCGATCTCCCTATACCCTTAGCCAATCCCCCCTACCAAATCCACAATTGTTCTGATACAAGTCCATGGCAGAAATCTCTTGAGATTCCACATCCAAGTTCTTCCCTTCGTGACAGTTCGTGTCTCTCCTTGACACAGCTGGGGTCAGTGGGGACCCTGCCTCTCGGGCCAGCCTTTACATTAAAGACACACTAGTGAGAATTCTCCCTCCTCCCTGTAGGACAGTAATCCTCAGACCCTTTACGGAGAGATGATGCAGTCTAGCCTGCAGTTCACCTTCACTACAAAGCTCAGCATAACTGGAAATAGATTTCATCCTCCAGGCTTTGCTGAAAATTTGCTCTGACACAGAGAGAGAACTTTCAAAGAATCAGAGATGAGAAGTCCTATAACAAACGAACACTTCTAAAGGGAAGGGAAAGGAAGCGAAGGGAAGGGAGGGTAAAAAAAAGTCTTCCCAATCTCAAGTCCTAACACTGTATTTTTAGAAATGACTGTTACCTAGTTGTCTCTACATGTGGGTAGAACTTAAGATTTACCATATGTCCAGAAAAAAAATAATCTATATTTCCTTCCCTACCACCAGTACTTCAGGCTGCCTCTTGTTTCCTATTCCACTTTCCTTAGAGTCCTTTTATATTAAAGTGTAAAAGCAATTAAATTCCTCTCACCAACAGAATAACTATTACTTTTACCAATATTTATAAAAATAAATATATTCAAAGTCATTCATTAGAAGTCTTCATTAAGTAGAATTCCATCCTGTCCAGAAATAGATGTGATATAGGCACAATATTGGCTATCTCATACTTCCTAATCCTAACTTGAAGTATAATGATCGTCAAACTTTTTTCCAGTATCCCCATCTATGTAAATATTAAGTGGCTGCATGCATAAAAAATTATGGTTACCAAGGAAACTATCTGTAAAGAGATTAAAGAAAAGCAAGTATGTAAGTGATCATAACTGTACACAAAAAGAAGAAAAAAAGGGAATAGGAAAATTTGTTACACTGTTCCATGTCCTGCAGTTTTTAAGATGTGATAATTTAAACCAGATCCATAGAAGGCAATCTAGATAATCGCTCTTTTACGTTTTCCTTTAAGATATTATTCTATCCCAGTTATTTAATTGAAATAGGTATTCTTAATATAAATTAAATATACTGTTAAATATGCTGTTGCACTGCACACTTTTAACACTCCTTTTTGCTTAACGGTTCTAAAAGAGCATTAAGGAGACTGAATAAAACTGCAACATGAATATCGGTATTCTTTTAGGAACATCCAATACTCCCCAACAATTAAGGCAAAATGTTATATTCTAGGATATTTGACAATATTCGTGGAGTTCTCCAAATTAGGATAAAAATATCAACATTTGAATATTCAGGCTGAAAACTAGGAAATCAGGAGAAACTGAGAATACTTGGTCCAAAAAGTACATAGATATTCTCAAGCATTTAAAGACACACTTCTCTACCCATGGCAGAAGCACTGAGTTGGAAAAGAACTGTTGTTTTGTACAGAAAAATATTCTGATTCTTTCATTCCTACTTCTAACATGAAAGACAGGATAGACTTTTAACTCATGTTTCTAAAGTGAGTATGTTCAGTACGTTTTATGCCCTCCAAACTTTCCTGACTTATTTATTGGGATACTAAAATTATGAACACTGAATAGTTCTAAACACAGTTATTCTCAAATTATTTTTTTAGAGTTACTAGTAAAAAAACCGCTTGGGATACACACAATGACTGAACTGCCATATGATTAAATGTTTTTGATACTTTACGATGCAGAGTTTCTTTGGTATTTGGAATATATAACAGTTTGCTACAACGCAAATCATGATGTAAGTGAGGATCACACCTGCCCAGCTTGGAAGGAAAAAAGGGCCTCAAAGAAATTATGCTAAGAGAAGCTAAACCACCACTTTTCCCCACAATATAGAAAATAATGCCAAAAAGCTGTAGGTTAAAACCTTTAGTTGGGGAGCAGCTATTTCCAGCCAATAAGAAGGTATATTCTAGACCTATTCAGGTATGCAGAAAAAGCATAGCTCCAACAGCTCTTCAGCTATTATATTTGCTCTCTTGTAGTAGTAGGTGTTCATCATCAACTGTTTAGCTATACACACGCTGGCAGTGCTAGGAAGGAGCTAATATAAAGGTATTTAAGCTACCTCTAAATTCTGAAGCAGAGCAGAGACAACAAATACTTGAGAGAATCTGCTCCAGCTCCACACCGTATACTAATAGGGAAAAATGTCTTGTACCCTTCAAGAAGAATATGTGACAAATTGCTGGCCAGGCCAAGACAAGCCACAGGGCAGTTTACTGTTAATCATGCATAATTATCTCAAGAGTATTGAGTAATCAGTTCACTCTTTATGACAAAATGACCCATGTGACATCAAAGGAAAAAATAGGATTGGCTTATGAAGTCATTTTATGTTTCCCATAACTGCACACAAAGATTTACTGGCTACTTGAAACAAGACAAACCCCTTGGTCAAAGGTCTGAGGTGCATAATCCACTCTTGCTCACAAATCTACAAGCTTGTTAAAATTAGATGTATTAAAAGGCTAAAACAGTGAGCCTACATGACACATAGTAGGAGGACTAAAGTAATAGACTTTCTTTAACCTCACTTTCTATGAAGGCTGAAACGTCCCATCACCTGATCAACACCACTTCTATGCTCTTCAGATACAATCCAAATATTTTTAATATTATGTATGTTACAATACTAAGAGGCTTACTGGACATTACATTAGGGTGGACTTAAACCTTATAGTCTGTGATTTGTCATTCATTTACTTGTTTAAACTTTTTGTATATTTTGGCACTATTTCACACTTCAGCAATCCCATTTTCTCATAAATGATCCACGGATGTTACAATATTGTGGATTTTTCACATATGAGATTGTGATAATTTTTGCAGACGAGTAAAATTTATTCCTTCTATTCCTTCTCAAATTCCTCTTCCAGATTTCACTGTAATAAGATTACACTTGAGGTAGCATTTTTCCTCCACTACCATAATTTTACTTAGGTCAAAAGAAATTTATATAAAAAACTGATTGAAAGTACGCCACATATTGATCTCAAATTTTCTGATCCTTCTGCATGGTTATGACATACTAGATGGCAAATTCGAAAGTATGATGTTAACAAATGTTAATAAGATTTTTAAAATATACCTACACAATGTTCGAACAGAAAAGAAACATCATTTACTACACATATGTAGCATTTTAGTCAGATAAATATTAAGGATTATTGACCTGAGAGCTAAATATTTGATGAAGTTAAAAGTCAGCGTTTTCAAAATGGACAAAATATTTCTCAATGTAACTGAACTCAAGAACTGTTCATATTGGTAGGAATATATGTGTCTGTATCAGGAGTACAGAATGTGTATGGACATTACTCGATGTGTTTGTGAGTGTATTTCACAAACTTCAAGACAACAGGGTATGTGTATACACAATATATATAATTTACGTGTGTAGATTTTTACATGTCAATATATTCAGGTGCTCATTTTCATTCCAGTACAGAAACTTAGAAATTAACACATTATGTAAGATTTTTAAAAGAAAGGTTACTTTTCATTTGTTTACCTTTTTCTTGTTATGACACTTATGTACACAGAATTTCCTGCAGATTTTCCTATATATCTTGCTTGCCTGGAAGTCTGAGCACAAAGGAAACAGAGCAAAAAATGCACTTCAAAGTCACAGGCTATCAGAATGCTGTTGGTTGCAGGGCAGCAATTTGCACCTAAATAAAAGCAGAAGCAAGCCAGGCTTGCATTAACACTTCTATGTGTTCTTTATCAGATCGCTGGGGAGAATGACTGCTTGTAAAGGAGGTCTGGAAAGTTACCAAGTTCAAGCTTCTAGCAGATACAAATATAGTGCAAGTACTGGATCAGGGTTCAATGCATTCATTTTGCGTGAAAATCCATGCTAACCTACATAGCTAACCTACATCTTAACTATGTAAAAAAGTGTTTCCTTCCTTGATATAGCAGATATTACAAGAAGCATTTAAAATCAGCATATGATTACAGTTATTGAGAACAGGGAAACTAAAATGGGCTGAATAATAAAGATACGTCTGGCAGAACAGATAAAAGACAAAGTTTAAAGTAATCACGAGAGCGATGGCAGATCTAGTGAACGTAGCAGATAAAAATCAGTATGATGAAACAGAATTAGAAGACAAAGGTGTCATGAAATTTCAACATTTTTCAGAAACCTCAGCATACACTATTTCATATAACTGAACTTGATTAAGGAGAAAGATGGAAAAGCATTACATTATTGTGTAAAACAGTGTGTAAAAACAATTACAGATCTAGATTTTCCTTTCTCCTTGGAGTCTTTAATTAATACCAACTGAATGTGAGAAAGTGAGAAATCAAAATTTGAAATTTGGCAGCACAAGATTTTAAGCAAAATAATACTGCAAACAAGGAGCTTTGTAGCGTGACAATTTGACCATTGTTAATCATATTTTAAGATCCCACTTCATATGTTAGGCAGTCTGAAAGGAAATAATGATACATGCTGAAACATAAACCATTTAAGCAGTGGGAATAGGTGGTGCAATAGGGGGATTAAAATCCATTTCAGTAAAGTATTTGTTTAATGTGTGCTATTCTCCATAAATAATAGAAGTCAATTCAGTTAGCTGCTGTGCGGTAGCTCTATTTCTCTGAGATGTGTTCTTAACATTGGTATCCAGTTCTACTGATTTTGGTCTCCCAGGTATCTTTGTGAGCTCCACCATCTACAAACATAACACGAACAGAAAAGTCAGCACAATCTTCAGTTCCTTTGCCAAAAACAAAAGTAGAGAGAAGCAGAACACTATATATGGGGTAAAGGAGAAGAGTTTACATCCTGTCCCAGAATAGACATCTAAAGCAGGTGGTGCCATTTCTCTTCATTTACTACAGAGTGATACAGCTTACTGAGATTAACTAATGCATAGCTACAGGTAAGATGAATCCAACCCTTGGTGACGAACTAGATGCTTGCGTCGAATTAAATACTAGGAATCTTTTTAAACAATGACTGTAAGGCAATTCTCTTCTGATAATTACAGGGTGTCACACAATCACAGAACAACTGAGGTTGGAAGGGACCTCTCTGGAGATCACCTAATCCAACCTCACCTGCTCACAGCAGGGTGCACTACAACAGGTTGCGCAGGATATTGTCCAGTTCAGTTCTAAGCATCTCCAAGAAGGGAAACTCCACAATCTCTCTGGGCAACCTGTTCCAGTGCTTGACTGCCCTAACAGTGTAAAAAGAAAAGAAAAAAATTAAGAATTTCCTACATTTCAGTTTGTGTCAATTACTGCTTGTCCTGTTGGTGGGCACCAGTGGGTAGTCTCTGGTTCAATATTTATAAGGTCCCTCTGATAAGGTAAGATCACCTCCTGAGCCTTCTGTTCTTAAGGTTATGAAATACCAAATCCCTCGGACTCTACTCATATGTGAGATGCTACAATCCGTTCATCATATTCATGGCCTTTTACTGGACTCACTCAAGTAAGTCCATGTCTCTCCTGTACTGCGTCCAGAAATGGAGACAGTACTCCAGATATGGTCTCACCGGTGCTTTACAAAGGGGAAAAATAATCTCCCTGGACTTGGTCTCAAAACTTCCCCTGTTGTAGTCCAGGATGCTTTTTGGCTGAACACAGCCCTCTGACCCTGGCAGTTCAGCCAGTTTTCAGCCCATCACACTGTCCATTCATCTAGTCCATACATAGCCAGCCTGCCTGTGAGGACGTTATGACAGAAAGTGTTGAAAGCCTCACGAAAGTCAAAATAGACAACATCCACTGCTCTCCCCTCATCCACCAAGCCAGTCATCTCATCATAGAGGGCTATCAGTTTGGTAAAGCACTATTTCCCCTTCATAGCTCCATGCCAACTATTCCTAATCACCTTTTTGTTCCTCCTTCCTGTGACATTGCTTCATCAGCTTCCCATGAATTGAGGTGAGGCTGACTGTAGCTCCCTGGATCTTCCTTCTTGCCGTTCATGAAGGCAGGAGTGACATATGCTTTCTTCCAGTCACCAGAAACCTTTTCTGATCACCATGACTTTTCAAAGATTGTCAGACTGTCAGGATTGTCAGGAGTTACTTCACAATGACTTGAGACAGTTCCCTCAGCATTTGTGGGAGCATCATTGTATAAGGTGCAACAATGTATATGCCCATTTTTGTTAAGTGTTCCCTCACCTCATCCTCTTCAAGAGTGAGTCTTCCTTTCTCCAGAACTTCTCAATGGTCTTGGGAATTCCCAAAGGCCTGTCTACCTGTAAAGATTGATCTGAGCTGAAGGGGGCACCAAGTACCTTGGCCTTTTTTGTGTCCCTTGTCATTAGGTTCCCTGCCTTATTCAGCAGAGGGTGTGCATTTTCCCTAGTCTTATTCTTGCTGCTGGATAGCCTGTAAGGAAGCCATTACTACAGAAGTGGTCTCTAAATGTGCAGACCCAACTTCCCCAAATAACCCTGCACTTAAAACTGGGCTTACTTTTCAAGCTGGTAGTAGAATATGCCTGAGCTCCATGATCTACATCAGAGGCACCAAGTGAACAAATAATTACATGTCTTCATAGATCTTTGGATACCTGTGGAAACTACCTCTAAAGAAAATTTCTTTGGCTGTCTTCATGCTGAAGAGGTTTCAAAACTCAGATGGAAATTTTTCTGCTGCTTTAATTGTGATCAGGAGAAAATTCACATCAACGTGAGCATGATCATATTATGAATAGGGAAATTAAACTGCATACAGAACGCTGTGGAGTGCTAACAGACATTTCTGTGTGATGAAGAACTTAGATCATTCCCTCTGGTCCCATAAAAGCTTTTCTATAAACATTTATTTTTCTCAGAGCAAATTTACTTACAAAATATTTTTTTGCCACAAGCAACGGCTGAAATGCATACCTGAAGACTGGACCAAAGAATATACTTTTCTGCCAAACAGATGCCACTTCTCACAGCCCTTTTCAAGAGGCCTCTGCTACTTTAAACTCTCTTAGAACTTGTTGTAATGTACAAATTCGTTGTCAGATGAGAATAACAATACTAAAACACATGAAAAGTACGTAGTACCCATGTTCCCCAGAGTGCAATTTATTGATGGTGGATCATCAGTCTCTTTTCCACAGTTTTAGTAATATTGGTTATTAATAAATACACTAAGTCTAGTAGGCACAGAAGTGTATTGCAGGTTTAACAGCTGGACACATTTCTTCTACTATGGATACCCCAGTGAATTAAGGATCTTATCCAAGAGCATTTCTCATTTGGCTTTATAACAGTCCTATTTCTTCCACTGAACAAAGCATAGATTTGTTTATGCATCAACACAATGTCAAATACCACTTTTGGGGATGCACTGTTCTTCCTCATCTATTCTTTCCACTACAAAAAAAAAAAGATCCAGCCATGGATAAGATATTGAAAATTGAAAGATAGTGCCTTTTAGGTCTCTGTCTGTGTACCTCATAACTTATGTATGTTCGTATATTTTGATCACATGGATAGTGGAATCATGGCAGAAATACCCGTTTCCTTTAACTCACAAGCAATGTTCCACTCAAGAAGTGAGATTTAAAGCCCTTTTCTCTTTAAGAGGAAGGACTAGGAGAAAAATCTCTCTGATGCTTTTACAGGTAAGGTTAAAGGAAAGTGCACGTCAGCTTTATTCTTCTTGGTATATTTGGGCCTCCCACTTCCAAAGAGGAAGCAGGTGGTGTTCAACTAAACTGTGGTATGCAATACTATGATCTTGATGACTTTTAGGTGTCTTGATATTGTATAAGCCAATAAGTAGGATTACTATGGACCCCAAAGAGTTTACTTGGTGCCAAACAAGTCACCAACACTGAAAGAAATACTTAGCAAGTGTATGGCACAATCTGTGCAAATATACTTCACCTGGAGGGTAACAAATAATAAGGAAAAAAAAAAGAGATTAACAGACTTTGTTAAAACCTGAAACACATTTTTCTTTGGTAGTTCAGAGGGAACCTTTTTAAGTGAGCAGTTATCCACTAGATGTGGAGCTTGAGATTTATTTCCATGTTGATTCCTATCTGTTGGGAATCCACCATGGTATGCTCAGACAACCCGACCTCATGAGTGCAAGCACAGCATCAGGAGGCACTTCCGGCAGAAAGAATTTGATCTGTGTTCTTACGTATGCAAACTGAGAATGAAATCTGTATGAACAAGCATTCATAGGAAAACACTATGTTTTTCTGTTATTCCATAGAAAAACTTTTTTTTTACTTCTCTTTTGGCACTTCTTTATACATATCTTTCATAGTCTAGAATCCTTTTTAAACTTTGTGATTTAAATTGATGAAAAAAGCCATTTTTTCCTACGTAAGCCCCCAAGCAATGAATGAAAAGCAATAAAAGTAAAAAAAAACCAGAAACCCCTCCTTGGCTTGACGGGTATTCATTTTGTAGAAAGCATTTATTATAAAAGTACAGTTTAAAAATGTAGTCCAAACCAATCAACGTTCCCTAATATTTAATTCCAGAACTCATAAGGTTTTGTGTGTTCTTTTAATTCCCTGATTTTATTTCTGAGAGAGTTGTAGTGTTCTTATAAAAGTACTGTTTTCAAAATATGTAGCCATCATCTGTCTCATTTTGGAATGAGAAGTGGCAAGGTAATTATATTATATATCAAAATTATTCTCTCAAGAGATAAAATTATGTTTTTCTCTATATTTATTTTACATTTAAAAAATGTTAATAATCATACTCATATACTGCAACCATAGAGACACCGCCTGAATTTATATGTAAGTATGATGAAAGCTACACCTAAAATCCTGAGAACTTTACAGTAGTGAAGTGAAAACTGCCAGCATTATAGCAACCTTCAACCTGCTTCTGTATTGATCTAGTTGCCTACGTGGCAGAACATGAAGAATAACCATCTGTGTCAGGTACAGCAGCAGGTGCTGCATCCATTGAACAGGCTGCTGCCCGATTACAATAAATCTCTTTCAAGCACCTGGCAACCTTGACAGACGCTTTTATCTTTGTATAAAAAAAAACACCCCACCACCTCAAAAAGTTGTCTGAATAGAAACGAGAAACTCAACAGATAACATCAGCTGATAAAGGCCAGAAACTGAATCCACTGCAGATATACTGTGAAGTCTAGGTAAGACAGTGTTTAGATTCATGAGGAGTTGTTCCTTATCATGCACAGCAGTAGCATCTCCTCATCACATGTTTCAGTACAATATTGCTAATGTTCTTGTAAGGCAGAACTTGAAGCAGGATAACAGGTATGTAAAGATAAACACTTTGTCACTAGCATTTTACAAATTTCTGTTTGCCTAGATGAGGCTGGTGCAGATGAAACCAAGTAAGATAATTCATCACTGGGAGATTCAAATAATGACAACTTCTCAGTATATCTGTCTGTAAGTCTATACCTGAAGTTTGTGTAGGCAGAAGATATAAATCAAAACCCAGATTGTTTTTGAAAATATTTTAAGAGTCTCACCTGTATTTATCAGTAGATGTGTTTTGAACTCAAAACTACTATTTCCTATTTGGGTTAAAAGCAGTTCTTGAAATACACTACTCAGCTGAACGTTTAAGGAAGTACCCTGACTTAATGAATGACAGATCTCCGTAACTGGATCATGCAGTTTTCACTCCAGTAATTGTTGAATTTCCTCTGTTGTCAGCTGCTCAATAGTAGTTAATCACTTTCTCAAGTCTATGTTTACCTCTTTAAAGGACATAAGTAATGAAAATTATGATTATAAAGAGGTGGTCTTTGAAGGAAAAATAGTCAGACAATATGAACCAAAATGGTGAAAATGAGTATCTGATTCTTGTGAAGGAAAAGGTAGAACAGACAGTTCTATCAGTTGGAGATCTGTGTGTATTTCCTGTAGTGGGATGCAAGGATGACAGTCCTGTGAACTCCACTGATTATGTTATGAAGAAAATAAATATCCAGAAGTAATAGCAGTAGCTCCCATTAGTGTGTACCAGCTGGTAAATATCACTGAGTTCATCCAAAACATCTCATAAAATGGGGACTGTTTGCTATGCAGAACTTGGTCTGAGAATTCATCAGTTTTATTCCAGTCATAGAACATGTTGCACATATTTAGCTTAACTCACTTAAAGAATCAGCAGACTGTGATTTGATGTTTGTGAGTCTCTGGCTGATGGATGAAGCAGTAATAGCCAGATATTCCCTAGGAAGAGATGTTTGCATTTGAGTTTCGTGACTAACAAATTAAGGAAAGATATCTGGTTTTAAGTATGTATTTTAGTAGGGGAATAAGAAATTATTGAAGGACTTTTTAATCTCCACAGCTCTTCTGATGCTGAAAAGACACCTGACAATTCTTCAGGACCCTTTTGAGACAACCTAGAGAGAACTGAAGCTGCACTTGTAGAATCAGTTATAAACTATAATCCACAGGAGAGTAATGACTCATTATATAATTCTATTTCAGCCCCTGGTATGTTACTAATTACTGAACTCATGTCTGTGGCAGATAAAGCAACAGTCTGGTGCTGCTCTAATGATGCAACTTGTGTAGGGAAAACAGAAAGTGTCATTAAGGAACTACTGATAAATGAGACTGTATCATAATTATGCTGGGGAAGAGGTACTGACCTTAAATCTATGGAAATATCAGTAGCCACATATGCTACAGGTGTGATATTACACTATATTTTTACTGAGACCTGAACAGCAGAACCAAGAAAGTGCGATGGAGAACATCTGTTGAGGTTGCTATCCTGAATACTGTTGAAGACTCTCCAGAGGCAATTAGTCCTTCTAGCCCATAGCTCAGTTTAACCAAGTTAGTGGTCAGAAGCATACAACAGCTGAGAAGATCTGCCTTTTTCAAACCTTTAAGGATAAAAATATAGAAAAGAAAAAAGAAAACCAAGAACACCAACCCAGGAAAAAACAACCCACATAAGAGAAAAGAAAAATGAAAACTTTGGCCCTGGACTGTGTCAGCAGCTAATTACATGGCCACCAAAACCTTGTACAGTCTTACCAAAGCATTATGTAGCAGACAAATAAAACTCTGTAAATCATATTCTTAATAAAAGTGTAGAAGCTGTTTTAGTCACCTGCAAACCTTCCCATTATTCAAATCCTCTATGAAGGCCAGTATCAGAACAAGTGGCACTGCTCAGAATAGAAGTATTAAATTTTCAAAATCAAACAGCTAATGTGAATCAATATAAAATGAATGAATCATAAATCTTTTCCATTGAGAACATAAGCAAACTAGATGACAGGATATTTTGGAAAATACACACATGTAACTGCATTTACTAACTGCATTTCATTCAGTGTCATTACTTGTATCAAGAAAGAGTATTACCTATTAAGACTGCAACAAAAGCTTAGATAAATCCCTAAAAGACTAGTCTATAGAGAAATCAAATGTTCAATAAAACTCCGCTCCCCAAATTAAAATACAGGACTCCTGGCTTATTTCTTATACAAGTAATTACTTTGAAAGAGCATATGAGCAAAAAGTTCTGAAACTAACTGTAGAGAATGCCTTATACACAAACTATCTGTTTAATACCTAGCTTTAGTAAAATGAACAGGCCACAATGAAGGTACAATCTTTAAAATAAAACATTACATTCCTGTTAGTCTTAACTTTTCTTCAAATATTTTAAAGATAACAGCATAGGCAGTTTTTTAGCTTCCCAAAAACAGAAACAAGGAAAGGAAAACTGAAGTCCCCATGGAGTAAGGCAAATTATCTTTGTGCAGCCGATTGGCCAACGAAGAAGGGAAGATTGGCATCGGGGTCAGAGCAAGCCGAACACAACATGAGGTATATGAAATTGTACAATTTGTAGCAAAGCAAACTGAAAACCAATCTAAGAGACAGTGCAGTTTTCCTTTCTGGATTTGTAAGACTCTGGGAAAAACTATTTTGAAAGAGAGTCATTATCCAGTCACCTTTAAGTGCAATTAAGAAAGGATGATGGATTAAATAAAAAGATTAGAAGGCAGTAGAGGAAGCACAAAACAACATTCTTAAGAAGAAAATGAATACATTTTGCATATTCTTACCATTTAAAAAGCACTAACAAGGAAAGAAGCTTGACATATGCATTACTTCAGAAGCTTTTTCTACTTACCTTGGGACACCTCTCCTGTATGAAAACCAGGAGAAGCATGTTTAGACCAAAGTTCCATAGATACAGCCAGGGCTGATGGAAGGTCGTTGTCTGAAGTCTCAGCAGGAAACCCTTCAGCCACTTCAGTGACAGTTTTCTTGCTTTGGGGGATAGTAGGTAAACAGGTGATATTGTTTATTCCATCAACACAAAGAAACCCAGTGGAGCAGGACTGTATAAGGCAATCATTGTAATTAAGCTCACAGCTTCGTCCCTGAAAAAGAATTTTTAAAAAGCCATTTTTGAAGGCAATTTGCATTTCATAGTCATGTTAGTTCAATTATTGCTTTCCTTTGTTCTAAGATGTTGTTTGCGTATATTAAGCTGTCCACACTTTTGGAAGCAAATCTAATCATGTGGAAAATATTGCTTAACTAATTTAATAGTATAGTTGTATAGTTTAAATTTTAACTAAATGATATTTTGACTCTTAGTATTAAAAATTATCAATAAAAATGATTTCCCCACAGATTTGTAACTGCAAAGTGTCAAAGACAGTATTGTCACCAGCAATAAAAATAATCACCTTCAGTTAGTAGTTATACAGAAAACAGAGGACTTAGCTATCTAAAAACCTACAGTTTGTTCTGACTGTCAAGTTAGTGTTCTTTTTTGGTTTTGTACACCATAGCTCGGTATTTGTTGCCTGTTGTTACCAAATCTTCACACGGCACCTTAATACATTAAGTTCAAAGACAGCTCTTGAAAAAGAAAAAACGTAGTGGCAGTCTCAAATTGGACCTGGCACTCACTTTTTCTTTTTTATCAAGACTAACAATTCACGGGAAGCCTGAAATATCCTTCCTAGTAATAAATTAAAAATGTTCATATTCAGTGGTCTGTAAAAAAGGCAAGAAAGAATGCATTTCTTTTACAGCAATAATTATGCGAATTAAATGCATTATTGAAGTGTGAAATAAATACATGCTGAAGCCAGGCCTGGGTTCATTTTATTTTCATTTCTGTTGTAATGAACTAATGGGCTATGTGAAGAGATACAGCTAACTTAGCTAACCTAGAAGAATCCTACATTTCTAGATAGCCATTTAAAATACACACAGTGTCATCGCTGAAAGGCATGCATCTCTGACAACACACATTAGCTTTGCTATTAATCTATGGATTTTTTGAATGGACCTGTTCATGATTTTTTTCATCACCATTTCCAGGATATGAATATAACCATAGTTTTATCTCTTTTGCTGCCTCTTGCCATCTGCTGTTTTAGAAAACTGCCGACAGAGATAGCCTTCAGGCCAATCATATTGTCAAGGCCTTGGAAACCCCAAACCACTGGTGGTTAGGTGTAAAGAATATCCTGCAACCACCTTTTGGTGACTAGAATGTCTTAAGCATCCAAGTCCTATTTTCAAAATAAAGGATGCTAGCTAGAAGGAGATGTTTAAGACTGAGACATTCAAATTTAGGTGTCATGTAGTAACTGCAAGCATGCTAGGAGTCTAAACTCACATTAAAGTTAGTACAAATTCTGAGGGTATTTACTGCGTAAATGTGGGTGTCTAGTATCACTTTTGGAATTGCTGGGTAGCTTGTCTGAGTCCCAGCAGACAAACAAGGAGCTGTAGGTTTCACACAGGTCCTATGTTATTCTACCTGCCGTATGAAGGTATAGCTGATACTCTGTAGACTGTTTCAAATATCATTAGGTGCTTATGGTTAGATAACCAAATCACACTTTTAGTCAATTAAGTCAAGAAAGCTCCAGAAGCTAATCAATCACCCTAATATAGACCCAGGACTGGATTTGAAAACAAATTATTTTGGGATACTTCCATATGTCTGAGGCAGCTAGATGATGTTGGCAGGTGTATCACAAAATCCACAGAAAACTCACAGCTTTCCGTGGCAGCAGGAAGCAGGGGAAACCTCAAAACGACATCAGACACCTAGGTTTAGGCTTTAGGTGCCTGTGCGGTCAAACAACCCTTTAAGCTGCACTGACCATATCAACTAGATCTCCGTTTAGAATTATGTGAATATAGGTACTCAGGGCACAGACAGGCACTTATACAAATTTAGGTCTCCGCAGCTCAGATTGTACCCCAAATCACCTGCTAGATCCAGAAAAGGCTTGCTATTGTCCGAAACACCATCTAGACTGCAAACAATACACAAAGATCTTGCAATCTTTCAACACATGCACCCTGTCATTTTACACTTCTGTGGTTTTGTTTGCACTTAGAATACTGGGGAAGTGGTGAAAAAATAATACTTGTATCCCCAAGGAAAATATTGTGAAAATCACTTATCTGATACCATAAATGTTTTAATGATGTTGAAGTATTATGATGTTAGCCTCAGAAATTAAATTCTCAGTGCAAATCACACTGATGCTTTGAAGAAATATGTTCTTTGAATACTATAAACTACTGAATCCTGATACCCTGTAAAGTGTGTCATGTTTAACATTGAAGAGATACGATTTCTGACTGAAGCTTCTCCTGCAACCGGAGCACATGTTAAAAAAATTCAAGTTACCTGAAGCTCAATAAGCATGTGCTCATTGCACACGTTCCCTCAGACAAGATGCTTAATTAATCTCTCTTATTTACCTGGCTAGCTATTCACACAGAACTTGAAGCAACTTACATTTTCTGAGATCTCTATCAACTCTATTAAATTAATCTAACATGTTTGTTGGCGACATGGATGTTGTGACTGAGTGCACCCTCACGTGTCCCTGCCCACGGCAGGGGGGGTGTAACTAGATGATCTTTAAGGTCCTTCATGACCCAAACCATTCTATGATATTCGGAAACAATAGGAGGTGCAAGAGAGAAAAAGGCAGAAATACAGACACAAAAAATTACTTTTTTTACAAGTAGTTTAAATCATTCAGTGTTTAAAATGGAAGAGGTTAAACTGACGTTTTTGGAATGACTTATATACATCCATGTTTATTTCAATCAAGTTCTTAATTTGTTTTGGTAAGCAGATGAGCTTTCTGGTAAATTAATGGTATCTTACAAAATCACTCACTGTATTAGTATTCCAAAGCATAAAGGAACAACACGTCAATTTGTATGTCAGATTTCCATGCATTCATAACAAAAGATTCCCCCCTTCTCTTTTCTAATTCCACACATAGCACAAGTGACCAGTTTGAATAAGGTTTCTGTTTAATAGTCTTTCTTAATCCTATAAAACTTAGGTTTCAATCTGACTTTCACTTGACAAATTAGTGCTTTTTTATCACTGTTACTTGTAATGGCGAAGAGTGTTTGATTATGATTTTATGACTCAGAAACAAAGCAGATGTGGGTAACCTCCACTGTGCATGAAGGGTACATTAAATAGTCATAGATAAATATGATAGCCTTGAAAGTGTCTGTAAATGCTTTAGCAGTTTCCATGCAGACAGATGCTGCATATTTGTATTTAAAAGTAGGTATATGTCTATAGATGTTTCCATTTAAAAAGTAAACATTTATTCCATATACCACTAGCTAGGCTTTTCTTCTCAAAATTTATGAGAAACTTCAGTATCCATATTTTATGATCCGTACTTCAGATAGGATTAGATACATGGACTACAGAAGATTTATTTAACACACACTGCAGGTGGAGTTCCTTGAATACTTATTTCTCTGGGAGTTCCACTGTTTCCACCATCCACTTACTCATGCTTAGGAACCAGAACCAGTTCAGGGGTCTACCAAATACACATCTTGAGAAGTTTGAACCCTAACGCCTTATCTTTCATACTGAAGATAGGTATGTTAAACATTTTTCTGCATTTGTTTTTTTCATGTTTTCTTTCTCTGCTGTGGACTTCCCAAAACATAGTGGAATCTGAGGGACTGAAGATAGAACAATAAATAATGGAATAAAAAGCAGGGACAATACACCTTAAATTGCAGCTAATTCAGAGGCTTGTTACTTTTTCTTCTGTAAGGGCTTGTTCTACAACACACTGTATAGTTAATGCCCAAGCTATCTAGTAAGAGAAAAGCTGCCCCATGGGTAAAATCTCTACCTATCTCTATCACCAGTAAGCTATTAATGAATACTTGGGGAAGAATGCAGGAAGAAAACACGCAGAGTTTGCATCTGATAATTCACCAAATATACCATTCCAACCTCTGGCAACTCAAAGACACCCTAAGCCAGGGAAACATTCAGAAAAGTAATTTTAATAGGGATAAACCTATCTTCCCCCTTTTAACCCATTTTTGGACTTATTTGCATTTTTGGTCTCTATAGTATCATGCAACACTGACTTGTACCAATGAACTTTGCACTAAGTGAAAAAGTAATTTCTTTATACAGATTTTAAGCTTCCTCTCTAATGATTTTATTTGACATTCAGAAGATATTTTTTGGTAAAAACTAAAAACAAAAAATAATGTAACTTATCTCCTCCATTACACTTGTTCATGTAGGAGAGATATAAATGCTCCATGAACAAAATGAGATTATTTGATCATGAAGGTTTGACTGTTTTCCGTATAAAAAGACTGTGTCCCTCGAATGATATATCTTTTATCATCACCTGACCTTGTTTGGAATGACAGCCTGCCTTTGAAGACAAAAAGAATGCAGTTGCTATGTGCTATGGGGGAAGTACTAACTGTATCCATTGTACCCTGTAAAAAGCACCCTACAAAAATAGTATTGATTCTTATGGGCTATTCTCTTCCTTCTTAGGATAGTCTGTCAGTGAATTTAGACAGATTATATGCATTATTAAAATCCATTTTCAACCAAGTCCTTATGGTAAAATACAGATTTTACAAAGTTGTAGGCAAACAGTAACTGCAACTGGGAGAAACTCCTGGTGACTGGAAGAAAGCATATGTCACTCCTGCCTTCAAGAAAGGCAAGAAGGAAGATCCAGGGAACTACAGGCCAGTCAGCCTCACCTCAGTTCATGGGAAGCTGATGAAGCAATGACATCTGGAAACCATTTCTAGGCACAGGAAGGACAAGATGGTGATTAGGAATAGTTGGCATGGAGCTATGAAGTGGAAACAGTGCTTTACCAAACTGGTAGCCCTCTGCGATGCAATGACTAGCGTGGTAGATGAGGGGATAGCATCCTGACTTTAGTGATGTTTTCAACACTTTCTGTCATAATGTCCTCACAGACAAGTTGGCAATGTATGGACTAGATGAATGGACAATGAGATGGGCTGAAAACTGGCCGAACTGCCAGTTTCAAGGGGCTGTGGTCAGTGACCAGCAGCATGAAGTCCTGTTGCAGGTCGGTCATTAATGGTGTACACCACGAGTTCATACTACATCCAATACTACTTAAGCTGTTCAGTAATGGGTGATAGGACAGAGTGCACCCTCGGCAAGTTTTCACTTGATGCAAAATTCAGAGGAGTGGTTGATATGTCAGATGAGTTTTCTGCCATTTATACTGACCTTAAGAGGTATGGAGAAGTGTGCTGACAGGAACCTCAGGAATCAGTAAAAAGAAATGCAAAGTCTGATAACTGGGGTGGAATAACCCCATGCACCACTCCATGCTCAGGGCTGACACACTAGAAAGCAGCTTGTCCTGGTTTGGGTCAGATTGGCCAATGACAACAGCTGCTCTCCTCCAACTCTTGCTCCAACAAGAGGAAGAAGACAGATAAAGAGATTTATGAGTTTAGAAAAAACTAAACTACTTTAATGAAGTGTTCATAATAATTAAAAAGGAAATAATGAAATAAATACAATATATACAAATATACACAAAACCACATCAAGTTCCCAGGGAGATATCACTGGCAGGCACTGAGGAAGTTCCAGACTGGACTCAGTAAAAAATGGGAACACACTGACCGTGATCAAAAGGCAGATGAGCTGACGGTGTCCTCCTTAGATGTCACTCATTGCAGAAAGAGAGCCATTGAAGAAGAGCCCACTAGAGAAGAGCCAAACTGACCCCTTTGATCCCTCAGCTTTTCTACTGAGCATGGCAGCTGGGATGGAACACCCTATTGGTCAGTTTGGGTCACCTGACCTGTCCACTCCTCCCCACAGGTGTGACCCCTCCACGGGGTGAACAACCCAGTCAGTGACCCTGGCTGCCACGGCAGCAAGCGTGAGCAAGAGCCTGACCCTCTCATTGAACAGAAAGTTGGCTCTGCTCCACCCCAAACCAGGACACAGCTTTGCAGACAAAGACCTAGGGGTCTTGGTGGATGACAAATTGCATAAGCCAATGATGTGCACTTGTAGCAAAGAAGACCAGTAAAATCCTGGGCTGCATTAGGAAAACCATTGCCAACAGGTTGAAGGAGGTGAGCCCTCACATCTACTCAGCAATGGGAAGGCCACATCTAGAGTACCGCATTCCCTTCTAGGCTTCCCAGTACAAGACAGATATGGACCTACATGAGAGAGACCATCAAAGGGCCAAAAGAGATGACTGAAGGCTAGGGCATCTCTCACATGGGAGAAGCTGAGAGAGCTGGATTTTGTTCAATCTGAAAAACAGAATGCTCAAGATCTGGGTTCTCATCAGTGTTTATTCAAACCTGATGGGATTCTGGAAGTGAATGTAAACTTCCTGAAAATATGGCAGTTTCAGTTACCTATAAAGGTAGCCTGTAAAGGCTTCCATTACCTGGTGCCATGTTTATACCACTATGTTTATGTCAGACAAAGAAGACAGCCCTTTCCTCATTTACAAATGATGAGTATTTGGTATGAAGTTTGATTAGAATTGCAAGTTCCACTCTGAATGTTTAGGGGTGTGTGTGAAGGACTTAGAAATGTCCTGTGATAAGAGCACTAACACAACAGTCTTCTGGTATTTTAGACTTGAACATACTATTTTCAAGGCCCTGATCAACCTTGTAATTTTCTGCAAACCATCTCTGTAGTCTCTTCCTTCACAGTCACAGGCTTAGCTCCCTGTGCTCAAGGTTAGCTCCGATACAGTGCAGCTGTGCAACCTCAGATCAGCCTGAGATGAAAAGAGCTAAGCTGCGAGAAAGACATGGGAGATGTCTCATCTGAGGCATTCACACCTGAGCTCAGAAGCTGCATTTAAGCTCAGGCCCTTGCCCTTGATCTTTGACTGAGCTTACCATAAAGCTAAAGCCTGCTATAGTAAGCCCAGGAGTTTGTTGGTCCTGACCTTGCCTTGCTGCCTTGGCTTCCTGGCTTAACCTTAGATCTTCCTTGTGATCATAGGTTTGCCTGGAAGTTCCTGGACTTCTGGAAGAACTTTTTGGATGGTTACCACCACCACAGGTCTCTCTTTGCCACCCTTGTTCAGGTAGCATGGGACTCCACCCCTTGCCTGTAAGGTCACTGCCCCTGAATATCTTGCTGCTCTCTTTGGCTCCTGACCTGCCTTCCTTTATGGAGCAGCCCACTTGACGCTTATGCTCCTTGACATGTACTAACATGTCCGCTTGCTGTATTGGGGATCCCCTTGAAAGAATGGGCATGGGACAGAAGTTAATATGGTGCCTGAGAAGAACTGAAGATGGAATTTTTTTTTCACTTTTTAGAAAAAAAGTTTCTTTCTATTTTATTGTTTGGTTAGTTTTTCCCTAGTTGACAGTAAACTAAAATCTTCTGCTGTAGAAAGAAGCCCTGAAACTGGCTAACATTTGAAAAGTTATTAATTTCTTTCTTGACTTTGTTGCACAGAATCTATGAAGGTAAATCTGAATCTTACTTGCAATAATCTGTTCCTCCGATTTTACAGATGTAAATACATCAAATAAATGGTGTGTAGATATTAAAATAAGCATCACTGTAATCATTTATAAAGAAAAGGCATTCAAATAACAATTTCAAGTTTAGAGTTGTAGACATAAGAATTACTGAAGAAAGATAAAAAAGAATTAAAAGAAAATGTACTCCTTTCTTTCCTTGTTACTAACCCCAAACTATTAAATGATACTATTAAGTGAAACCTGAAATGTGCTGAGGTAAAGCACAGGCTCAAGTTGTTGGTACCAACTGCGTATCTTTAACTACAGAAAGAACTGTCATAAAAAGGTAGTGGCAGCATGGCAATTTCAACCTTAGATGAATACAGCTCTGGCACTTAGCCACCCTCAGGGGATTCTTTTGGTATGTTAAACAGAGAGAATAAAACATAGGACCAAAGCCCACAGGGTCAAGCATTCAAAGGAATTGTTTGATTTAGTTTCAGGGAACTTATTTTCAAAATATCTGTCTGTATGCAATAGTTTCAAGTATGAGTTATCTTAGTACGTGAAAATATTAATTGGTCTGTGAAATAAAAATATTAATTGGTAAGTAAAAAAAAATACTAATTAGTGTTTAAAAATATCATTGTACTCTGATGACTGACAAAGCCATTATATACATTTGCACTTTTCCACTTTTTGTGGATATTAGGTAACTAGTTCTCTGGAATATTAGAGCTCCTGTTAGTAAAACAAACAAACAAACTAAACAAAGAACAGTTACTAAAATATTGCACTTTTCAGCAAGGCTGGGTTTTATCAGAGTGAAGTTAACAAGGAAAAGGATAACATACAGTATTTTCTGTGCAAGAATGAATAGTCAGTTTAAGGGAAGGAGAATAACGAACGTCAGCATCTCACCACAAATCCAGGCTTGCAAAAACAGGAATAACCAAAGCTGGGGCCCTTCTGAACACAGATGCCATGTATGCAGGGGTTGGATATGCACTCATCAACATCCAACTCACAATGGAGGCCTTCCCATCCTGGCAATAAAAAAAAAAAAAAAAACAAACACAACCCAAATCCAGGACCTATTAAAACCTAAATCCATTTATTGAGTGTCAATCAAAAAAATCTATAGGTAACTATAATCAATCCTCACATATATGTAAATATATAGTATAGGATAGGTATGAATTGCTTTTGGCTGAGGTTTCTCAAAGTAGGAAAAAGAAAAGAAATAGTTTAACAATAAACAAACGCAATGCAAACTATGTGGACTTTACAGTTATACTCTACTGAACATCTATTAAAGCAGTTAATATTTGCTGACTTCTATTTCTGTAGCGACGTAAGTAAGTAAATAAGAGTGAAACCTGAATATATTCTCTCATTAACTGACTTGATGGGTTGCCCTTCACCTACAGAATTATCTGTATCGTTAGGTTTCTTATGGCTAAGAACTGGCAAGGGTTAAATGCACCCTGAAAACCTCTTATCTCATTCCAGACCTGCATAGTGTAACCAAAGCCATGTTTTTTCCAAAATTTAAACTTAGAGTATGGAATTTCCTATCTTAATTTTTGATCTTTTTATCCTGTTCATTAAATTTTTGCATTATTGCCACACTGGGGAAGGAAAACTGGAGGTTTAGATAGATGAAGATAGTCACAATTACACAAAATAAAACAAAGGGAAAAAGTTTAAAAGAGAAACTCCGAGGCAGATTACTGTACCAGCTCAATGTGGAGGTCAGCTTCTGAGCCAATAAGATTTCTTTTTTAATGCCATCAGAGTACTATCCTCTTATACTTCAATACTCACATTACAGGCATTTTTGTTAATACACACTTTATAAAAACCTCCTTTACAACTAAGTATGCCCAAAACTGATCTGGAAGGTGTTTTTTAGATCATGTAATTTAAGCCTGCCTTGAACTTGCTCCTTGGAGACTAAACTGAACTGGAAGCAGCCCATTTGTTTGGCAAATACAAACCCAGAATTTTGTAAAATATGGCTAGCTATTGAAGAACATCAGACCTTCTGCCATGATACCCCCCATCACCCATTACAGATTTGTTATTTCTCCAATTTAATTTTTCCATTTAGAAACAAACAAACAAACTCCCAGAACAAAAAAAAAAAAAAAAAAAGACAACCAGCAGTCTTCAGTTGATACAAATCTAGTTGCCCCTGTCCTGCATTTGCCTCAGAGCATGTGTCAAATGGACCCACCAGTTGCACTCCAGTCCTGCTTTAGATGCCCTGGTAGAAGTGCAGCCTGCCCCAGGTAAAGACCTCAGCTGTGAGGCTGCTATTAGTTCTAATGGCTGCTGTTGTTGCTTTTGAGCTGTCTGAGATGCTGTTAGAACACAGTTTACATCTCTCTGTGCTGCTTCTGCACCTGAACAGCCTGCAGCTGCAGACACAGATCCTGAACGTGCATCTATTATTCTAAGGGTATGGGGCCTGCTACTGGGAGAATAGCTGACAAAATTCATGATCCATTACAGAAGAGATCTGTCAGAGCTAAATAATTTCCCCTTTCTGGTATCACATGCTGTCACCACATGCTCCATTTTGTTCTCTGGAGGTTTTTGGAAAGCTGCAATCATCTGCCTTGTTCCTACTTCTCTCTTGCCACTATCCCTTTTCCATTTCACTAAATCACAATTGTGGATCTGTTGCTGGATATCTCAGACTTTCTGCCTTGTGGAAAGTTCTTTCCCTTAATTGCTTTTGCAGACCCAAAAATACTCAGTCCTGTCTCCGTATTTCTAAAGGTGAAGGTTAGCAGAGAAATGCAAGACCTATCATATGTGAATAGCAGTTGTCTGCAACAAAAGCAAATTTATTCAAAGCATTTCCACTTTCTCCATTTGGAAGATATTGTTTCTTTATCTTCGTCAAACCACGACAATCTTCTAATCCCTTTCTTCAGTTGTGGAACTTTCCAAAAGGCTATTCCTCCCAAATGTTCTCCTGCCAATCCAAATTCACTCCTTTTCTGAGTGGTAACCTTCTCATTTCTTCAGCTATTTCGGAGACTCAAATAGCATTTGAAAACATCACATTAATTTGCGCCACCAAGGAGAGGAGCACTCCTGGACCTGGTACTGACAAACACAGAGGGACTGGTGGAGGACATTAAGGTTGGGGGCACCCTAGGTTGTAGTGATCATGAAATGATAAGAGTTTAGGATCACAGGTACTACGCACAAAACAACAAGAAGTAAAATTACAACCTTGGATTTCAGGATTGCTAATTTCAAGAACCTCTTCAAGAAACTGCTTGGAGAGGTCCTGTGGGCTAGGGCTCTGGAAGGCAAAGAGGCTCAAGAAAGCTGGCTGGTATTCAAAGACCACTTCCCCCAAGCTCAGGATCAATGCATCCCTAAGAGAAAGAAATCAGCCAAGGGACACAGGAGACCTGCACGGTTGAGCAAGGAGCTTCTAAAAAAGCTCAAGTGGAAGAAGGAAGTCTACATTAAGTGGAAGAATGGACTGACCCCTTGGGAGCATTACAAGAATGCCGCCAGAGCGTGCAGGAATGAAACAAGGAAAGCCAAGGCCGCCTTGGAATTAGACCTGCCTAGGGATGTCAAGCTCAACAGGAAGGGCTTCTACAAGTATACTGCAAGCAAAAGGAAGGCCAGAAAAGTTGTGGGCCCACTGTTGAATGAGACAGGAGCCATGCTGACGGAGGATGCGGAGAGGCAGAGTTACTGAATGCCTTCTTTGCTTTGGTCTTTACTGCTTGGCCCAGCCCTCAGGAGTCCCAGGCACTGGGGGAAGTAACGGGGAAAGAAGAAGACTTCCCTTGGGTTGAGGAGGATCGAGTGAGGGATCAATTAGATATTCACAAGTCCATGCGCCCCGATGCGATGCACCCGAGAGTGCTGAGGGAGCTGGCGGAAGTCATTGCTGGGCCGCCCTCCATCATCTTTGAAAGGTCCTGGAGAACAGGCGAGGTGCCTGAGGGCTGGAGGAAAGCCAACATCACTCCAGTCTTCAGAAAAGGCAAGGAGGAGGAGCCGGGGAACTACAGGACAGTCAGCCTCACCTCCATCCCTGGAAAGATGATGGAACAGCTTGTTTTGGGCATCATCTCNGTGGCTGACACACCAGAAGGCTGTGCCGCCATACAGAGAGACCTGGACAGGTTGGAGATTTGGGCAAAGAGGAACCTTATGAAACTCAGCAAGGGCAAGTGTAGGGTGCTGCACCTGGGGAGGAATAACCCCATGCACCAGTACAGGTTGGGGGCTGACCTGCTGGAGAGCAGCTCAGCTGAAAGAGACCTGGGAGTCCTGGTGGACAACAGGATGACCATGAGCCGGCAATGGGTGCACCTGGGGTGCATCAAGAAGAGTGTGGCCAGCAGGTCAAGGGAGGTCATCCTCCCCCTCTACTCTGCCTTGGTTAGGCTGCACCTGGAGTACTGTGTCCAGTTCTGGGCTCCCCGGTTCAAGAGGGACAGGGAACTGCTGGAGAGGGTACAGCAAAGGGCTATGAAGATGATTAGGAGACTGGAACACCTCCCTTATGAAGAAAGGCTGAGGGATTGGGGTCTCTTCAGTCTGGAAAATGACGGCTGAAGGGGGATCTTATCAGCACTTATAAATACTTAAAGGATGGGTGTCAGTAGGATGGGGCCAGGCTCTTTTCAGTGGTGCCCGGGGACAGGACAAGAGGTAATGGGCACAAACTTGAGCATAGCAAATTCCACCTAAACATGAGGAGGAACTTCTTTCCTGTGAGGGTGGCAGAGCCCTGGCACAGGCTGCCCAGAGAGGTGGTGGATTCTCCAAGTCTGGAGACATTCAAAACCTGCCTGGATGTGTTCCTGTGCAACCTGCTCTAGGTGACCCTGCTCTGGCAGGGGGGTTGGACTAGATGATGACCAGAGGTCCCTTCCAACCCTACGATTCTATGATTCTGTGATTCTATATATAACCATGATGCATATACCTGATGCATGTGGTTGCTTCACAGTGTCTTTTCCTGGTGAGGCAATAATATAGAGGTCTTTCACCCTTGCTAATGAATGCTATTGTTAAAAGAAATGTAAAAGAAGAGCAGTATACACTTGGTTTGGAAGGTATTTAAAACATATTAACAGCAAGAGTGAGTTCCAAGGCCCTAGAGAAGCTTTTTTCTACTTATAACAAGCATTTCCACGTACAGTTGCATAGAGACAGCAGTTACAGTCCTTACCTGGCAAGCAGTTTTTAAATGTCTATATTCAATTATATTTAAACTATTACTAGCTTTAAAAATAATAAGAAAAATTTTGAACTCGACAATGTATTCTGTGTGAGGCACTGTAATGATAAAAAAAAAAAAATCTTTTAAGTTTTCCTAAAGTCATCTGTATTGGTGAAGTGGTATATAGCCATACACAGTATCATGTAAAGTGAGGGGACATTCAGTTTTATCCATGTTGAATTTCCATTGTGTAATTGTGTAACTGTGCTGAGAGGAAAAAAGACATATAGTACTGAAGATAGGTCATGACTCAAGACTTTTAAGATCAGAAGAGACCGTTACGGTCATGAATTCTGACCTTCTGTATGGCAAAGTCCAGAAATTTTTCACTCAGTGGTTCATATATCAGGAGTATAGTGTCTTTCTGGATTATTGAGTATCTCTTAGACATAAAAAAATTTGCTATAAAAATATTAATCTCTCAGCAAGTTAGGCCTAAAATTAATTAGACTCTAGTAAGCCAAAGATACTTCCATTTAAGTCTTACATAATAGAGTATCATTCCTCAGTACTGGTTAAATAAATGAATAAACTGTCAATAGTGTGGACACATATCTTGCTTCAGTATCTGGCTTACTTTTTTTTTTTTAAATCTGTTACATATAGTTTTGTAAACTGCACTAGAGACACTGCAGAATGAAAAAATATGTAAAATCAAATATATTTTTATTGATATTGAATTCATGATCTGTTTTCTTTATAATGAGGAACAACCATGGATATAAATCTATGTAAAAATTACATGAACAGTTTGCTAGAAAGACTGAAGAAAAGTTTTGTGTAATACATATATGGTCACTTGACTTCAGGAGAGCTTAGCAAGATCTTATTGTTTGTAAATGGAAGCCAACAAGGTGAACATACCTCATTACAAAGAGGATAAGCGCATCAGTTGTGTGAAGATACCATGGGTGAATATTTATCTTCCAGAATACATATAAATAATCTCTAAAATAATCACTAAGAAATCTTGGATCAGTACCATCAAAGAAAGTATTCAGCAGTGCAGGTCAGTACAACAGGAATCAACAGACTTAAACTGAAAAGTGTCAGGAGATAGGTACTAGCATAATTCTTAAATTAAGAGTAACTGAATTATGGAGCAGAATGCTTCAAGGTAGTAATTTATACCCTAGTTATGTTGACAAAAGGCTCTCTGATAACAGACATGACAGGAGACAGTGGGTAGTCCTGAACAGATTCATTTTGTCATTGTGTGACAACGCAGGCTGATTGTGACCTTTGCTTTTGTATAAATCCTAAACGCCTTACACTTTCCTAAATCACAAGATCTGTTTAAGCTGATCTATGCTAGCACAAGAAAACAGCTCCTGTTTTTTTTTTAGAAAGTGCTTGTTTTCATTCTATTTATAATGGTTCAGAAAATTTCTTTTCATCCCAGCCAGCAGACCTAAGCATGGGTATGTGCGACAAAAACAACAGCAGCAACAATAATAATAAATATTAGTTAAAATGTTCAGAATTTCTTTTCGGTCAATCTTGTTCTGTAGCTAAATTACCTAGTCGTTATATAGTGCCTACTTGACTGCTTGGTCAGTAAATTACATTAGTAAAGATCATACATAATAAATTTAGCTCTAGATAATTCTTCAGACTCATTTAGTGAGCTGGTTTTAGTGTTAAGTCTTTCTAACATGCTTATTAGACTAGTTAATTCTCTTTAGATTTGACTCAAAAAAGCTTGCCAAAGAGGTAGTTAATCTTTTTGTACCTTATAGGTTACATACAAAGAGCTTGACATAATTTACCAATTTTCTCAGTAGTAAAACCGGTAATTCAAAACTATCATTGCGTAAGATTGTTCTGTCAGGCGTCAGTTACCTTGTTGACATTTACAAGTGTATCCATTGATATGATCTTCACAGGTTGAGCCATGTAGACAAGGTGATGAATTACACTCATTAACTTCTATTTCACAAAACTGTCCAGAAAATCCAGCAAGACACCTGAAGCAAACAACATTCCAAATTGTTATACTATGCATAACAATCATATAAAATATATTTTGTGTGGAAGCAATTTGTATAAATTATGTGCATTAACATGACACAATCTCATATATTACTTTCTGTTTTAGGGAGTATTTTACTGGAACTCTTCCAAGTTTCCCACTGTAATCCATGGTGATCTTTTAGGGGATTTATGACAGTAAAACCCATCTGCAAATTTCACATCTGGATCATAATCAAGCCTAACAGTCTCAATTACAGTTTACTGGTTCTAGCAAGGTGAGTACAAACCTTTCTCAATGTACTCTTGGGAGACAGTCTGTCTACTAAAATAGTTCATTTAGCTAAGTAACTGCCGTCTATGTTTGGAAAACTGCATGTTGAGAAATGTTGCACCATTAAACGTAACTACAGCAGAAAAGCTAAGCTTCAGGGACCATGTTTTCATTATCATTCTAGTTATCAAATATTAGTCATACAGAAAAACTTTTCTGTATTTTTCTGGCTATAAATCCTATGTGATCATTATTACCAAAATAATTCCATGTGATTTCAACATATAACTATGCAACTGACCTAAATAGGTTCACAAAACCTCTAATGAAGCTTAGAAATCTTACTAAACTCATTATGGAGATATGTCCTTGCATGCATACACATAGATATACTCAAATATGTTCTGCAAAATAGATGCCCATAATGATATTTACATTTTCTCTTTTGAGATGTGTTGTACAATATATTTCACATGAGGCACTATATTCAAAAACTCCTGCTAGCAATGCAGTCGTGCCCGTCTTATATGTCTTTTGGCTCTAATGCAGAACATAAAACTTTATGCCCCACTTAGAGGAAGATCAGTACATTAACAAACTACCTTTGAGCAAATTAGAATAGTCATGTCACGTACTCCTTAAGGTGCTACATTGTGTGAAAACAAAAGACATCGTTAGAATGAAGTATCTGCAGTGCTTGCCTTAGCTTTCCAGAGCCTGAAGCAAAAGAGAAGGAGGATGGACCACAGAACAGGTGTCTGTAACACTTTCTGAAGGATCATTACCCTATGTATCGGTAATTATGTTTTCGTTTATTTCTGCCTTGACTATTAGAACATATTTATTTCATTTTATATGGAATACACTCTGGGTAATGGGAATTTGGAATCTAACAAGACAATGACAGCAGAACAGATTTTCCAAAGTGCACATCAACCACAGATGACAGTGATGGCATACTGCTCGGAAAATGCACAAACTGATGAACACTACTATTTTTCAAATATCTAACTATAATGTGTGAGAGAAAAATCATGGATAAGATTTAATGAGTGAGCCATAAGGCCACCCGTACAGCTCCTTGGCCCCAAAACATTAAGCAAAATCTACTGAGAAGATATAGTTTGGCCTTTCATCCTATTGGCAAACAGCAAAGCCTGGGATTTAGAACTGGATTCATCCCACCTAACCTCACTCACCTAACTGTAATAACCCTAGGATACTTCTATGCTCAGTGGAATAAGGGGTACAGAAGATGATTCTATTTACTTAAATAATTTTCTGCAGATACCTTCGTCTCTCCACTGGCTACACAGCAAATTAAAAAGAAAATAATAAAAAGAAAACTGAAGAGAGTGACTTATCACAGATATGGGAAGGAGGACCAGAAGGATGAATGCCTATAAAATAATGGAAAGAATATTCTACTGGAAAAAAATAAAGGCAACTAGACACAGGGAATACTGGGACAGTTTAAAATCCATTTAACTTTATACTTTGGTGTGCTGATAGACATTTCACTTAAAAAACCACATGGTGGTCACAACATAAACTGGAAGAAATATACATTTATTATGTACAAATTCTGGACAGAATAACTATACCTACGCGTATTTAAGGTGAGTAATTAAATTAATACGTCTTAGGATATGACAAGCACTTCAATAATTTCTTAAATTTTTGTTTGCTTTCACTTTCCTTCATTCTTAGTCCTTTTTTTTATAAATCTGTATTTCTGTTATGGCTCTCCACGTTCTTATCTCCCTTCTGTCATTTCTTTTTGAGCATTAGGAAGAACAGAAACAATACAATGTAAATACAACTGACATTAAAAAGTGTAAGTTGATAAAGAAAACAGTTCTTTTGCAATAAATGGCATTAAACTTAGCTCAAATACTTTGGAACACATTTGTATGTGGTGCTTGGGATACGACCATTCTGCAAATGAAAAATAGAGGCTTTTAGATCACTTTCATATCAAGGTATGATGACTGCAAATCTTGTACACTGATTACCATTTAATAAAAAACAATTTATGCCTTTATTAGGAAATGCATATCTAGGTTTACAGCAAATAACTCATAGAGCTTATCTGATAAAGAAAGCTAATATGCTGTGAAGGCTGAGCTTTTAAATTTACAAAGGTATCAACATAAGATCAATAGTTCAGTACTGAAAGGCAGCAAAAAATTGCTTCTCTAAGAATAATGTATTCACAATTTAATTATGACCTGTTTATAGAGATGACGACAAAGATCTTCCCCTTTTCTATCATTCTTTACAGTTTTTTTCTCTCATATTAAATGCTGAGATAACACAGTGCAAATATAGTCCTTTTTCTGTTGTATCTTTACATTAATCATTATCAGGAGTGATCATCTTAATTTGGGCATACACCAGTAAAACAGCTGAACAAAAGACTGAAAAGATTCTATTGAATTGGATGGATTTGAAACAGAAGAATGTAACTTTAGTACTTTTACTCTGCAGTAAAGAACAGAGATGGGAATAAGCATCTCAGCAAAATGCGTAGCTGAGGATTAGTGTGGTGTAGAAGACGACAGTTCATTTCCTTCTTCCAGAAAAACATGGCCAACTAGTGGCCATTAAATCTCCTATGTATCTGTATGAGCCACTTCTTTGCAGTTTTCAACCTGCATCTGACATTAACTGCAAATTGTGATGTAATGATACCTGCAAAGTCTCAATTTTGCAATCTTTCCTCACTCACCATTAATCTCAGCCAGAATGGAAACTCTGCCTTCTACAAAGAATGCAGTTTATTAAGATGACCTTGAAGGTCCTGTAGGAAGCTAATGGGCATTTGTCCTGATTATGACAAATGCTGTTTCAATAGCACCTATATTAAGCAGCACAATGAAGAACAGAACTGAAAGAAAGGCATATACCCCTCTTGGTGTCTAAACTGCCTCTTAAATATATACACAGGTTTAGAATCAGTGTCCAGCTTCACCACCCATCCGGTAAAACCTATTTCATAGCTAAATTAATCCCAAGCCACCAAGGAAACCTGTGAGTCGAAATCATCTTGAAGTGTAACTATTAACATCTTAGGCACTTCCAAGCTGAAATTCCTAAATCAGGAGCGAAGTCCAGCAATGATTTTAAAGGTGCTTCCTCTTTATGCTTGCCATTTGGGCTATTGGCTGATATGAACACAGAAAAAATAGATAATGAGCAAGACATTGAGTTTGCTCATCGAGAATTATTCTACTTAATATATGTGGTGAGAGAGATCAGATGGGACATTTGAGAGAGAGCAAGAATACTGACAGAACAAGAGACTGGGAACACTTAGAGTAGGGAAGTACAGGCTGAACAAAGATTCAAACACCAGTGGTCTTAGAACACAAGAGAGTCACTCAAGAAAGAGAAAAGGGAAGTGAAGTTTAAAACACAAAACTTAAGTTTTAAAATCATATTTTGGGGACAGAAGGAAAAAACTATCAAGAAACAGAAAGAATAAAAGTGTCAGGCCCTGCCCTTTCAGTGATGAAGTTGCCATGGCACTGCTCATCCAGAGCTAGGAAGAGCCAGCATCATCAGTGCCCTGATGCTGCTGCATTAGGGCTGTGGAGGAGTGGCTGAGTGAGAAGGGCCATGATTTGATTGCGATGAACAATCCAGCCTGTGATATGAGCCTAAAGGAGAAGCCTTGGCTACAGGCCCGAGTGTGCCAGTGAATTCTCCTTGAAGCTCTTCCAGAAGCAGAAAACAGGATGGTAAACAAGATAAGCGGAGCTACATCTAGGAAAAGAGGAAAAGGTTGTGTTGCATAGCGGGGGGTGGACATAAGACGTGTACCAATGAACTAATTGCTTTAATCATACAAACATAGGTTGTAAACCAATCACATAGGTGTTGCTAACGCGTGCTCGACAAGTTGTAACCAACGAATAAAGAGAATCGCCTGCATGCTTGTCGTGTGGACAGTGTGTAAAACTATAAAAACTGTCAGATTGTAGCAATAAAGGTCACCCTTTCTTAACCCGTTACTTGGTGCACGAGCTCTTCTGTCCGTCCCGACAGCAACATTAGGGCCATGACTATTTTTATGCTCCTTTCATCTAAAAGTCTAAAAAGAACAGCTCTGGGACAAAAACAGTCTGTGCTTGTGGAAAGACCAATTACCTCATCCTCAGTGTCAGTCTCCAGTCTCTCTGAAAACTAGTTCACCTTAGGCTTCCTCTTCCTTGCCTGTACCCCTGCATCCCTGGAGAGGGTTGGGAGGGATAAGGCAGAGATACTTCCAGCCCTATTCTTCTAAAGGAGCCACGCCTCTGTCACAGTTGAGTTATCAAATTTGGCTTCTAGTGAGATGTTCAGTTTGAGAGGTTTATTAGTTATTACCAGATGACTCCAAAACATGATTGTTGTACTCTCACCATCCCCTGAAGTGCTGAGATAACAGAGCTTGTCATGTTATGTCTTGATGACGGTGAAGAATGTTTTGCACATAGAGCTAAAAAAAAAATTCAAAGGTTTGTACTTTTCACTCGTACTTGGTGTCACAAGTGGTTGCAGATACCTTGGAAGATTCAGTCATTGGAAAGCAGTAAGAAATCTCTGTTGCCTCGGTCCTAAATAGCAGGGTTATGTTGGGAAGATTTGTCAGATCCAGCATTCTAGCTCTATTAAGATGATTTTCACTGTAGTTTATATTACGATTCACTATGGGTTGATAGAAGCTGCTCTTTGTTCTTGTCCCACAGGGTTCTGTGGTACTTTGATTCAGTAACAGCAGTGTGAATAGTTATGCACAGAAGGTCTTTTTGCAAAAAGCAGCTAGGACATTTAAATCGAGTGAGCGAGGCATTATGCGGAATCGGGGAACAGGCAGGAAAGGGGCTGGAGAATAGGACTGTAATGGACTCAGCATAAAAGCAACTTGCAAGCTTGAAACTTGCCTAGCTACACAATTCAGGCTAAAAGAAAGATGGCTCATTTGGGATGAAGGATTAGCTGCCCATTAATACAAAGAGTTGTATAGATAGAGAAAAACAGCAGAGTTGTCTATATGCACTTGGCTGACCAATTTAGGAAAGATCAATCAGACCCTAAGAAATGCTCATAGATTTAGTAATCTTAAACCACAGTTTGAGCATTTAATACCATACTATTGATAGATATACAGAACTATAAGAAATTTTAAGGTTATTGATATTTTATCAATCAAAGATTGATAAAATGCCATCTACCTGATTTTAGTAGCCCTGTCTCACAGTGTTGTAGACAACCTACCCAAAGGCTGGATATACCGTGGATCAGAACAGGGCTAATTGTTAGTAGTCAGAAACATCCTTGCTTTATATATAACATCTAACAATCTAATGCAGCAGCTGCTGCACATATGAAACTGATTCCAGGTCTGCACTCCTGCTCTTCATTATATCGAATAAAATAATTAAAATAGCAAATGCAGTAGGGAAAATTAACAAATAAAAAAAAAAAATATGGATACCTTAAATGTTTTTTTTTTTTTTTTTTTTTTTAAGTTGGACATTGTGATTTATCAATCAATAATAAGGTAGAAATGCACTCTTCCTGTAATGAATTCATACACCTTACACTGGGAGAACGAAGCCGTTATTTTTCCACTAGTCCAGAGCTTGTCACATTGAACTTGAGAACATCACTGTTTCCACATCAAAGCAAAAATGTTTTTTTGAGATTAAAACTAAAAGAGCAGCAGAGGAATCTATTAATGAATTGGAACACAGCTAAGGAAAGATCTGTCTGTATGTCTGCATATTTCCTGAGTTCCTCACACTTCAGCATAAACTCAACTGTCCGTAGTCTCTTGTATAAATGATTATCAATCCAAACACTAACTGTAGAAAAATCTGACACGTTCCCACAGTTGTGTGGATGAAAATCTCCTGAAAATTATTCTGCTCCTGAAAATTATTCAAAACAAAAAGCGAAGTTATTTTACTAGCTCGTTATATAACAAGTATGTAAGGGTTTGTTGTTTTTTTTTTTTTTTAAAACCCAAACTTTCGGTTATTTCAACAAATAAAAAAATACAATGGCTTCTACACAAACTAGAAATTCCATATTTATATCACTATTGGAACTTTGCAGACTTGTTCAAGTGTTTTATGCAGAAGCAGAGTTATTCAAGCCTAATCAGAATTTTGCAGTAAAAATTTAGCTGTTGCCAAAATATCTGTATTTTTTGCTGATACATTTCCATACAAAGAGTGAGTAAACCAATAAGAAACTTCAACTCCTGGATGAAGTTTGCAGTAAAAACCAAAGATGTCCTATGTAAAACTCCTGTAAGAATGCAGCAGTGATAGATACAGTCAAAGTTCTACTTCATGGTAATACTTCTGCATTCTAAGGGCTACTGGCATGCATATATTTCTACTACACCAAACACTACATTTAAAACAATTCCAAAGTGATGGATTCATGATTTATTAAGATAATTCAATGAAGGATTTTGATCTGTAACAATAATAGCTGCAGTCACAGTAAAATTTCTTCTATGTGAGTAAACTTCCAGCCTCAGAGAAAATCTGCAGGAACCCAAATGTCAGCCAAATTTTTCCCTACAACTCTAATTCATATCCTGTTGTAACTCATTGCTCTTTGAGTCTGTTTTATAACTCATCATTCTTTGAGTCTATTTTTCATCTGTACCCTTTTCCTCCTCTCCCTCTCTTCATCTGCCTTGTAACCTTTTACAGTTTATGAATAATTTGTATATCTGTGAGATGTAAGGTTCAGAAAAAACATGGCTTCTACAACACAGAAGTTTACTAGTTTTATCTGGGAGCAATGATTAACAGCAATTGTACTTATAAGAGAACTTTTATGCTGTAACCTTTACCTGCCTATGTGACTCATTCAACCTGCTAAAATCAATGAACTTTATGGACCAATCCACACTACGAAATTTGTTTGGGACATCAATTTTTCTTCATGAGTGTTAACCTTGATGAGTGGGGTAATGTTGTGTTAATATCTCTCGGTTAGGTAATTAGGGCTTTGGACAGAATAATAGATCAATGTGAAAAGCACCGCTCCTGAGCAACTGTCTTCAGTAAAACAGTCTTGTAACTGTGCAATCCCTTTTGACATTAGTCATGATTTTTTTTCTTTTTCAAATCTGCATTTTCTGTCCAAAATAAATCTAGTTAACTGCTGTACTGTAACAGCCCAGCTCTGTCACTGCAAATTTACACTGGGATTGCTATACATTATTAACAAGCTATGAAAAGTCACTGGCTAAATGTCATGGAAGCTGAGATATAGCAGCACCTTGGGATTCATATAGCAAACAGTTTAGTTTTAATCATCTTGGACCACAAGGTGCCTTGACATTTGCGAGGCAACTTTTTCCTTTTTAACTTCCACTGGAATCAGACCTCTATTATCTCAACCATAATTCTCAACTTCAAATGTGATAGAAAGTTTTACCTTCTAAATTAAAAAAGTGAAAAATCGATCAAACATGGACCTTATAATTCATTTAATCGATGCTCATATGCCAGCTTGGAAAGGAAAAAAGGAAGGCCAAGGAAAACTAGATAATTCAACCACCTTCAGGATTATTAGAGACGTTTCCTGTGAAATACATGACTCTTACGTTAGCACTACTAAGTCATGACCTTCCCAAGCAGTATTAAGACAACAAACTTCTGCAGAATCCTTTTAATTGCAAAGAAAAAATGAGGAAGAGCAATGATTCTTTTTAAATATGCATATCGTTACAACATGATTTCTTAAAGCTTTAAAAATTTATTGGGAAAATTCATCTATGGTGCCAAATAAATTTGCAGTCATTACCATACTTCACTCTCTAACAGCCAACCTTTTGGATCATAAGTTCCAATTTACTGGAATCCAATGCGTCATTTTTGCCCTTTTAAGTAGGATTATTCACAGACAAAATAAAAAAGACAAACATTATTTTATTCAACTGAAATGATTATTTCTCAAGAAATAGAATCATAGAATCATAGAATCATAGAATCATAGAATCTTCATGGTTGGAAGGGACCTTTAAGATCATCAAGTCCAACCATTAACCTAACCTGACAAAAGCCACTTCTAAACCGTGTCCCGAAGTACCCCATCTACCCTTTTTTTAAACACCTCCAGGGATGGTGAATCCACCACCTCCTTGGGCAGCCTATTCCAATGGTTAATAACCCTTTCAGTGAAAAAATGTTTCCTAATATCCAATCTAAACCTCCCCTGACATAACTTGAACCCATTTCCTCTCGTCCTGTCACCTGTCACCAGGGAGAAGAGGTCAGCCCCCACCTCTCTACAACCTCCTTTCAGGTAGTTGTAGAGGGTGATAAGGTCTCCCCTCAGCCTCCTCTTCTCCAGGCTGAACAACCCCAGCTCCCTCAGTCGGTCCTCATAAGGTTTGTCCTCCAGACCCCTCACCAGCTTTGTAGCCCTCCTCTGGACATGCTCCAACACCTCAATGTCCTTCTTGTAGTGAGGGGCCCAAAAC
>VXBH01003486.1:477903-516646 GCA_013400035.1 Rynchops niger | reverse complement strand
TTTTTTTTTTTTTTTAGTTTACACATCTACCTACGCATTATCTGTATTGCCTTAATACACATAAAAAAATAATGTTGCCTCATAAATTAATGTATACAAGAAGTACTGTCATCACATTATACAATGAATGACCACACCCTATTCCCCATTACCCCTGCACTACTCAGGGGAGAAGGAGGCAAAGTCGGGAACAAAGGAGTGAAATTAAGCCTGGGGAAAAGGAGCAGTGGGGTGGGGGAGAGAAGGTTTGCTTCTCACCATCCTATTCTATTTTAAATTGGCAATAAATTTAATTTTCCCCAAGTGTGCTCGCCCTCCCCAGGTGCCAACCTTTATTTCCCATTACTCTGCCCAAGCGATAACCACCCATGGTGGTCATAATGGGTGGATCTAGTTGTGATGGCTGCTCCTGGCTCAACGTGGTGTCGGGGAGACAGATAACAACCCAATAGGCAAGGGCCAACTTGCTAATACTGGTACTGTGGTCAATATGCAAATATGACTATAAGTCAATCATCGTACCCCCATGAATAGTGAACAGCCCAAGAGCCCTTTGAGCATTCCTGCACAGCAGGATCTTCCCCTGAGGAGGGATGTCGCTCAAGGTTACTTCTCGACATTCAGAGATTCCTTGCCGCAACAGATCCTTGGTAGGTGATTAATAGCATGCTAAACTTTGAAATCTTAGCTTAGTGATATAAAGGATTGATTGTGCATATATAATCCTTTAGAAATAAACCGTTGACCAAATCTGTGACTAGGATCGTATCCAGCTGCACTTAAGACTCCTCTCTGAGAAGTTTAGAAAGCAAGAGGGTCCATTCTGAACCTCATGACTCAATGGGAGGGTCTCCCTAACAGTTCTATCTGACCTTGCCCTCTATGCAGTAAATAACCAAGTGTGCCTTACCATCTGGGATCTTGTTAAAACACTGTCACATTTACCATCAAACTTTGTTAAATCCCTTTTTTATACCAATAAATGTATTGCTGCTTCTCTCTGTGACTGAAGTGCACTGCTCCATCTGTGACACCAAGTCAAGTCTGTTAGCCTGTGTTTATTTAGATCCCATTTTTTCTTCCCCCATCCTGTTGAGAAGAGAGAGCGGGTGGATATCTGGCAGACAGCCAAGTTCAACCCACCACAAAGCTATATGCTTTTCCAGAGATTTCTACATAACTTCTGAAATTCTCAATTGATTTCCCTACCTCAATAATTAATTCTATTTACAGAAATTAAGACAGAGAGTAGGCCTCTTCAGAGCTTGCCAGAACCTTGCTAAGGAACCTATCTCAGAAAACAGTAATATAACACGAATTTCTTCATGAACTGATCTGTACTGTAAGCATATTCTCTACCGAAAAAAAATAAAAAAGATACTTTCTGAGACAATGCAAAATAGCACCCTCTGATGACAATGTTTTTGGTGTGGATTTTTTTTCCTTCTGTTTCTCACAATGCCATAGCTGATGTTAAAAGAAAAGGTCAAGAAAATTTGTATGAACCATTAGATCTGCATACTCCTGTCCATTATACAATATCAAAGCCTATCTGAAAAAGGCAATATTTGCAAAGAAGATCTGTATTTTAAATAAACTGATACTGTTTTCATTGTCTCACCCCAGAGTCCTTGCTTCTCTTACATCCTTGGACCATCCATGACTATAACATTAAATTGATTCAAATAAAAAAACTATTGGCAGTAGAATCTTTTATAGCATTCTTGATTCACTTATCAAGTTACTGAAACTTTTGATAAATTTATTTTCTGAAAGTTAGATTAATAGCTATGGGGATGTTACCGTGAACCTGATAGAGAATTCAGAGAGGAAGCTCTAATAATTATCTAACAATGACCAAGCATCTCATTACTTTAGAAGTAACTTCTGTAGGTAAATCACTTCAGCTGAGAAACCCTCCTTCCAGATATTTCACTGTTCCAAGCTTTGCATCATGCATTTCAAACAACTTTCACAGTAGGCTTTATCAGGGCCTTCAAGTAACACCGAAAATGTGGGTGCTGGACAGGTCACATGAGCTCATCTTGGTGGACATGTTTCACCAGCTACAGATTTTGAACTTTTATGACATTAAGCTCAGATGTAGTAATTCCTATGGAAAACTGAAAAATGAAGGTATCGCATCGAAGAGAATTATCTCCTGTCTCGTCATCCATCTGGTCTGAAGATTGTGGATGCTGGTGATGATGCAGCAGATGACCCAACCAATGGGTAAGCTATATAAAAAAATGTTTTAAATGTTCTATTCCTTTTAGATTCTGAAAAAGTGATAGGGGTGTGTGAACTCTTAGTGATTTCTGTGGTCCTATGTTGGATCAGCATAGATCTTTGATGTTACTCTTGTTTCACTTGTAGGTTGAAGTGATTGTCTCCATAAGCCAAATGACTCTAAGTTCAAAGTAGTATGAGTCAGCTGCCTTATCACTAATACTACCGAAAATTGCTTCTCCTGATGTACTTTCAAATATGTTTCTATGGAGAGAATTCGACAAAGCAGCCAGTAGGGAACATACAGAGATCTCCCAAGAGAGCTTTTCTCAGATTACTTTCTCTAAAACCCTTCCCAAGGGTGATACTGTGATTGTTAATTTTAGAACATCAACAATGAAGCTTTCCCTAAGCTACAGGTCTAGCATATCATGTTACTTTTTTTCTTTCTCTTCCCTCCTCTGAATTCTCCTTGGAGGCACTGTCAAGAATGAAGCAAGTTTATTTACCTCTGAAGTAAGATTTTGCTTAGAATCAAGTAAAAATAAATTATAACTCTCCATGGTTGTCAGGAAATGTTAGTTCTGTTTTAAAGAATAGTGAATGGGAATCAAAAAGAAAAAAAATAGTAATAACACACTTGAGCGTATGTTTGATTTTAGAGGGTTTTCTTCCATTTATTAATCTACAGTTATGTTCCTATCACGTCAGCATCAGAGTCCCTCCTAGAGATTTATAACCTGAAGTAACAAAAGTAATCTTTTTCTTTTCTGCTTTTTTTCTTCGTTTACAGGAGAAATCATTCAACTATTAAAATATTTTAGAGTTCTATAAAAGATCTTTATTAAAGAAAAATTAAGTAAGTTGAAAAGAGGAGTCACATACATAGCCCAAGAGATCTAGGTTCAGATCCTGTAAATGTTCTGATTCTTAAAGTCAGGAACTGCTCCATATTCATCATTAGTTTATATAGAATGTAGCTTCACAAACATAAAATGAATTTTAAAAGGGTAGTTAATAGCGTTATTCTCTTGGAGAACCAATGTTAGAACAGGATCTGTAAACCATAAGGTTGTGACCTTATCCATATGTTCACTTTTAACGGCCCCAGATTTTCACTAACAATCAGAACTTTGCCGTAGACTTACAGAAATCTCTGACTGGTTTAAAGACGTCAAGACATTTATTGCTGGTTATTGGCCCCATCTCTACTACATATTATTGCCTGGGGTAAATGTAAGGAAGAATGAACTCTTATTCCTCCTAGATAAGTGACCGTCAGCATACTATGCTGGGAAGTCTAGTGCAAGGCATCCTTCTTCCCAGAGGAGAAATGTTGCATGTAACAGCCCAAAACAGATTCAGGTAGTTTAGACAAGATTGGAGCTGGAAGCTCTGCAACTTTTCAACTTTCTTCTGTGCTTGAAAAAGAGTTAATAAAATAGAGAATTTATCACTTCTATATAAAAAGAAAAAAAAAAAAAAAAACCAACAAAAAAAAACAATGTTAGGGCAGTAAGAACCATATTTAGAGCTTTATTCCTGACTATAACCATGAAAGTGCAATGTCGGCTAAATAAAACTACTTTTTTAATACTCAGACACAAAAAACTACTTGTGACATTGTCTACATTTTTATTTATAAAAATATCTGTCCAATAAGGGTCTTTATTCTCACAGAATTTCTCAGGACCACTACAACACATACTAAACATTTGCTAATAAAAAGTTCCATTCTTTCTAAGGTCATTCTCATTATAAGAGACCTTAAACTTTCTCAGTCCACTTGGATAGAGCCTTTATTTTCCCTAAGAGAAAAAGCAGATTTTACTGCCAGTAAAATCTCCCACTGTGGTTAATATGGACATTCCTATTAAGTGATATATTACGTACTTGCTAAATCACAGTTGGTGGGGTGTGACAGTGTTATAAGAAAGGTTAATCTGTGGAAGCTCAGGCTACAATGAATACAGTAAAATAAGCAGAATGGCTAAGCCTTGATGAAAGTGTATTACAGTTAACACACTCCTTCCTTTACTTTGTTAATCTACCCAATTGGAAAGTAGAGCATTTCTTCACACATCAGTAGTGTGGGCAGAAATAGAAGAGGAACAGGCGTGTGTGTGCGTGTGTGTGTGCGCGTGTGTGTGTCCTTGCAGGGCTGATGAAAAGCCACTATTCAGCTGTTTGCTAAAATAATCCAGATTTGCGCTCAAATTTCACATACAGAAAAGCTATCATCACCTGGTCAATCCCTGCTCAAAGAGAACTCTTCATAAGCTTTTTACTAATAGCTCTTGTAAATGAATGAGTATGTCAACAGAGGTCATTAGCTGATGTAAACTCTCATAACATCAGTCTTGACATGTTTCTGTGCTATCCAGGCACCCATTCACAATCATGGATACGATAAAGCAAATTAACATCAGACACCATTTTCTTATTCTTATTTGTCCACTTTCCTTGGTTCAAACCAGCTCCTTTTGTGACTGTGTTGAGCACCATGCAAATGAAAATGGAAGTTTTGAATTAGTAGATTTTATATAGATACACTTAAAGGCATTGCTTCTTCACGTCTTAGTGATCGATCTCTGTGCTGGAACACCAAAAAATGATGAAAGTAGCCAAAATGGTCTGCAGACTATTCCAGCCAAGACAGAAAATGAAGTAAAGCAATTTTTATTTGTACTGTCCCCCTGCCCCCAGTCATCTAAGATCTCCTCACTTTCAGCAGGGGAAGGATGGTGCTTCCACAGAGCAATTCCTAACAGTTCAGATATCTATCCTACCTTGCAATCTCCAGAAAGTGATTCAACTTTTTTTTTCTGGAAGGGACAATTCATAGTTTGAGGGTCCCTGTTGCTCCATTCAATATTAGTAGAGCCAATGAAACTTGTTTACACAAATGCCTAATTTTTGCAAAGCAGATTTAAGCGAGATGGATCTCCCTATTAGTGTTATGTTACTAGGAGTTGTGCATCTGTAGTGAGATTTTGTATTTATAAAGCCACTCAGCTGAAAAAATTTTTTGATTGTTTGCTCTCTGAAGTTTCTCACTACTCTGAGTGTCTCTACACTTAAAAGTCTTTCCTGCTTATAAATAGCCACAATCATATTGCTCATGAGAAGTATTTTATTTTGAAAAGTCACAAATTATGGACAAGTGGCTAAAGTTGGGGATTTCTGTTTCCCAAAGAACATGCAAAGCACTCATTGTTCCAAGCTGAAAGCCATCCTGAGGCAGAAATCTACAGGAGTATACACTGTAATATAAAATTCTCACTGAAAAGAAATGTACTCTTTGCAGTTGATTTTTTTTTGAAATTTTTGAATTTTGAAATTTGGAAACACTCTGACAAGAACCAGTCCCTTCTGAAGCCAGATGAAAGTGGAGCGATAGTGTCACCTGGAAAAAAATGCTACCTGTTCATGACTAGCCACTGCTACTGTTTCTTTGGCTGAAGAGAGATAACACTAAAAGTTTTCCCATGCTGGTGGTCAGGGGAGAAGGCTGGTGAACTACCACAGCAAGGAGAAACTGTGATATATAGAAAATGGCTCGAATGGCTAGGAACAACTCATTTAAAATCAAAAGCATTACCTTAGCTTCCCCAGAAGCACGATCAGACAATATTACAATCTGTCGAGATTACTAGCATGCTTGGCAATTTCTGCACAGCAGACATTTTAGGAGAGCATATAGCTCCATTTAATAGCAGCAGAGAAGAACACCGTCAAGTCAGTTTTTTTATCAAGGGACATATTTGACTGCCAACAATATAGTTAAAACACTTAACAGCATTCCTACAGAAAAAGTCAGAGCACCTCTTTGAAAAGCTGGACAAAGCAATAATAATTCCTGTAGAGCTGAAAACAATTTTGACACAATAAAAGAAAATAGTGGAAAACGAGATGAGAGAAGTTGTGAAGAAACATTTGAGTGTGAACATAGTACTTAGTTGTATTTTTCACATGTATTTATTGCTTTATTCAAGATGATTGTGGAAGAATAATGTAGAACAGTACTACATGCTAGCTTCTTGGAAAGATAGTATAGGCGTCAATAGGGATGAAACAAGAGCCGATTTTTAAATAAGAGCTCCTCACACTAACTAGAACATCAGTTGATTTTCTTCTTATACTGTGTAATTGCAAAATTCTGTATACTGACAAAAATCTCTAGACTTTGTTACTAATACATACCTTCCTTAAAACATGAACAGACACTACATCAATTGGTAAAAGTAGAAAACTAAAATAGATATTAAGGATAAATAAGAACATTTATAGAAATCAGTAGTCACCCTTTCTAAGTGGGACTGAACGCAAAATGTAATTTTTTTTCCCCATGACTTCCCATCTTTCTTTTTCCTTAGCACAGAATATTCCCCTTCAGGGCATATATAGCTATTGCATATGGGAAGGAAAAACTTGTGTCTTCCTTACACTGTCTGGTATCTTACAAATACTGATGACTATCTGTGCTAAACTACCAATGCTGCTGCCAACAGATTATCTCCAATTCCTAATTTAAGCTAAGAGGCGGATTCCTCTCCCCCTTCCCACTCCCCCACTCAAAAAAGGACAGGATGAGTATTAGTATAAAGATGGTGTTAGGTAGTGCTCAGTCATAAACTGTACTTGTAAAATTTTGTAGTGAAAATAATATATTATCCATATTAACTCATCACTTTTCAGCACCTTTGGCATTAATCCTCTCCTGTCCATTCAAAACACTCCTATTATAACTTTCCCTTCTTTTAGGATTAAGGTGAAGGTTTTGTTCAAATCCTTATCTGCCTAAAACCGCATCTCTGACCTTGAACATCTCCATTATGTACTCAGTCTTGTTAAGCTCTGTCTAGAACTTCCTTTACACTCTCTGACTAAAGGCTCCGTTCTTGCCATTTGCAGTATGTAGTGCCTTCTTATTTTTGTTTCCTAGCCTTTGGTTGCTGGCTATAGTGTTATGGGTGGGATTCAGTCACTTACATAGAGATATCAAGTGGCAATTTAGGCAATCTGATGTATTCCACTGGGCTTCTTGCTACATTTCTAGAAGGCTTAGTTTTCCCAGAGGTCCTATATCTTATTTAGTATCCTGTCTGAGTCTCAGATTCAGAAGGGAAATTACAATTGTACTTAACACCTATTGTACTCCAGTAAATGTGATTTGTGCCATTAACAGTAGAAGGATACAGGCTCTATATTGACCTGACACTGCAGGGTCTCATGCTTTGTCTGAGTTTGTCTTGGCTTGATCTGGCTTCGCTTTGTTGTAGCATCTTTGCCCAGCTCAATGACTGCTGCCTCCCCTGCTCCAGCTGCAGCTCTGGGGATGGTCCCTCTGCGCAAGGTGTCACCTCCCCCCCACCAAGTCACTGCCAGACAAACCACAGCCCTTTGTGGGTATGGGGGCTGCAGCTGGCAACCTCGAAGATATGGAAGCGTGCTGTGATATGGAAATACATGACAGAAACACAAGTGGACCCAAAAACTGAGGAGGAAGAAGCCCCTACCATCGGCATCATGCCCCTCACAGAAAAGACATCAGAATGCCAATAGCTTATCACAACCTACCCCACACCTTGCATAAGGAAGACTTGAAATATCAACCTTTAGGACGTGGAGGGAGACTGGAAATGTGAACATAACACCAAAAAAAGGGCAGGTATTAAAAAAAAAAAAAAAAAGTAACAGCTTTAACTGCATTTGTGGTTTTCGGTATTAATTAGGTACACTGGAGCACTGGGCTGATAAAACTAGTTCATGATTCTATCATTTATTTTTTGTTCCCCCGTGCCCATGAGAACACTAATTGCAGCCCTGTCCAGAGGACTGAATCGCACCCATCACACCACAGGACACTTCTCACGCCTTCCGTCATTCCCATTGCGCTCCATCGCTCAAATGGGAAATGCAGGGCGAGGCCTAACTTCATCTGATGAGGTAAAAAGCTTGCCCGTTAAGCTACACAAGACCTTCTTCACAGAAAGTGATGTTGAAAGTTAAGATCTCATGATTAAGTACTCAGGAATAGCAAACAGCATTTACACACGAAGGCTTGATTTAACTGATCTCCTCTACTTTTATGCATTCTGTCCTGGCATTCACAAAGGTATCATAAATATCCATTAAGAAAATTACCCGACACTTTCTAAGCCACCGCTTTGATTTCTTTTGTAACTTCTTCAGATCTTAATCACGCGAGGAGGCGGTCATGTCCCTCGCCTGCAGCGCTTCAGGAACGCGAGCCAGACATGCCACGAGTTCACAGAAAGGAGAAAAATAAACATGGGGATAACTTAGACTTCCTAAATTTGAATGTGCCGTGGCCTTGTAATCCTACCTTGTTCTACCAGTAGAAAATCTGACCCGTGTCTTCCATACTACAAAATCCCGTTGCAGGGGAGGGAAGAGGGAAGACGGGAGGATTGAAAAAACTGGAAGCCCCCCTCGCATCGCCAACCGGCCTGTCAGGAAACAGCTAACAAGGAGGATCCCACCGACCAGGGAGCGGCCTGCAGAAGCCATCAGCTGCGGAAGGCCCTGGAAGGTGCCGGAAGGCGCTGAAAGCCACGGTCTGGATCCGGGGCAAAGCTAAACCCGAACAAGAAATAAATAAGCTGCCAGGGTGAGGAAAGGCTGCTGAAAGACACAGGAAATAAACCAACAACAAAAATATAAACCTGACCCCCAAACTCACCTCTGAAAACAAAACACACAAAAAATAAAATACATATAAACAACCCACACCAAAACTTGCGGGGGTGGGACAGGGAACAAAAAAAGAAAAGGCAAGCAAAAAGCTCACTGCAACAAACCACGTCCAAATAAATAAAGTATCCACAAACTCCCAAAGAATGGGACCCCCATCCCCAAAAATGCTGAGAACAAGGGAAAATCCCAATAAAAACTTGCCGGAAAAAATGCACCGTCTGCCTTTCTCTTACAGCCGGACGCACCATCGAGGCAGTTCGTGCCGTGTACTCGCACGAGAAGGGGTCAAGGAAGCAACAAACACCTCCTCCTGCCAGCACTGGAGATGGGGCCTGCGTGGTGTGAGGCCACGCTCGGGCGCATCCCCAGAGGGCACCTCAGACCATCCCAGACGGCGACCACAAACATCCTGCTTTTTCCTGTACTGAGGCTGAGCTAGGCCCCTGCCCTCATGGAGACCTCTACAGGGACAGGGGAATGACATTTCCTGACGGGCGGTCTGGCCAGCCTACTTATGGCACATCCACGGGGGCAGCCCCTGGCCATGCCGGATGGGACAGGGCTCCTTGCAGAGGCGTCCCTTCTGCTCACATCCAGCTCTGCTGGCTTCTCGTCTCCCCATTTCTCGCTCCTTGCATCTCGTTGCTCACCTGGTTGTTACCGAATGCAAAGCGGGGAGCAGGGGTGACGCTGGATGTGGTCTTTCCTGCATGCCACAGCTGTCAAATCCAAACAGCAGCAAACAAAAATATGATGCCACCTAATGAGGGATTATAAAACCCTCTGGCATACTCTGAAGAAATTCCTCTTTTTTCTAGGATCTAATAGACTTTTGACTATAAATTTGGCCAAGTGAAGATCAGACTCTGTAAAGGTTCCTTTATTTAACTAGAGAAACTGAGATTAACACAGGGGTAACCCCTTTTGGGAGAGGCTTTGTCAGAAGACATTAGCCCCTTCTTTTCTCTCCGTGGATTTTGTCAGTGAGACAAATCACTAAACATCATGAGTGTCCAACTCCCTCCTCAAAGCCTTTTTTGCTATGCAAATCTCCCTCAAAACTTCAGTCTCTCCAATCCCTCTGCAGTTTTTAAATACATTTTTCAGCAGTGCAAAAGAGGCCAGAGACAGTCTGTGACATTTTGTTGCTCTTACTGACTCTGACATTGTGTCGAGCACATACAGAGAGGATCAAATTGCTCCAACCCCTACAATTTTTATGCTTCCCTTATGCCACTGTTCTCTCACTCCAGCCAATTTAGGATGCTGGGACCTTGCACGACTGAACTAAGTGGCTTTCTATGCCAGATCTGCTCATTCTTTTGAAGTCAATAACTGCTCACTAGATAGAAGTTATAAGTAATATATTTCTCTTTGTGCCTCTTACTGACAACAAGAAAAACATTAATTTAACTTCTTTGGCTGAATGTGAACTAAAGCCTTAAAAAGAAGACGAGTGACTCAAACTACTTTGCTGCTGCTGCCCTGCAACTCTCAAAGAGAAATGAAATACTGCAGGGATCCTGGTACTCGGTTATGGTGACTTTCACAGGCGAGAATAATTTCAGTTACATCCTGCCAAGCCATACAAAAGTACTAGTTCAGCTTTTTGCACATTAAGTCTCCTTGACCCTGTTCAATTCTGAAAAGGGTACATATTTTTAAGGTACTTAACAAACTATTTTTTTCCAGATGATTTCTCTCTGGCAAAGAAAGCACTATTGAAACGTTACTTTTCTCCTATAGACTTAGAATCGCATCACTGATGCATTTATTATTGTGATTGTTATTATTATTCATATGAATGTAACACCAAAATAGCCAGATCAAGATCTGTGCGCCTGTACACATGGTAACAGAAAGTGCGAGCAATATAAATAGACGAAGCCAGAGGAATGGGAGCACAGTCAAAGAGAAGGGAGATACTCAAGGTCATCCAAAGTATCAGTGAGAAAGAACTGACATTTCATCCCAGTAAAAAATCCTGAAGCATTCCATACGGAAGCCATTTCAAAAATAACATAAACAACTTGCCAAATTAGAGCAATCTAAATTTAGGATGTTATTCTGCATAATGTAATACCCTCTATCTTAATCTTTTTCAATGAATCTATAGTGACTTGCTAATCCTATCTGAAATAAATACAGAACAATCAGAAGTAATCATCTGTAACTCATTAATCCTGTTGTTGGTTATGATGCCTAATATTTCGTATCAGCGCCCTGTAGCACATTCAGCAACAGTGTGAATGATTAATCAACATTAGAAGAGGAGATGCCGTTGTATAGACTCCTGCTTTTTTCCAAACTTTCACTTTGTTTTTATATGTATGAACATAATAAAACAATTAACACTCAACTAATTCAGAAATGTAGTTATGCTTATTAAGCTGTGTAATCATTGAGATGTTTAAAACCACTTTTCTCATCCTAATTACCAGGAAAAATGTAAACCACCTCTTGATTTTTCCAGCTGCTTTCCTTAAAAAACGTTCTACAGATGACATTTTTGACTAGCACTGTGCAGCAATATTTTATAAAAGTTGCACAGGGGCTTATGAACCCCAGTTAATATTTAAAACCTGCTTTCAGTGGCAGCAGGAAATGATCCATCAATAGTCAAGAGTAGAAAATAGCAGTAACTGAAGTTTCCTTGGGAGGTATGCCCTTTTGAGCACAGGGCAGTTCACATATCTTGTAAAGAATTGTTCAATGGGTACCCTGCGTGCATGCAGTGCCTCCCCTTTTGTTTAGGCTCTATTCATCGCTCTTCCAAGTTTTCCATATACCTTCAGGCTTATGTGGTTGTCCTGTGTGAAAGTTTGTGCTCTCCTACTCCTCAAGAAGAAATACCTGTAACTGCCCTAGCTCCTGCTTGTATTTTATACCTGTTCATCAATAATAGTGTTGAAAGTAGATTAGGTCTTACATAAGTTTAAATATAGAGTATACGAACTAAGGTTTTGGCTCAAGGAATAAACAGAAAGTTGGGGTTTGGCTTGTCAAGTATCTCTGCAGTCACTCATTTACATCTTTGGCTCTTCCATGTCCTGCAACATCTTAGTTAAGGAAGACAAAAAATTCATTTTTCTAAATACACGTATAGTTCTGCACTACTGTAGCTAGAACAACATTCAACAAAAGATAAAGAAGAATTTTTTCCTAATGTCCAGCCTAAACCTACCCTGCTGCACCTTGAACCCATTCCCTCTTGTTCTATCGCTAATTACCTGTGAGACAAGACCAGCACCAACCTCTCTACAATGTCCTTTCAAGTACTTGTAGAGAGTGATGAGGTCTCCCCTCAGCCTCCTCTTCCTCAAACTAAACAGTCCCAGCTCCTTCAATTGCTCCTCGTAAGATTTATTCTCCAGGCCCTTCACCAGCTTCGTTGCCCTCCTCTGCACTCGCTCCAGCACCTCGATGTCTCTTTTGTACTGAGGTGCCCAGAACTGGACACAATACTCAAGGTGTGGCCTCACCAGTGCTGAGTACAGGAGGACAATCACCTCCCTACTTCTGCTGGTCACACTATTTCTAATACAAGCCAGGATGCCATTGGCCCTCTTGGCCACCTGGGCACATTGCTGGCTCATGTTCAGACACTTGTCAATTAGAACCCCCAGGTCCTTTTCTGCCAGGCAGCTCTCCAGCCACACTTCCCCAAGCCCGTAGCGATGCATGGGGTTGTTGTGGCCCAAGTGCAGCACCCGGCACTTGGCCTTGTTAAAGCACATTCCATTAGCATTGGCCCATCGATCCAATCTATCCAAGTCTCTCTGTAGAGCCTCCCTATCCTCATGCAGATCAACACTCCCACTTAACTTGGTGTCATCAAACTTCCTGATGATACACTTTATGCCCTTATCAAGGTTGTCAATAAAGATGTTAAACAGAAATGGTCCCAACACTGAGCCCTGAGGGACACCACTTCTGACTGGCCGCCACCTGGATTTAACTCCATTGATCACCACTCTTTGGGACCACCCATCCAGCCAGTGCTTGATCCAGCAGATCGTATGCTCATCCATGACACAATCTTTCAAGAGTAATAACATTTTGGTTTTTTTTTTTTTGTTTTAAAAAACATAAGTTGGAACTATGTATATTTGTACACATTATTAACTCCTTTTCATTTTGAAATACACATATACACTTATATCCATATAAACACCTGTGTGCATATTCACACTGCCTCTATATAAGAAAACTGATTTGCCATTACAAATGCTAACATTTGCAGATGCTTGTTACAATTTTAGCCTTATGTATCAAAAGAAGTGCATTTGATAAAGCTTATTTTCCGCTCATAGTGTTGACTTTTGAATGAAATACAAGTTTACATTCTATGTATATACACCAGAAAAGGCTAAGAAAGCACCTCAAAAATTTTAATAGTTGGACATATGCAGACATTAGATCTCATAAATTTATTAAACCCATTTCTAGGGCAGGCACTTGATTTGTGCATGCAGATGTCTGGAACCTCAAAAGCACATGTGCATGTTTAAGCACATGTATTGTCGCTGTGATCAGATGCTTTGATGTAAATTGAATGCTGGATGTTCATTTGCTTCTGAATGAAGAAGTTGCAGAAAACCAGGCAGCAGTTATCTAAGGCGGCCACGGAGAATGCGGCTGAGATGTAAATCAGCAAAGATATCAGTCTCAAGGACCTTGGAATACACAAAGAAGAGACACTGCTGTGGTTTTATGAAAAAAACATTTTCCATAGGCAGTTGTGTTAAACCTAGCAGTTGACAATTATAAAGCTGCAGATGTTTCAAAATCTGATTAGGGCTGACTGAGTCCTTTTGGTTTTAGGCCATTGATTTCAAGTGTGCTTAGAGAAGGCACAGTGTGCAAACCAAATAAATAAAAGTGATGGCAAATTGTCAGGGTATTACATATAATCTCATAATCCAGCAGGTGTTTGCTCTGGGAAAACAAAGCGTTTGATGTGGCTCTCAAGTTTTCTACTAGGCACTGCCTGATATAAAACATAAATACTCTGTAACCTTCTTTTTTAGATGGAGGATTAAAACATATGTACCTTGTGTTTATCAAAAATTATTATTCCAGTGTTATACTATGTAAGTGCTCTGGTAGTACGAGCAGCTATAGAATAGTAATGAGAGTGGTTTTATAACGTAAATACGTATCTAAGGCTTCAAAAACGAAAAAGAAGGTGTGGTTTCACTTAGTAGTTCACCTAATATATACTTTTTTTTTTATTTTGCCAGCATCAGTATCACATTAAATTTTGTTAATAGGTGATGCTGGCAAAATAGTAAGAATTTCCCAGTTACAAGTAGTTCTTTGGCAGGGAAGCTGTTTCCAGGTATCTGTTGTTAGAAGGGAAGGCTGGGTATTATTTGGACCTAAAAAAACAGTGAACATACATATAAGAAAAACCAAAATGCTAGAACAATGATCCAACCATGAAATATCGATGCCCATGGAAGAAAGTCAGTTTAGCATTCCTTATTAATACTTTAAGCTGTTAAAGATATTAAAGAAATTACAATCATACTAGAAGTCAAATATATCTGGTTCTATATTGCAACTGATATGAAAAATTAATTTCAACATGGATCATAATCCCTCATAACATTACCATTTCTATTCAACCTTTGCCATAGCCCTGCAGACTAATATGTTCTAAATTCAGAGGGATTGCTACCCTCATCTATTTAGATTTCTGGCAAAACACAGACCATAAAGCTGCTCCCTTATTCATTAAGCCCATCAACTTCTGTTTAAACTGATTGTGTATATGTAGCCTCATTTTTTCAAATATCATCTGTTGGGTCCACCATTCTGCATTCAGCAGCGGGAAGAATCACTGTTTCAATAACTTGTTCAAGTCTCAGTTACAGGCAACTGTATGTGTTAGAAACTTCCTTCTCCTTGCAGTTGGTTTTCTTTATCACTTGTAGCACAATGTACACTTCAACATTTCTCTTCCACTTCAAAACCCCAAAATACTGTATACTACATTTTTAAAATTACATCTGTCGTAATGTATTTTGTTTTACCTTCATTACTCATAGACTCTGTTCTGATCATCTAATAGGGTATTCTGACTTGCTCAGGAATTTTATTCTACTAGTACTGAAGAATCCCAAGGGAAGACCACCATCACCCAAAGACTATATCCTCTTCCGAGCAAGGGTTAAGCCTAATTTAGTTATTTTGCAGTGCTAAAATATAGTGAGCTGTTTAGAGGTAACAAGCAAGAGTTTAGTGTTTAACTACTCAATGAGGCCAAATAGTTCTATCTTCAATAGTAAACTGTTTGCCACATACCCCGGGTGAAGACAATATTTCCATTTATTTCCTTTTACCTCATGGATACTTTGCTGGGCGTTCATTGATGGACTGTTTAATTCACTAATGGCTATGACTAGCAATAAAGTTGACTTGGCTGTTGATGAGCAGTCAAAATATGCTACCATTGTGTTTTACTTCTATTTTCATCATCTATTCAACTCTTGTTATGCAGTAAGTACCTCATGTCAATGTTCAAAAGGGAGTTCACACCGATGGTTAGAAAATGTTATTACAAAAATTGTATGTGGCTATACATATAAATATATAGATATGTCTCTCTGTATATACACACATATATAGATATACACATGCACACATATACTGTGTATATATTTACACACATAAACTCAAAAGGATAACATGACAGAGAAATGTTCCATAGAGAGATTTAATTGAAAGAAATATATCAAAATTCAAGAATAATCTATTAAAAGTTAAAATATATTTCATGACTTGAAAAAGTCTGGTAAATAAGGTTTTCACTGTATTTTATGTTCTTCTCTTCACAGTTAAAATTTAGATGTAAAATAGCAGCATTCATTGTATCGTATAGCCTCTAAACTCATGGTGAACAAATTGGCAAGATCCTAGTTAAAAAGCGCATTATGTCAAGACCAAGACCAATTTTTATACTACCCAGAATTTAAATGTTGATAGAAGTGATTTGAAATACTAATTTGTAAAATTAATGCGTGATGAAACTGTAATTTATACATTAATTCCCTTTTTTCTCATATATTCATATCAAATTAATATTTTTTTAATTCTGTAGTCAAATGAATTGTGTTTTGTCTGTAGTATGTGCCTTTACCAGCTAACTGAATTTAAAGCCAATAAGAAATCTTTCAGTCAATAAACCATTTCAGTCAAAGACAGAAGATCGAAATTATTCCCCGTATCATGGATGTAGGCAGCTAAAGCCAAGAGGAGACATACAGCAGAATACAATAGCTTTTTGCTACCACCTGTTACTGGAGGGTAATAGCCCTGCAGTTCTTCACACAGACATTTAACACAAGTTTTCTTTAGCCTGTTCCACGCAAAGCGAGTCACATTGGCTTAAATTGTCAGTGAAGCTAGCTGGAATTAATACAGTTGACTGTATGTGACGTGGATTAGGGCAGTTTTACTCAATCCTTTCTGCTACTGGCAGTTGCTTCCAGTAGCTGGTAACAATCCTATGGGGCACACAGGGTTAAAGACACCACTGATAAGCAGTTATGAGCAATACAGACAGTATTTTTAGCTGGCACTGTTGTAACTGAAGATGATGTATGTCAAAAGTGACCATTTCAGAGAGCTCTCTTGGTCCCCTTGGAAATTATAATTGGACTATACCTATGCAGTCAGAGAGTACTGAATTCACCAAAATACAACGATGCAGGAGAAGAATTCAAGTCCAACCTTTTATAAAATGGAATGGTTAATACTTTTGTCTATGCTGAGAAAGATTCACACAAACAGATTCACATAAACTGTGAAAGTCTGGATTTGTTGTTCCTGCTCTCCAACAGAATGGCTTAATTTTCCATGCGTCTTTCCTTAAGTGTTGTGAATCATCCAAATTACTTACTTTTGAGATGTTGTAACATCTTGATGAGGCAGTCTGAATTTACCCTTGGATTAGTGGCAAAAACAGATAATTGTTTTTGCAAAACAGACATGGGGAAGGTCTACTGGAAAGCAGTCTGGAGGAGAACTGACCTATCTCTACCCGCTATAACGGTCTAGCCATATGCTCTGTAAAGAAACAAAGAATCACAGATGAACTGTTAATAACTTTACATTCTTGTAGCACATTTGGGGTGGTGGACAGAAAGTGATAGTGACCCAGATAATGACTGCTAATTGGCTTAGATGGGGAGAAAATTAAGAGATTTACCTAGGATGACTTGACCAGCAAGGCTATTGTGCTAACCATCCAAGTTAAAAAGCAATGAGTAGTGACAACGGTAGTCCCTTGGGGGAACACATCTGCTAACACTCAGCGCTGCAGAGAGAGTTGAACCTAAAATAGAAGCGCTGCACGTAAAGGCCAGATCCTCAGCCAGGACTGGGACCAGCCAGGTTCCTGTCCTGGTCCCCCTGCCAGGTCCATGGTGTTGGTCACAACCACACCAGAAGAGCGGGGGTGTTGGTCAGTGTGAATGTATTTGTATGAACGTGTGCGTGTGTGTTGTAGAATAGGAATTGCTGTACACTTGCTATACCCATCCCATTGAATAAATAAATCTTGTATTTTATGTTACTGAGGAGCTTGGTTCTGTTCTTGCGGCCACCCCGGCCTGAACTCCCCTGTTACAATCTGTTTGGGTCAGCACTACATCAGCAATCAATACTAATCAAGAATGCAGTCTGCCTCTCTGATATAGCTTCAAATTAGAGTTAAACAAGGGTGCCGTGTAACAGATGATATATGTTCACCGGTAATTAACTTTTTTTAAAAAGCGCAGCCTTATTACTAAGCTGAGAAAAAAGCAAAAAGTTTTTTATGGGGACCAATATAGGTCAGAGTATCGACTAAAACATACAGAGTCTATCACTCTTAAAGCTGTTGTAGAAATTTTTGCACAAATCAGACACTATAAAATTGTTATCTCTAAGATGTCCCCACTGCCTTTGCAAATTGAAGGGTCCTTAATCCAGTAGTTCCTGGATACTTGATACTAATATACAAGGCTAGGAACTAAATTTAGACGTCAACAAGCAAATATGCTGGTACATAGTAAGGTGCCTAGGGCTCAGTCTAGTTTTACAAGACACGTGCACCAATAGAGAGGATCTGAAGATCAATAATTTGATTCTAAGGATATGACATCCACACTGTATGCATTTCCTAATATTTTTTTTTTTTTTTTTTATTTGAACTAGTTACGGTCTAGTCCTGTGGGCAAGCCCACTTGCATTTGGACACCATGAGGTGTGGTTTTGGAGCACATCTTCTGGTTTAGTTTCATCTAAAATAAATATATTGTGTACCCTGAGACCACTCCATTATATGAATCAAAGCAATCAAAAGGTAACTCAAAAGTGCATTCAACATAAACTAAACATTAATGTATGCCCTTCCTGAGATCCCATAATATTTGATAAAGACGTAGCCAGCACAATCAGTTAGTGAGCCAGCTTAAGACATATAGCTCACTGTCCTTAGGGAAATGATTCAGTACCCCACCGTTTTAGGGGCTGCAGACTCAGACTGACACCAGATCTGCCACAGATCTCCCATATATACTATGCCTTGTAAAAGCTTTGCGTACTCTAGGGTATTTGAAATGACATTGACACCAATGTTTAGGCAACAAAGTCTGAAACAGACGCTTTCGTTAAGTTCCAGGTCACTGGGGAGAGCTGAATTGCTTTTCAGGCTGCAGTGACTGTATGAGTGGCTTTCATTGACCACAGTAGCAGCATAGGCAGTTGGGTATACGTGTACACCTAAACATAGACACATGTGGAAATTTAAATGTATGTGTTTTATTCTGGAGGTGAATTGCCCCAGCTGTCTGCACTGCACACAAAAAGATGCATCACCTGTAACAGTGTGTTGCCACTTTCAGTACCAAACCCAACATTACATAAATATAGGATGATCTGACCTTTTTTTCACACCAAAATAGCTGGTCTTTGCCAAGAAGGAGAATTTTATTGCTGGTGTGATACGCCAGGTTTCTGTTATTACTGCCTGGTCTATCCAGAGGACAAAAAGATTTGCTCTGCAGAGCAGTCTCCCTGATTAATAAACGGCACATGAATTACAAGAGGTTTTAAAAAACGTTTGTGTGGGTCTCACTCTAAGTTAATGCAGTAGTGTTACCAAAGCTTTAAGAATGATATAAGAGGGGAGGGGGGAAGGCTGTGCTCAGTACACCATGAGAAATACTTTAAATGGATAGATGACATAATAGGTTCCTAGCACCCGTGTTTGATCTCTAGGGGCCTGGGTTCAAACACAGTACATCAGTAATGGAATGAGATGTTGTGATCCTGAACTAATCTGTAATTGAAATTCACTCACATTTAAAAACATTATAGACTGCAGTTCAGTAGAAGCAGGACTCCACTTAAAGTGCTGTATCCATTAAACAATTTGGAAATAGAGAGTTATGGAATACTACTGAGAGTCACAAGAAGTCACATAATATTAATCACTGTGAATGCTGATGTGGACCAGGTGTGGAAATACATGTGTATAGCATATAAAAGAACTCCTCATCTGGATACTCATTGCTAATATTAGCCTTATATAAGAAATTATGGGCAGAATAGTAAAAATAACACAGTTTGAAGACAACTAGAGAATATCTTGCATTAGGAGAACACAGATAAACTGCCCTTTTTATTTCAGCATAGATTATTTTATGCAGCACTGTTAAAATGTAACAGAGATGGAAGCTGTCAGTGACTGAAATAGATTTTGAAAAGTATTAATTAGTTTTCCAACATTCTTATTTTTATAGTGAATATTAACATTTCCCATGCTCAGAAACTTTTATTTGACTGTGATCTTAACACATGCAGCTTAATAAAGCCACAAAAGTGATTCGTTATTGTCTTTAGTGAGAAGAATTGTATTTTCATTTTCACTTAATTCACAAAATGAAAGTGACATCTATTACAAAGCACTGTTGTATATCCAAGTTATGCTGGAGTTAGCATTAAAGTGGGGTGAAAATAAAAGGCTTCTCTGATGACTACTGATCACACCCCATCTTCAGAAAAATGATGCAAATTATTTGTTCTTTCTTCCCTTCAAAAATATAGAAGCCCAGTAACATTCATATACATACACTAGAACTGTGTGTCTAGCTAACTGGTTATTGATGAAGACTATACTGGTTTTGTATTCAAATCTCAAAAAAAAAATGTTGTCCTTTGTTTTTCACTCTTCCTGCAATGTTTAGATGGCTTTGTGTTGTTAATGTTACCATTACCAGGTATGTAAGTAACATCCTTAGTTTTATTATAAACTGTCTCCATTTTAAAACTCAGCTAATATGTTATGGAGTCTTATTTTCTTGATTAAAATAATTGTTACATGTTTGCCTTAATGTATACAGATGCAGTGGGAGGCAAAGTACTATTAATAAAGAAACTTCAACTATATCCATTAATCCCGAGTACTGCTGTGCGATTCTGGACATTAGCTGAACTATTCCAAGGCAATATTACCACAGGACTGGCAAAATTTCATTATAATGTTATAAGATGGAGCAACATGGCAATGACAGAGATTTAAAGACACTGATAATGTTACATAGTTTGTAATTCTAAGATGTTATAATCTGTGATTAATTTAATGTCTGATTTGCTATGGTGATGAAGTGCTCATTGGTTTGTTTGAAGTAAGCATCAGTGAATTCGCATGTACTGATAAATCTTTGATAATGAGTATGATTCTTAAATTTCATTTTCCTACCAGACATAACCCATATTTTCATAGAATCATAGAACGGTATGGGTTGGAAGGGACCTTAAAGATCATTTAGTTCCAACCCTGCTACAGGGACACCTCCCATTAGACCAGGCTGCTCAAAGCCCCATCCAGCCTGGCCTTGAACACTTCCAGGGATGGGGCATCCACAGCTTCTCTGGGCAACCTGTTCCAGTGTGTCACCACCTTGACAGTGAAGAATTTCTTCCTAATATCTAATCTAAATCTCCCTTCTTTCAGTTTAAAACCTTTACCCCACTACATTCCTTGATAGAGTCTCTCCCCTTCTTTCCTGTAGGCCCCCTTTAAGTACCAGAAGGCTTCTATAGGGTCTCCCCAGAGCCTTCTCTTCTCCGGGGTGAACAACCCCAACTCTCTCAGCCTGTCCTCACAGCAGAGGTGCTCCAGCCCTCTGATCATCCTCTTGGCCCCTTCGTGGTTTTCATTTATATGTGAACTTCTGATAACATAGACACCTTTAATTTTTGATCTTTTGTATGTTTGTTTGTTCTTATCCTGATAGGTATGTTTAACTACTTATTCAGATATTTAAAAAGCCATGCATCCATTGATATCTGTGTAGGGGGACTGATTTTTTTTTTTTTTTTTTTTTTTTAAAAAGAAAGGAATGTGTTTGAGCCAAAACCGGCATCATATAAAATGTATCTATCTATCTCCCTTCATCTCTATACAGAAGGAACAAGCTACGGAGAACTTGGTGTTAGGCTGTGATTTGCTATCCTGGTCACAGTAATTTCCAAAGCAGCACAGTATATTGATACGTCTCAACTCCATTGGCCTTTAAATCTACAGCAGCTAGTAGTGACTCAGGAGACAAAGGGCTATGTCTAGCTTGCCCACTAAAACGTAGGCACCTACAAAATACCAAGTATTTCCTTCCTTATCTGAAGATACTTGCACCTTTACTGTAATTTCTGATGTAAGGCAATTTCTGTATGATTATGGGCCCATTGTTTCAAAAGCACCCACCCACAGCCAAATAGATTTTGATACACCTTTTGGAGATTTCTGAACTGTGTCCTTTTTTTTTCTACTGATCTTTGCATTTTACCCGTTTGGACTTTTAACCAAATGTCATACAGTTTTCTTCTAAGCCATCCTCAGAATGCAGTAAGAGAAGATTTGGTATAAGCTCGTCTAAATCATAGAATAGAATCAGAAAAAATCTCAGGCTGGAGGGGTCCTCTGGAGGTTACCTAGTCCAGGCTTCTGCTCAAAACAGGGATGACACCAAAACTGACCCAAGTTGTTTAGGGCACCCACATCATATTTGTCAGAGCTGCACCTCAGCCACCGTGCCCCTCACCTGCACCGACGCAGGGAGTCAGTTCCACCAGCAAGACTTTGCATTTCTGTTGTAACCCATGAGGTTCCACAGGCTCATTCCTCCAGCTTGTTCAGGTCCATCATCTTATCAGCTGCTCTCCCCACGTTAGTTTGTTATCATTGTCAAATGTACTGAGGGTATATTCTCTCCCATCGTCCGGACCTTTCGATCAGTGTTAAGCAGTATCAGCCCCAGTGTCAAATCCCGAGAAACACCATTTATAACAGTTGCCAATGAGGATTCAAACTACTGTACGCTACTTTCTGAGGTGATGTCAAGAAAGTTTTCCAGACATCTTATAGTCTACTTATCTGTTTCATGTCCCCTTAGTTTATCTACAAGGATGCTGTGGTAAACTCTTTTGAATACCTTGTTAAAGCCTAAGTAAACAACATCACCTGGTCTCCCACAGGGATGGAACTGGTCACAGATGACAATCAGCTTGGTTAAAGACGATTTTTCTGTGCTAAGCACAAACTAGCTGTTTCCAGTTACCCTGATTCTTTTGCGTCTGGAAATAGCTTTCATGAAAACTTAATGTAGTTCCCTAGATCCTTCTTCAAATACAAGCATAATAATGTTCTTTTTGTAGGTACTAAAGTCCCCCTGCCCTATTTAGTACTAGACCATGTTTTCACTTGTCTTTCTTTCCCTGATGATATGCTTGCAGGTACAACCACAAATCTTAATGCTTTCTTATGTTTAATTAGGAACATGTCTGCCTTCTTTAGCAACCATCACAGGATGGGGGAACGCACTGGCTCTGGCTGGCACGGAGTTAATTTTCTTTATAGCACTCGTATAGTCTCACATGTCTCACATCTGTGACATGAGAGTGTTGATAACACACCAACGTTTTAGCTCTTGCTGAACAGTGCTTGCACAGCATCAAGGCTTTCTCTTTTTCCCACTCCACCCTTGCAGTGAGTAGGATGGGGGTGGGCAAGAGGCTGGGAGAGGACACAGCTGGGAGAGCTGATCTGAGGTGCCCAGACGGATACTCCATGCCATGTAACATCTTGCTCAGCAATAAAAACTGTGGGGTAGTCTGTCCCACGTAGCTGTTGCTCAGAGACTGCCTGGGCATCGGTCTGCTGGTGGGAGCTGATGAATGATTGCCTTTGCATCACTTTTTTGGTTTTGTCTCTTACCTTCATTTATTTAACTGTGTTTATCTTGACCCGTGGGTTTTTTTGTGTTTTGTTTTTTATTTTACCATTTTTGTCCTTCCAATTAGCAGTCCAACACTGAGGCTGGTTGGATAAAATTTCCCTCAGGCTGGACTGTGCCAAGTCACTGGAGTGGCAATCGGAGCAGGCTGCAGTTAACTGCAACAGTGCGTGCATGCATCTGTGTGCTACTTAGTCCCTGATGTGACCTCTCTCTTGGGCTCTCGGGGAGGCTCAGTTCCACCTCAGTCCTTTGCTTTTACGCAGTGTTGGATGTTTCTGTAACATTTACCCCCAGCCCTTAGTACAGTGGCATTTTACAACCAGAAGCTGGCGTGGGCCACCAATCGAATCAGCCCACAATCTCATCACTTTTCCAGCAGTTTCAGGTATCATCCTCCTGTCGCTTGTTGAACCACTGCTTGTACCAAAGCTCACTGCGCTCAGTTCTTGTTCACCTTGCCCATCACTCATTATAGTCAGTTACTCAACTCCTAATGGAGGTTAAGGGCATGATGCTCCCCTGACAGTCACTTTTTTTTGCTTCACAACTTTCTACCTCAATATATAGTCCAAATTCTTGATTTCTTTGATATTGATATATTTTTAAATTTTACATTAATCTGGATTATTCTTCGTGATTTATGCTTCTTTTATTCATTACCCCTTTCTTCTTGTTCCCAGCAGGTCTCTGTAAAAGGTAACTCATCCATGGAAGAATGAATTGTCTCCCTGGCAAACAAGAAACTTCTAAGGTCTGATTTTTAAATTATTCATCCTGCAATAACTACGTTTTTGTGTGCAGATGTTTTAATCAATGCCTTAATCCTCTTTGTTAGTCTCCTTTCTAATTTAAAGGCCAAAATGTGAGAAAGAAAGTGGGTTTGTGATTGACTGAACAGAACATTTAAGAACCTTTCTATTTTAGTGTGAAGAATAGTTTTGGGTGGTTTTCGTTATTCTTTTTATTTTTTTATCAGTGAAAATCTCAGCTCAGTGATTTCTTAATAGGTAGAATAGATGAATTGCAGGTGAAAAATCTTGTCTCTAGCATTTGGCAACCAACTTGGCATTTCATTGTCAGGGCTGTCATGCCAGATGCAAGATGCTTAGCAAAAGCCAATAGGTTGCTCCACATAGTTTCCTTCTGAAACCAAAGATGCTGCTTCTGGATGAATGTGCTATTGGAGAAATGTGACTAAACATTTAAATAATTTCCTAGAAAACTAACCCTTAAATACAGATCTGTATTTTCCAAGGAAAAGCTGTATGGAACTCAGGTTTTTATACTTAATAATTTTTAAAAAAAGTAAAAAAAAAAATAATCCAGAAATATTCTAATCTGGAAAAATCAAAATTAGTACAAGTATTTGCTGACATAATTAAGGAATCTGAGTGCATCGGTAATAACAAGACTATGAGAACAGCAATCAGTGACCTAAAATTGCTGCATCACAATTTACATTTAATGGCTGAGCAAAATAATGGAACTCAGTTCCTTTTGTAATTTGACAGGGATGTGAAGGGAGAACAAGTAGGAAAAGAAAACTTGTCATTGTGGCCCTTATACTCAACTGCTTCCCCGACCCCACGTTACACTACAGTATGGTTCGTCTTTCAGCGAGTGATCTGAGAAACGGTCTGACCATAGACTGAAGTGCAAACCCTCATAGATGAACTTGCATTTGAACCACCAAATAACACTCTAAAGACTCAGTCTTAAGGCTTCCTATACCTACTTTTTGCCACTTTACTTTTGCAAAGAAGGTCTATATCCAAAGAATTATCCTATGGGGTTTTCCTCAAACAAGTAGGTCTTTGACTAGAGTAACAGCAGCTCTATCCCTGACTTTTATGTAAAATGCAATTACAACGCGGCAAACCCCAGCTCTCTACCAGTTACTACCAGTCTCTACCAGTTACTAGTCTACTCTCGGAGAATTAACGTCAAAATCTTGGAAGCCCAGAAATATTCACAACAGATTGACTTTTTTTTTTTTTTTTGGTCATAGCTTGAAAATGGAATTTTCTCAATTTCCATCCAAAATCACAATCACTTTGCATCTTTTTTTTTGTGTGTGTATACTTTTAAGACACTGTTTTAGCTTGCGTACTTTTGTCATCAGACTCTATGGTTTCTATTTTCCTCTCTTCTGGCTTTTAAAGTATTGATGCCTTTAGAATATTTTCTTGAACGTACACATACCAAATGGGGTTATAAAGTCCCATTCTATTCAGCATCTAGGGGGCAATGCAGTGTTACCAAATCAGGTGCTCTGAATCACCCTCAGGAAGCATATAGTTCACTTTGAGAATTATAGAACTGTGTAGTGTGAATGGCTCACCATCTTACTTTGCTTAAATAGCCAACGGTTTTATATGCTAGAAAATATCCACATGGTACCCATGTTTAGTTTTGTTGCATCGTCACAGAAAAATCTTCAAAGATAAGCTACAAAAGATTGTCTCATCTTTATCAATCCTATAACGAAGTGTATAAACATGTCAGTCGAAAAATTTGAAAGCTTCTTTCACATAGTCGTTTGACTTGACCAATGGTAATATTTTAAAATAGAATGTATTGATTTTTCTCTGTTTGACTGTAATTGGCACCTGCATATGCAAATGTAAACACCATTCCTCCTACCTGACTCAACCAGTGAGTTGAGAAGGGTTAATGAAATACAGCTAGGACAGCTGGAATGAGCAGTATCTAGAACTATTTCTCAGCAACTCACCAATGTAATACACATTTTATCCATTAGGTTCAATTATATTGGTCTTAAATAGAGTCTAAAAAACAGGTTTGATCTTCTTCCTTAGCTGCCTATATGAGTAATAGGATTTATCAGTAATAAAACACCGTAGAAAGTCCTGACAGGAAGAGACAGAGAGCAGACCTCATTTACCACGTAGTCCATAATCCAAGACTAAGCCTTTTGCACAGAAAGACAAATAAAAATAAAGCAACAAATGAGTTAAAATTGTGTTAAAAAAAATTTGTATTACTTTGAAAGGTCTCTACAAAATGTATTTTCTAATACAAGGTATCGTGTCTTATCAGACAGACTTTTATGAGCCCTAACTTCACAAGACACTAAAAAATAAGGGTTTTTACATTTATTTACTGTTTTTAGGAGACACGCTTTCTTTTCTAGAGTCAAGTCCACAGGAAACCAAAATAAATGCAAATATATAACCTGACAGACTCTTTGTACAGTTATATTTTTGTTATATGTAACATTAAAAAGAACTTACTTTCTTCCTGTAATGACTTCTCCAAAGTATTTCAAATTAACAGCTAAATAATTCACTCATTTCTGAATACCACTTTCCTGTTTAAAACTTCGTAATTTTACATTTTGTATACTAAAACTGTAATTCAACATTTTATTTTCAGCATACTATCCTATATGCTTTTATACACCCGGATGCTTTCTTCAGGAAGCGCAGTTTAACTGAAGACAGGAGAAATTTATTCCCTTTGTGTTGATATCCCTCTAAGTACATCCCCATGGCACTGAAATAATAGCAACATATTCAATGGTTCTTCTATACTGCAAAGTCTCCAAGTCCAATATATGTTTGAGAAAAACAATGTTTCTGCAATTATACAACAGTGTTTTTCTTTATAGAATTCAGTTGCTCTTCCCTTCTAAGTAAAATACTCCAACACGTCTCAATTGCCAGCAGTGCTGAACCAAGAAGCTGCAGAAAAACTTAATGGCGGGCCAGATAAGCACAAAGACATCTCTCACCCATCTCGGCATTTCATAGTCCGAAAGAAGTAGAGATTGAGCAGAATCTTTTTCTTTATGCACCTCTGCAGAATGCTTGCTAGAGTTCAGAAAAGGCTGTTGTAATATGAGATCAGTCAGACATAAACTAGATTTTGCTGAAACAGTTGTAGATGATGGAACTGCAGTTGAGGTTATATGTAGCGTTCCATATGTTCCTGGTGTTTGGCCAGGTAGACATCTCAGCATGAGCTTTTATGAAAGGTTGTTCTCTTGGATGTTCTCCAGGATGCACTGACATCCACTGTCAGTTGGCTGAGAAGTTAAATTTTACAGTTTGTTAGTACGTTGTATCTGGAGGTCTTTATGCCCATTCTAAATGGCTGTATGACTTCACAGCCTACAGACGGGGCTAGAATAAAATGGAAGAGGGAAGATCCTTATTTTTCAGAAAGAAAAAATGAGGACTAACAAGTCACTGCCATATCTATTTGGAATATTGATACTGGTAAATATTTTAGCATCACAAGTAAGAGAAACTGACTTNCAAAAAACCAAACGAAACCAAACCAGAACAAAAAGATTAAAAACACCAAACCAAACAAATACAGGCAGTGACTTAAAATGCTGTGAAGAACCTGAGTAGTACAGAAAAAGAATGCTGCTTTTAATCCCGCTGCACTGCAGTCAGGTCACTGTATAGTTACATAGTGTATTTGAATTCCCATGGAAGAAAAATAAATCCCCCTCACATCAGCACTCACGTAGATTATTCTCACTGGCTTGATTGTGGATACTCAGTATTTGAGAGCGGTTTTTCCTACTGACTCATGGCAAGTGCCACTGAGCCTGGAGAATGAAAAGCGATTCCAATGTAAAGAACTGAATCCTTTCTAACTTAGAGAATACAGAGATGACAAATCTAGCTCATTTTCTAAAGATACGGTTATTTACCTTAACCTTTTGATAAAAAAGTCTTTCTTGAGCAAACCACAACCAAACACCAAAACCATCCACAACCAAACACCCTACTTCTATTCATGCATAGAAATTTTACTGAACCCTACAGTAATTTTATTTTTAAAAACATAGTCTTGAAACCATGAGCCAGCAAATGTGCCCTTGCAGCAAAGAAGACTAACAGTATGGTGGGCTGCATTAGGAGAAGCTTTGCCAGCAGGTCAAGGGAGGCGATCCTTATCCTCGACTCAGCACTGGTGAGGCCACACCTGGAGTGCTGCGTCCTGTTCTGGGCTTTCCAGTACAAGTGAGATGCGGACATACTGCACAGAGTGCAATAAAGGGCCACAAAGATGATGAAGCGACTGGAGCATCTCTGCTATGAGGAAAGGCCGAGACATCTGGGGCTGTCCAGTCTGGATAAGACAAGGCTTAGGGGGAATCTCACCAATGTATATAAATACTTGAAGGGAGGATGCACAGAGGACAGAGCCAGGCTCTTTCCAGTGGTGACTGGTGACAGGACCAGAGGCAACGGCTGTACCACATCTTCAAACAAGCAATTCTGTCTGAACATGTGGTAACACTATTTCACTGTGGCGGTGACTGAGCACTGGCACAGGTTGCCCAGAGAGGCTGTGGAGTCTCCATCCATGGAGATATTCCACACTCATCTGGACACAGTTCTGGCAACCAGCTCTAAGTGACACTGCTTGAGCAAGGGACTTGGACAAGATGACTTCCAGAGGTCCCTTCCAACCTCAACCATTCTGTGATTCTGTGAAACCACTACAAAGAAACTGGTGTCTGTACGGTGAAAAACAGAATCACAGTCTACAAGAAATAATACAACTATTTTAGCTATTAACAACTCAAGAAAAACAACCACAACAATTCATTGTAGCTAATAAAAAAGAAGTTACAGATAAAATACAACTGCTACAATTTCAAACTTAACCCAGGCAGGTAAATGCATTGTAAGAGGATGAACGGTACACTTTGAAGGCTCCAGGTTATGAAATGCCATTACTCAGAGTCTTAATCAGCATGAACCAATGCAATCCCCAAATCCAGATAGTCACTTACAACTTTTAAAGGGGTTTTCTTAGATAACATACAGGATAAAGGGATTTAAACCAATAGAGGGCTGATGTGATTCACATTTGTCATGCAGATATGAAAGGCTGAATATCGGTTTAAAGTCTGAAGCTGAAACTGATAAAACCAAGATAAACACTGTGGAGCATAAATCTATAAATCTATGATAGTGCCAAATGGTTGTTTAAATTGGTTTCTTTAATGAAAACTGAGTTATCCATTCAACCATAGATTAGAGGATGGCAAATAAAGATTTAAAAACCAGAAGATACATCAGTTGGTTCAGAGAACTTCTCTAGATACTGATCGTAAAAAGAATGAAAATGTAGAGGTTACCATTCAAATGCTTAGCCCTATCTTTACCAAGAAACATGCAGTGGTTCTACTGACAGCAATAACCCAATGATCATTTTTTTCCCCGTAATTTAAGCTATGAAAAAATTCTGTACAAGATGCTTATTTTATATGATGCACACTAGAAATTTTAGAAAAAATACTGTAAAGCCTCTAGAAATAGCCATCGGGTAAGATCAAGATTTTGTAAAAGACAGCATGCACTTAAAGTTTATTTCTTCCAGGTACAGCACTGACAGCATATTGCAGACATGACCAGGAACAAAAATGATCATGAGACCGACTATCAGAAGTATAAGGTGCCATACTTCTGTTGGCTTTTATGAAGCCCAAAGATGTATACCAAAAAATGGTCTATCTCTTGCGGGCTTTCTGCCCATGGTATCTTGCAGATTTTTTTTTCCTTTGTTTTTGTCTTCCCATTTGGTTCTTTTTGTTTCAGTTGTGGTAAAAAGGAAAATAGAGACTGTCTTTCACAAAATTATTGACGTTACATAATTTGACATTGATATCCACACAGGTTGCTAGCTGTCTGATAAAAGCTGCAGTGTTTTTTAGGGAAATACCATAAAGTTAAAAGTTACATAAAGGTTAAAGTTACAAGGAGTAATCTGCGAGAATGACTCTTGTGCCTGCCATTAGGTCTAAAATCTGGCCTTAATCTCATCAGAGAATAATTTAGGACAATGTTCCAAATAAATAACAAGTTGATAATAGCTATTACATACCAAGGGAGAGAATGAATCCCTGAGATGTCACATAAAAACTGAAAAGCATTTTAAAATAATTAAGCTGCAAAAACGAGGCATCTCCAGAAGCTGTATCAGTTATGAGCAATATATTTCATAAAGGTAAGAAATGGGGTTTAATACTACATTTTTTAAAAAAATTAAAACTGACTTCTGTTTGTAGGAAAGACAAAAACCCCATCAGATATGAACCATAGTAACTAAAAGGCCAGGCAAGCAGTAAACCATTGATTTACTTCTGTATGTCAAATGATCCTGATTGTAAAGATTGTCTTATAAACTTCTTATACTATACATAAATAAATATGTATCTGAAGATTAGACTGTCAAGCAGCTTTTTTTTTTATAGTCACATTTACAATGTAAGGCTTGACTATGCCCTGCTAAGTGAATGGAAAAGTAGGCACTGACTTGTACAGAAACAGGATTAAGCTGTAGTACTTGAGGCAACATGTACCATTTCTGTGGGGATAACTCAAGTCACAGAGTACTATAGCAGGGGGAGACCAAATTCTTCACTGAGTTTTGCTGTAGGCCTGCCTGGTTCATTTAAATGCAGCACAACTCCAGCTTTTATAATATGTGTTCCCCAAGTAAAGTAGGGCATTGGTTCAGAGTGAAGCTAAAATGTTTGTCATGTGAGTTGTAAACAACGAGCAACAAGAAGAAAAATATAATGGAACAAAAAAGCACACATCTCTACACTCCAGAGCACTCCAGTCCTGCTGCAAAAATTTAGTTTAAGCAGAAAAATCACTCACTTTAAACAATGGAGACTATCTAATAGGAACAGCACATATTAATACTGTCAGCGTGACAGATGGTTGTGCAGTACATAATAAGGTAAAAGACATTTTGACGAGAAAGAAGATGTATCTGATAATTTGCAAATCAGAATCCTGGCAGCACAGCAAGGGAAAGATAACTGAGTGCACGTTATGCTGGCGCATCTGTAATGTTTTACATTTCAAGGCAATAGAGAAATGGAGGCGAATACAAGTACTTGGAGAACTGAAAGGGAAAAAAAATGATATGTTTATCTGCTACTAACAATGCAATATATCAGCTTTTGGTTTGAAAAAATAATACTACATTTCAAAAAGGTCCATATTAGCTGTATGGGGGTATACGTACACACTGTAAGTATTTGAATGAATAAGCTAATTTTTAAAAAAATTATCTGGTATTTCAAATTTCAAAGGATCCAATTTAGCCACGTGTAAATTAAAAACATGCTTAATTACAAGATTCTCTGCTTCTAGCACTGTTGTTTTAATTTACAACATACACTGAGTTGCTCAAGAATTTTAATCGGAGTATTTCCTCCAAAGTTATCTCTTCCCACAAAATATCAAATAGACTTAAATAATAAATTGTGTTTTCGGATAGTTAGAAAGTGTTAAAGTTGTATACTATGTATCCAGGACAGGAAGATATACATATCATCTTAATAGATAAAAACTTGGTTGATGTAAATTTGATCTGGATGCTGGCTGAAATGTTCAGGATTATACCTACTTTTTAACAGCAAAATTCACAAGTAACTATGGCAAATATTCACCAAGATCTCAGAAAGACATGGCAACATCCTCACCTGAATGTCCTTTCACACACCACAACCCCAGTCTCAGTCTGTGGAGGTTTCAGGGAAAGGCATATGCAGAATCAACACCACCCCTCCTAGTCTAGCTGTCTTTAACTGTGATAATTTTTTTCTTTTGTTCTCGTGCTAAAGAAAAATGCATAAAATGTTTGTGTTTCTTAGAAAATGTCGTATTCATAGAATAGAATCATAGAATCTTTTTAGTTGGAAGAGACCTTTAAGATGACCAAGTCCAATCATTAACCTAGCACTGCCAAGTCCACCACTAAACCATGTCCCTCAGCACTACATCTACCCATCTTCTAAATATCTCCAGGGATAGTGTCTCAATCACTTCTCTGGGCAGCCTGTTCCAGTGTTTGATAAGCCTTTGAGTGTAGAAGTTTTTCCTAATATCCAATCCAAACCTCCTCTGTTGCAACTTGAGGCCACTCCCTCTTGTCCTGTCACCTGTTACTTGGAAGAAGAGATCGACCCCCACCTGACTACAGCCTCCTTTCAGGTAGTTGTAGAGAGCGATAAGGTCTCCCCTCAGCCTCCTGTTCTCCAGGCTAAACAACCCCAGCTCCCTCAGCCACTCCTCGTAAGACTTGTTCTCCAAACCCCTCACCAGCTTTGTTGCCCTTCTCTGGATGTGCTCCAGCACCTCAGTGTCTTTCCTGTAGTGAGGGGCCCAAAACTGAACACAGTACTCGAGGTGCAGCCTCCCCTATGCTGAGTACAGAGGTACAATCACTATTCGTATGCCTTGCATCTTCCTTGGCTTCTATCTTCTTACTTCTGACTATTGGCTGTTCTTTTCTACCACATTATAAAGTATCCTTATGAATTTAAACATCAAACAAAAGAACCTACTCTTAGTCGCAAATGTTCTACCCCACCACTGTGTAGCAGTAGTTACAAACCTCATCTTGGGCTAGAATAGACTTGGTTTTGAAGGAGGATACTCAGTGATCCACAAAGTATCTGTTCAGATGAACTGGACATAACATTCACAGTGAATACGGAATTTAAAATACTTCAGTTAATTGACTAAATCGAGTTTGAGGCTATCACTTGATTATATTAATATGGATTTTAAAAACTGAACTAAGATAAATCCAGAAAGAGTGGTCTTCTTTCTCCAATATCAAATTTCAGGGTTTACTGATTCAAAATATATGTTAGCCAGTGAGCTTTTTAAAGAAAAAAAAAATTATAATATTGTGTACATGTTGTGGTTTAACCCCAGCCAGCAACTAGGACCATAGAGCTGTTCATTCACTTCCTTCCCTCCCCCTAGTAGGGCAGGGAGAAGCGGGAGAAAAAGGAAAAAAAAAAAGCCCCCATGGGCTGAGATTAATAGTACAGAAGAGAGTACAGAAAAGTACTCTCTACTAAAAGTAACAGAAGAGAAGTTAGTAATAATGGTAAAAGAATATACGAAAAAGAAGTGATGCAATGTAATTGCTCACCACCCAATGACTGATTGCCCATCCCATCCCGAGCAGCAACCGTGGATTCCTGCCCCCTGGCCAATCCCCGTCTATATACTGAGCATGACGTCTACGGTATGGAATATCCCTTTGGCCAGCTTGTCCTGTCTATGCTCCCTCTCAGCTTCTATGGGAGACTAAAAAAGTCCTTGACTTAATATAAGCATTACTTAGCAACAACTAAAACAATGTGTTATCAACTTTATTCTCATACTAAATCCAAATCACAGCAGCCACTACGAAGAAAATTAACTCTGTCCCAGCTGACACCAGGACAGTACAAAGCATTTTTTCTTGACTTTTGGCTAAATTTAGCCTCAGATAGGTAGCAGCACAAAAATATTCATCCCAAAACTTTGGAACATGATCATCAGCTGAAAATGGCATATCATGGGACATACCAGCAGTCTTGGTAACTGTGAGTCTCACCTGTAAATTTCTTCTTCCTTGTCTCTACAGAATAGTCACAGAATATTTTTTCTGCTTTTTTTTTTGTTTCGACATTTACCAATTCTTATGTATTCACAAACAAATTTTTAATGTAGTTCAAATTTAATTATTTGTCGTTACTAAATACACCCTTACCTGCATTCCATTCTTCTTCCACTAGCAGATGAAGAGAAAAAAAAATCTGTGACATATTTTCTAAAGGTATAAATGTGTACTACTGTTTAGTAAGTTTAACTGAATTCTGCTTAACAGAACTCATTTCAGACTGATCACTGAGACTCAAGAGAAACTGGCAATAATGACTAACATTCTCTTAGTATTTCTGCCAATATCTATATAGTCTTGGTGGTAGAGCTCTACAGGTATCTTGCTATGAACATCTGCCATGGACATGCACGATGAAAAACAATAACATCAATGGATTTGGCTTTTATCCTGACAAAAGAGGTCAAAATGGGTAAGAGAAGTTCAATAAAGCTTTTAAAATATTTTTTTTTTAAATTTGTGCGTACACATATTAAAAAATAACAAATAACTGTTGGCAGCAGTAATGCAACAATACAGAGGAAACAAAATACATAGCCTTCTCAGAAGAAGACAGAAACAGCTGTTACTGAGCTTCTGAATGCTGTGTACAGCTCTCAGAAAGATTTGTATCAACATTTGAGACTGCAAATCTCCATTAGGGTCAGACGTAGGGACAGAACTCTCATTTACTCTCCATAAAAATGTGTAAGTCCTGCTAAAGGTATTTCACATGTCATAAGGATACGTGATAACGGTGCTCTGAGAATTACTGCTCGCCTGACCATTTTATGATTACAAACTAATGGCAGTTGTTAGGCTGTAAACTTGTAGTTACATTTAAGTTACTTACAAGCTGACTACTATGAAGTGTTTCTCTATCAAGCCTGACACAGAAGTAGACCTGGTGTACCTCTTCCCTTTGCAAAACAGTCAAGTCAAGATTTCAAGAAATGTGTACTTGAAGCTACATCTCTTAGCGCACAGCAGGTTGCTAGGCAATGTACACCAAGTTAATAAGTTTTTATGTCTCTGGTATCCAGGTCTTTCAAAACTTAACACACCCATCCAGGTCCTGCAACACACTGCACAATTTTTAACGACCGGTGATTCATACGCATATAGACAACTTCTCGCCCAAGAAAGCCACCAAAATGTTAAAAAGAAAAACAGCATATATACTACAAATTTTAATATGTATTTTTATTTTAAAAGTACCTTGTGCTAGTAGAATCACAATCTGCTTCCCTGCTCCTGCTTATAAGCACAGTTTTATTCCTAATTGATTATTTGAATTGTGAAAATGTTTATAAAGATATTAAAAAGTAATGAAAGCAAAAAATTTTACTTCGTAAAACAATAACAAAAATATTAAGTATCTTCTCTTCACATTCCTATGAAAGCTGTCACATAAGAATGAAGCAGAGGTGACTCACAGATTTTTTTGCAAAGGCTAATAGTTTTAATCAAGTATCTTGAGAAACACAGAGATGAATGGATGACACTACAGGATGTAATGCAGAGAACCTGCCACTTCCATTTGACTGCATGTAGAAGCTTGGCAGAACTACATCATTTTAATTAACTTCTTCAAGTAATATAATTCCAGGCAACTATTTCCAAAAATTTTGGCTTCTTATGTTCTATCCTTATGATTCCTAGCATGAAATTTTGTTCATGTCACTGAAGAAAGTGTTATTACCTAGTCCCAGATGACATCTGACTTTTCAGAGCTAGGAATCGTCTGGTAAATGAGAAGTGCAGTAACAAAGGCTATATGCAGTCAGGTTTAACACATCACTGGGGGTTGTACAAAGAGCTGCTGTACTTGTTTTGGCTTAGATAGAATTAATTTTCTTCATAGTAGCTGGTATCATGCTAAGTTTTGGATTTGTGATCAAAACAATGTTGCTAACACACCTATGTGTTAATTATTGCTGATCACTGCTGGCACAGCCTCTAGGCTTTTCTGCTTCTCACCCCATCCCACCAGCAAGTAGGCCGGGCGTGCACAGAAAGTTGGTAGGGGACACAGCTTGGAGACCTGACCTCCAAGTGATCAAAGCAACATCCCATAGTATATGATGTCATGCTCAGCAACAAAAAGCTGGGGGAAGAAAGAGAAAGGGGGGACGTTCGGAGTTATGGCGTTTGTCTTCCCAAGTAACCGTTACATGTGATGGAGCCCTGCTTTCCTGGAGATGGCTGAACACCTGCCTGACGATGGGAAGCAGTGAATGAATTTCTTGTTTTGCTTTGCTTGCACGTGTAGCTTTTGCTTTACCTCTTAAACCGTCTTCATCTCAACCCATGAGTTTTCTCACTTTTACCCTTGCGATTCTCTTCCCTGAGCCAACTGGAAGGGAGTAGAGCGAATGGCTGTGTGGGGCTGAGCCACCACCCAGGGTTAACACGCAGCAGTTGCAAAAAAGTATTCTTCTCCATGAAATATTAATGAAATTACAATGGACTGCTTTTTCATTTAAATTTACTATGACGCATAGAGATATGTAAAATAAATAGCAGAACAGCTACCCTTGAAAATGAGTCCATTAGCCTTTAGTAATATACACCCATTTATCTGCATCATGTTCATTTATTTCTTTGCTAATGGGTAAGCTATAGACAGTCAGAATCGCTCACATATCAGATATAAATCTAACTGGTCAGCTCACTGAATTTTTCAATCATCAGATTTCACATGAATTATGGTATTATCTAGTTCCACAGCTACACATCGCTGATTACTGTTTCTAAAGAAACAGCCTTTATCATTACTATTTCTTCCCATTTTTTAGAATAGAACTATCTTTTGAGTGTCTTTTTTATGATATTTCAAATATAAAATAACTGGGCTACATTGCTTTGTTCAGGATTTAGTACAGCTGATCCCAGCATCCTGTATTATCAAGAATACAATGATCCGGAAATAATCTTACAATATATGAAATGATCTTTCAGGACACTGAGGCATGTCAGTCAGTGGGAAACAGCATTAGCACACAAGAATTCACACAGTGAAAGAGGTGGACTTTTTTTGCTGAAGAAACAAATCAAACATGAAAAAGAGGAATTAAACTGAGAAAAAGGAAACATTAGAACCATAAAAATGACACATTTCTAGAGAACTGGTTGGTCTGTGTAGTGAAGCATTTTCTCTCCTAAATGGAAAAGTTAGTTTTGTATAGTCCTATGTGACAAGTTTTAAGCTTAACTATCAAACACTGTCATGTATGTGATTCAAACTCTGCACACCTGTATTTCAATAAAGAAACCAAATTAGACTATATTTCTAGATAAGCCTTAAAATTTGGTATTTGACATCTTTGGCAACTATTACATACTTTTGCTAATGGAAAGACAGTAAGGAACTGCTATATGAAGACAATAGGAATGAGAAAGTTATATGCAGCATTGCAACTCACAAGAATTAAACTCAGAATTCTGTATGAAAGATGCTCCTAACATTAAATTTAGATTTTTATATTTCTAGATAATTTAACTTCTTCAGCAACTGATTCAGAAATTTTATTGCACATCTAAATACACATTGAGGTAAATTTTCTGTTCTCCCCACAAAAAAATGACAAGTAAGCACTCGCAAGCCAGCCCCCACTCTCCACCACATATGCACACATTGTTCTGGGGTAGACTTAACGATGATAGGGTGGAAGAGAGTTCTGGAAAGGGTCAGGAAAGGTACTCAGGTGGGCACTTAGCAGTTAATGCACTGAAAAATTCTAACAGACAATGAACAATTCGGACAGACAGATACTTCAAAGATATAAGGTAACCCTTAGACTGGAAGCGATGGTACTACATATGTGAATGAAAGACTAAAAGGAATTATAAATTAGAAACTGTTGAGGGAAAATAGAGAAGCACAAGAGAAAACAGAAAGGAGGCAGATTAAGCTACTACAGTGGTAATTCCAGGGTATCCTGAAATATGGGAAATAAAACAAGCTTTTAACACTTGCAGATGTTTTTATCATTGATACGGTTTTTCAGAAAGTTTGAGCTTAGAATACACATCTGTGCTGAAAATCCTCAGCAAAGACAACAAAATAAATATTTGCCTGACTTACATTAGGGGAGGAATGGCCGTGAAAACCACTCCTATGCATACAAATCCACTGCAGACTGGGCATCCAGAAGTTCTACAGTAATTCAGGACAAAAACTATAAAGAAATATCCTTTCTATATTCAAACACTTGGGTCAACTGAAAAAAGGGTTGTTACTCAGTTGCAGGCCACATAGATGTGTTCAGACCTAGCAATTTGGTTTGAATTCAGAAATATCACTCTAACTTAACAGCAAGTGGATAGTCAACATTAATTTCAAATAAGAAGTTATGCTAATTTCAAAGACTTGTGATTGAAAATATTATCTCTCCTGTAATTAATAAAATGGGAATTTGGCAGATGTACAACATGAGCAAATAACTGATTAAACAGGGTTATTTTGTCTCCAAATATAAGAAGATAATAAACACATCCACTAGATTTATGGAAAAGATAAATATGAAATATAAAGTAATATTAAATTATATTAATTTTATGCTTTATTTAACTTTGAATATAAATGTAACATTTTAAACATGGTCTTCTCCTAACGGATACCTCCTTTCAATATATTAAGGCCAGGATTTCTTCACTCTTAATGCTTGATATTAAACTGTTCTTTCAAAAACTCTTACCTGATACAGGGAACTATTCACCAAGAAAATGAGAAAGTAGTAAGTTTAAATGAGAAAGGAATAATTATTTAAAGACAAAAGCTGAAATTAGATGCAACTGTCCCCTTCCCCATTATTCCTGTTTTCCAGATCTGGAAGCTAGCAGGATAAAAGCATGCCCTGGTTTTCCTCATTACTACTTGTATAGTTTGTTTAAATGTCATGGAGGCGGTGTCAGTGGTGCACTGCAGTATTTGACTCACCACAGTCTTGGACGTTGTCTATCTATCTGGACTTTGGTAAGGCCTTTGACACTGTCCCCCACAGCATTCTCCTGGAGAAGCTGGCAAATCATGGCATAGACAAGTGTACTCTTCGCTG
>VXBH01003486.1:349341-477835 GCA_013400035.1 Rynchops niger | reverse complement strand
CAAGAAGGCCAACAGTATCCTGGCTTGTATCAGGAATAGCGTGGCCAGCAGGAGCAGGGAAGTGATGGTGCCTCTGTACTCGGCAATGGTGAGGCCTCACCTCGAGTGCTGTGTTCAGTTCTGGGCCCCTCTGTACAAGAGGGACATTGAAGTGCTGGAGCGTGTCCAGAGGAGAGCTACCAGGCTGCTGAGGGGTCTGGAGACCAGGTCATATGAGGAGAGGCTGAGGGAGCTGGGCATGTTTAGCTTGGAGAAGAGGAGACTGAGGGGAGACCTCATTGCCCTCTACAACTACCTGAAAGGAGGTTGGAGAGAGGTGGGTGTTGGCCTCTTCTCCCAGGTGAATAATGACAGGACCAGAGGAAATGGTCTGAAGCTGGGGCAGGGGAGGTTTAGGTTAGGTATTAGGAGGAATGACTTTAGTGAAAGAGTGGTCAGGCACTGGAAGAGCCTGCCCAGAGAGGTGGTTGAGTCCCCATCCCTAGAGGTGTTTAAGAAACGTCTAGATGTGGCACTTCAGGGCATGCTCTAGTGGCAGAGATTGTAGGTGGGTTTGTTTTGGGGTTTTTTTTGTGTGTGTGTATGGTTGGACTCTATGATCTCAAAGGTCCTTTCCAACCATGAAGATTCTATGATTCTTCTATGATTCTTCTTTTATAAAATATACAAATGCTAGAAAAATATCCCAGATACTTCAAAAGCTTTTCTGGCCCTACAGCTCAGTCCAGGAACAATACTCAGTCTTTCAAAGACTCCTTCCTACCCATAAATGTTACCCTTAATAACTACTAACTTCTCTGGCTTTTAGTTGCTACAAAATCAAATGATTTTGAGAAGTGAGAGCCTAAGTGGAATGCAACTGAGACTGAAGTAGCTGTTCTTGTTTAGTCAGCAAAACATGAGAACTAGAGTTCTCTTAGTTTAAACCAAAAAATCCCTCACCTTGGTTTAGGGCGATATTGTATCTCAGGGCAATTTATAAATAAGAGAAAGATTTAGTATTTAATTTTGAAAAGAGAAATATTAATAAATATGCATATATTTTTAGAAACTGAATGAAATATTCCTTCCTGCTTCTGTCTTTGACAAATACGTTGTGTTTTCTATTGTTTTGTCTAATACTCCAAGGAGCTGGGAAGAAACTAGAGTACAAACCTGTTTGGTTTCAGGGGCCATAAATAGAACTGCTGACACCACGCAGTTCTGTTAAAACCCACCCTGCATGACTATGAAATGAATTACCAGAAAACAAGCAAGAAAATCTCCTTCAACAACCAGCTAAAGAATAACAATGTACCTACCCATCGCACCATTTTCAAACCGAGCAAGAACACTCATAGTTAATGACATGGTGAAACTTCTTCTGCTCCCACAATAAACATACTGCTATTTATCAGTAAAGCACGGTTTACTGAAGTGCAGAGATCTTAACTCCACAGTTGGCTTCAGAATTTTTTTGTTCTTATTTGAATTTCACTACATACCTGCTAATTTGAAGAGAATATGAATGTTTTTTATCAATCAGAAGTAAACCTTTGGTCAGATACCAATCCATTTAAATAATTCTCACACAAGAAGCTAGGCTCAGGGTATGGGTTAGCATCTACACAGGAGGTAAGAATGACCAGATATTTACTGAGACTGATCTGTGCTCAAAACTGTGGTTCACTTTTCTGTTAAGAGATCTATTAAGCACTTGAACAAAACACCGTGATGATTATATGGCTGGAGAAATTGAAACAACTGAATGGTCCTTCAAAGAGTTTTTAGTGAATAGATAAGGTTCTCAGAAAAAGAAACAACAAAAAAAAGCTACAACGTTCTGTTGAGCATTTGGTGATGCTCTTCTGTCTTCCACTGTGATTGTTGGATACTGAAGCAATACTTGTTTCTGTGGCTGCTGGTTTACTTGATCACGGTGTAAATTAAAGGGGAGGGCAGTTAAAGTGTTGCTGAGTCCTGAAAGCAATGCTGGACGGTGGTATTAAAAAAATGGGGATAACAAAGTACTTAATTTGAACTGCAGAATATTTAAAAGTGGAAATAACTTGCAAAATAATAAAATGCAGCTGGATAAAGCTCTAGATGAGTTCACATAGATAATGCAAATAATTTCACATTAATTTTTAATAAAATTGGCCATATATAAAATGCGTGAATCGTGTTAAATATTTAGCAATATTTCCATATTTGGATAGTTCTTTTACTGTTTCCATCTCGTTGAAAAAATTGTTTCATACTGTTGCCAGTAATAATTCTTGTCACAGAAGATGCCATGGTGTCAGCAACAAGTATGTATTCTAGTGGGGACGTTTTTACTGCACTGTTGGCTACTTCACACAGAAGGGAACTACTCAAATGTGAATGAATAAACATAAAGGGCTAATCACACAGCAGGATTTGTGCTTTACACCACCTTTTGTAGTTAAAAACAGCTATTTCCTTCTGCTAATCATTTAATTCCATCTGTTGAAATCCTGCCAGCCACACGTCTAACACAATCATAGGATTTGTACTTCAGGGTGTCATTCACGTATCTACCATGCCTATGAATTTATTCCCACGGATAATGCTGTGGTTGTATAAAATCATCTGTAATACAATAAAAATGGTAGGTGAAACATGCCAATGGGGAAGCTGTATCTTCTTAAAGGAAGTNAAAAAAAAAAAGTTTCATTTCTTATCCAGAAAAGAACATCTGAAAGATAAGTTTGCAATGAAAAAGTTAATATGTAGTGAACCAGCAAAAGAAAGGCTTATCCATGCAAACTCATGTATACAAATTCAATTGCTAGAAAAGCCAGATTTAGTTTCTTGAGGAGTCTCATTTGTCCTTATATTCGAAATACTTACTCTGTGCAGGTAATGCATTATTAATAATATTATGTGGCTACACAAAGACTGTATTATTGACCATACATGACTTGCATAGTGACAGATTTGGCATTTTCTATACTTCAACCACTTGACTTTGTATCCTACACAACTGTCACTTAGCATACTTTGTGTATGTTTTCTGAGAATTCAGTTCGACAGGGAAAAAGATACATTGAGCTATACACCGCATGCAAGTGTATGACCTGAATCTCCAGTCTTCCATGTTACCTCCATATATTTCTACACGTTTAGTTCTACGTTAGGCACACTAGGCGGCACGTGGAGAAAGTTTATTTTGGCACAGAGGCACGTTGCTCAGGCTACACCCAAGCGATAGTTGCAGACTTGTCTCTCTCTTGTAGTCACATCTTTCTCAATTCTGAAGAACCTCTTGCATGGCCTGTACAAGGTCTGCAGACGGCAGATGGCTGGAGCCAGGCACCTCCTCCCCCCCAGCAAGTAAAACTGCTCTGGCAACTCCCAAGCACTCCCAATGCAGCGTATGCTGCTGCTGCAGGTGTTGCTTTGGCAGCAGTGTGAGCTTAGCTACTGAAAATGTTCATGTTCCGTGATCATTTTGTCAGACCGCCAACTTTCTTCCTGAGGAGAAAGACAAAATGGCTGAGGATGAACTTTAAATGTTTTGCTAGCATAGATGCAATGAACATGGGGGAAGAAAAAACCCACACTTCTAGCCAACACCGCTAGCAGGACAAAATATGCTGGGTAGATGTGATTTAGATAAGAAGATTCCTGGTACTCCTACGGCTCATATCATTCAAGAAGGCAGTTTAATTACGGTGAAGAAAAAGTTTCTTTTGCAAGTAGATATCTCTCCAGTAGAGGGCTTTATTGGTATGATTGTCCTCGCAAACTTGCTGCAGTTTCACTAGCCCTGAAATTCAGCCATAACACAGTGGTATTTCACAAGACAAGAAAAGACAGTGGAGTTTTCTTCTTGTTCAATTTCAAAAGCTATGTCAAATACGTGTGTTAGACCAGGAAGAAAGAAGGTCAGAATAATCTCTAATAAGTGTCAGTTTAAATGGAGATGCTGATTTCCGTGATGACTTTACCACATATACATGTGAATATATACACAAGTTCGCTCCTCTACATGATCTGTTCAGGTACAGCTGGCTGTTGTTCTAAAGAGCACAATGTCAGCTCCTATGTGCTAAAATAAAGATTTAAAGAGGTGATTGAAACATTAGTGAACTTTCTACGCTGTACTGCAAAGGGAACTAAAACAAGAAAGTTTCATTATGAAGTTTATGTTTGCTTCTTGCAACATTTTATTAAAATTTCAAAATGAAAGTAAAAATTACACTGTACTTAATGTTCATTTCTGAAAAACAGAAGGAGAACAGCAAGGATGGAACTGAATGTGTTTTATCACACGGAGATATTAAGAAAGTAAATGCTGAGAAATTAAGAAACTGACCAGAGTGTTTTGTCTGTTTATCTCAACCGTCCCAGTTCTGGGTTTTCTTGCAGGCAGGGCTATGAGGTTGGATGGAGCTCTCTTCCCCTCTTCCCTGTGCATCTGGATGCTCAGACTCTGGGAGAGGGAGCAATATTCACCTCCCAACTCCTATTCTGCCCCTCACGACGATGAGTGACGAAGGGCTAGAAAGGAAGGGGGTGGAAGCTTTGACAATGTATCAGCGAATATTCCCAAGCAAAGGAGGTGAAAGGATGAGGTCCACACCTAGGAAAGTTCTGATTCACCATGGGATTCAGGATGCTTCCCTGGGCGGGGAGGGCAAAAATGGAACTAAATGGTTATTTCTTTTATGATGGCATTCTAGCCCCATCCCGATATACTTCTCTTTATTTGCTCTGGCTTCCAAACTCAGACCATGGCTCTAAGATGTATTTCCTAAAGCATTTTCTTACTATTTTTACAAGTTTGGATTAGTTGCAAGCATTGATTTGCCTGTATTTATCACAGCAGTCTTGAAAGACAGATCCTGCTACATTTTAAACAGACCCATATACTCAACCTCCCATAGGTTTACTGAATACTGTGCTTTGACTTTCAGATTATGGCGTGTCTCAACAAGAGCAAGGTTCAGAGTGTGGCCTATGCCTAATAACTTCTAAGAGCTGCATCTAGAAAATTCAGTGACTAAAGAATCCAAGTTAATGAAATTGTGTAAGTAGTAAATGGCAAGGTAATACATGAGAAAAATGGGAAGGTGATGAGTGCAGAATGGATCTAGTCATGGGGATTCTAAATGCTTCCTGAGAAGTACCCAGTATTCAGTAATGCTTATCTCGGCTGAAATTCACTCTTTGATAACTTTTACAATAATATGATCAACCACTGCTTGTAAGCCTTCAAAAAGTATATTGAAGAGCCTCTGTCCTCTTGATTGGTGCTTTTCTTTTTTTCCTTCCTCCAATTCAATGTATTGCTTGGAAGCTACAAAGTCGAACTAATGGGAACATCTGAAAGAACTACATTGATCCCCTTTGCTTGCGGGAAAACGTCAATCTGAACTGTCAACAAAGATGAATGAAAATTACAACAGAAATTTAAAAACTTTAAAATTATCTGGGTACTGTTTAAAAACTAAATATTGAATGTATGTTATGTGCCTAAATGGTAAATGATAAATATTTAACATTTAGCATCCTCTCTCATACAACATACACGCCACGGCATTTGAAAGTTATTTCACATGTAAATAGTGACACTCAAGAACCATTGACATCTGCACTGCCTCCAGTATATGCTGTTATTTTTTCAATGTAACATTTTCAATGCCTACATTTTAAAAAGTAAAATTCAGAAGCCCTGAATTGAAAAGAATAGCTACATTTTCTGAACATCAAGCCCTGTTGTGTCTAAAGTTTTGTGCCCACATATTCATAGCAATGTACAGAAGTCATTACTCACTATTTGCTTCAGAAACTGCATTTGTATTTTCCAGGTAAAGGAACACTGTTTTTTTTATTTACCGTGATAAGGCTTAATATAATATTTTAAAATGTTTATCTTAAAGTCAGTATATGCAGTATTTAGTACTGGAAACGTGGATTATTTTTATTTTTAAAATTTCTAGATAAACTCGTTTCACAAAAAAAAAAGTGTATACATATGCATATATGTATAAGTATGAATAAATACATAAATATAATATTGCTGATGCCAGTTTCTATCATGGAATGGGATTTTACTGTATGTATCATAAGGAAAGGAGATGTCTGAAATTATATAGCATATCTTCCACTAACTGCCAGCTATTGTTGCTCTCCTATTTGAAGGACAGAAGCGGCTTGGAGAGGATTTTCTTTATTGTTTTGAAGGATTTGGCTCTGTTTGTAAAGAAAACATCATGCTGAGAAGCAGCATTCATTCTCATTTGAAAGCAGGTCATGCATTCAGCTTTGCTCTCAATTTCCGAATAATCTCAGCAATATGCACCACACATGCTCCTTCAGGTCTCTGAAAGGACTCATACTGGTAGCATACCTTAACACACTTGTTAGTGGTCTGGGCTTATTCTTCTTCTACTTCAGTTTCTAATTTTGCACACCTGCCACAATGAGGCAACCAAGAAGTCTGCCTATGTCATTAACACTGACTTTTTTTTTTTTTTCCAGGTAGAAACACTCAGCGTTTCCCTCAAAACAATGTGAAAAGTAATATAATCATTGCAAATTCCGTCATTGCTTCACAAAAAGTATTCACAGATACAAAACAAAAACAAATTAACTGTCAGCATAATACTCAGAACAATGGATTTAACTGGGTATTGTCATCTTGAACACAACTTCCATTACTGAGAACACAACCTGGAATGTATTTAGATCCTATCCCCAAAGGCAGCTATTGTTGTATGTCGGTCAGTCACACGCTCGACCTACTACCCCAAAGGCCCTCAAAATTGGGAATAACTGATTTTTACTTTTAGTTCTTTTGTTTCTAAAAAAACCACCAAAAACTGGCAAAATAAGCAGGGGCTGCAAAAGTTCAGAATAACACAATGGGTTCTTTTATCGGGACTTGTAGGGAGTGCTCCCCATGAGTGCAAAGATAACACTACCTGACTAAATAGCCCTTTCCATTAAGAAGCACATCACCATCATCACCTAGAATGCCTTCAGTAGCTGCTTGCTAACCAAGAGGACACGGGTAGATGAACTGTGCAGCTGTTACAAAAGAATGATTTATATGCTGGCAAGTAAGGGATATCCCTGTATCTTGCTACTACGTGTTACAAAGATTGTCAGTTTTTAAAAAGTGTGTACCCGAAGTTGCCCAACTGTGTTAATGTAAATGAAAGAATCATCAATGAAAATGGTTATTTCTCTGCTGTGCTCCTACCAGTGGTCAGTCACCCACAGTAAATTAAAAACATGCTAATTTGTCAGGAAAAGACGATAGCTGTTGTAGTACTTATAAAAACATAGACATTAATGGTGTTGGTGACCCTGGGCTATTTAATAACTGGAAAAAGATTAATATTATTTTTACCTTTAAGAAAAGTGAGAAGGAAGACTGGGGCACTATATGCCAATCAGCCTCATTTCAGTCCTTGGAAAGGTCATGGGCATGGCCTCTTGGAACCCATCTCCAAACATATAAAAGACAGGAAGTTAATAAGGAGCATTTAAGATGTATTTACCAAGAGCAAATATTGCTTGACCAACCTGTTTATATTCTGTGATGAAAAGTGTAGTTATACCAATGAGGGGATTTAATATATTCTGTCTTCAGTAAGACTTTTGACACTATCTCCCACAGTATTCTCATCTGGAAGATGACAAAATCTCTGCCAGATAATCAAAATACTAGGTGAGCTAAAATTAGCTGGACTGCCAGGCTCACAGGGCACTAATCAGTGGCTTGACATCTAGTTGATGGATGGTAATGAGTGGAACACCTCCTGTATTGCTACTGTTCAACACCCCTCTCAGCAATCTTGGTTACAATTCCAAGTGTATACTCCACAGATCTGCATACAGCACAAAGCTGGGCAGGGGGAAAGGTGACACACTGAACAGCACAATTTTAATCCAGAGTTGATACACATGAGAGCTGGGACCAAGAAGCCTCTTGGAACTCCATAAGGAGGACTGCAAAGCTCTGTGGTTGAGGCAGAGCGAGTCCATGCTACAGTATGAGCTGGGAGCTGCTGAGCAAGCAGTCCTGCTGGAAAGTCTAACCTGATGGTTATAGTGGATGCCATGTTGCATTTGAGACATTCTTGGCAATGGCGTGGATGCATCTGGAATACCATGTCTATTTTCACTCCCCCTCCCACCACCACCACACACACCTTCGGTTAAACAACAAAAGGGAGTCTGGTTCAAAATAATTGGGTGTATAGGTGACGTGATCTACATGGAGAACTATGGGAACCATCTTGTTTAATCCTGTGAAGAGAAAGCCAGTGAGTGCTTGAATAACAACATGCAACTACTTGGAGGGTTACAAAAATAATGGAGATTAATTCTATTAGAGTAGTGACAGAAAATACAAGAAGGGCCAAAAATCAGAGATTGTGAGTAAGAAGGTTCCAGCTGGACATTTGGAAAAAATTTCAGAGAGACTGTAGAGTTCCCCTCTTTCGGAGGCTTTCAAGATTTGGCTAGACAAAGCCATGATGTGATCCAGCACTGACAGTAGTCCTACTTTAAGCCAAAGGCTGGAATAGATGACCTGTAAAAGCACCTTCAGGCCAAAACTTCTATGATTCTATGATTATTTCCCCTCCTTATTTCACAAGGCTGCATAGACCTTTTATTACCAGTCTAATGAAGCTTTTGGAGAGAAGCTGGACTGTAGATGGAAAGACAGCCTCGGTAAGTTTTACTTAACCCATTAAACGCTGTTATTTTCAGAGGGACTGAGCTGTAGATGGCAGATGTGCTTTAGCCTAATTGTATGCTAAGTAAGATGATACCAACCCAATGCCTGCAGCAACACTGTCAAATTGTTTTCAGGCATTTTTTTTTTCCTGCTGGAAAGAAGGATACATACCGGGGCCAGTCATGCTTGTTCCTGCTGGAATGAGTTTTCCCATTTTGGTAAAACTGGAATTTGTGAACTTTGTAGCTGCAGTGAATGTTCTGTGTTGTCAAAGGGATAGAGGCAGGGCCTGAAGCAGGTGTATGCTCCAGCAGCAAATGCATCTGTCAATTTTTTGAGATTCTAATTCATATCTTTATCAGTCGTAACCACATAAGCTTAATCATTACTATATCATCTTCTGCCACATCTCATGCAAATATAAACACTTCTGTGCCAAAATTTTAACCACATGCATTTCCTCCTCCAAGCTTTTCTTCTCCTCTGTGGTTTTCCTCTCTAGTCACTCTCTTTAATTGTAGTATTCATGCCAGGAAGAAAGAAAAAGTTTTCATCCATAATTTAACCAGTCCACTATCAACTGAAGTTCCCTAGTTTCAAACATATGCTTATTTACAAGTCTTTACTAGAACCCCAGAATAAATTCCTCTGCCAAAGTCAGTCTTTATTTGCTACTGCTTACTGATTGCTGTCTATAACCATACAAAACGCAAATGTTTCAATCATAAAAACTAATCAGTTTGGACTATAAGGAGACCTATGCTTGGACTTCTCATGTGTTCTTGACTTGATGGGCATACTCTGGCAGAATCCAAATTTGAAAGTGTGCATTATTGATATGTGCGCAGATACCAGTTATTTCTTGGTAGGCTGCAGTCTAAACAATCTTCTTGTTATACTACTAGATATCATCAGATTTGACTTGCATTTATTGACCCTCACGTCGAAAGTCATCTCCTAAAACAAACAAAGAGAAAACCTACCTAAAACCCAACCTGAGTTTTGTTATCTAATCTTAAAGGTACAGACACAGAGATAAAGTCACTCGTGTTAATTTTCCTTATGTGAGAGCTCCTACATATAGAACAGATATACTGAAAGCAAAATACAGTTCAAAAGAATGTGTATTCTAATGGTTAAATTAATTTGCTTAAATGAAGCAGCTTGCTCTAGCAGGAACTTTTCCACAGACTTTTCCAGACACTTTTTTCCTAATAAGTCAGAAGATATAATAGTTTATGAGCATGTTGTTCGATTTTATTTATTTTAAAATGACTATATTAAAACAAATATCAGGATATTAAACTCTAGTTCAGAAACAGAGGGGAATTCAGACAAAATATAATTTTATACTCATATAAAATGACTAGCTGGTATTTATTGTAATTCGGTGAGTTATAGGCCACTGTTAGATACTAAACCTAAAATACCATTGTTGTTTGTTCTCAGATTATATGCAGTATTTTAAGTATAATCTCAACAGGATATAACTGGAGTTTTATGTTACACATTATGTACATCTGTATACTTATTGATATAACACAAACTTATTGATACAGTGAGTCAGTAAACAAAAGAAATCATTCCTTACTAGTGTCTAACATATTTCCCTTTGAAGCAGGGAAATACAATACTTCAGATGCTATTTTTGACAAATACGATCAAGTGACAACTTTTTAAGTCTATCCATTTTATTAAGATTACGAATAAAAATTAAAAGTTTGCCTTTCTTCAAAACAAGTGAAAATAGAAACAGTTACTAACTCTATTGCCCTTCACAGAAAACTGAATTTCTACCACTGTCTAACTTTCCCCACTATCTGATTTTTATTTCATCTTTCAGCCAGCCTGTACCAGAAAAATCCTAAACAGTGCCTAATGTACCATGTCGGGTAGACTTCCCATTGGAGAGAGTTTCAGGAAACAAGCCTGTAGATTGCCGAGATTGCACATCAATAATCTATACATTCAATTTTTCAGTTAAAACTGATTTGGTTTTCCAAACCTGGCAAGACCTGGAGTAAAAAACAGATGCTTCTCATTTTATTCCCAGTGCATGCCACCTCTCCAGAGAAGATACTTCAAATGATACAATTAAGGCATTCCACAAGCTTCATATCATCCTGGTGTTTTTATAAGTTTACCATACTAAGATGACTTCAGTGCTTGCATTGCCAATGTAGTATCTAGAGTCCCATCTTAATTTCTGAATCTAGCCAGCTGCAGATATTGAAAACCACTAAGAGATTTACAAAATGTAGCACAAAACAAAATAAAGTTGTTACCAGTATAAAAGTGGGATGGAAAACTGGCTTAAACTTTACAATGTGGTGCTAGAAAAGTCTTTAACCTTTTCTAAGCCTAACACGGATGGAAAATCAATCTTTACTATTACTCTGGGCTTCAAAAATGACCAATTTACATGAATAATGCCTTCTTTCCCCTTCCCTTTCTCTTCCACTTTCTTCCCCTTCCCCCTTTCCATTTACATGTCTCTTTCTCTTGCCCTTGCCCTTCTCTGAAAAATAACAATCTGTACATCTGCATAACAATGTGAAACAGTTTGTGCTAAAAAAAAAAATCACATTACAGTTAAGTCTCTTATTTTTTTCAGACCTACTTCCCCCCCCCCCTCATTTTTTACATGCAGGGTATAACAAAGCCAAATAGCCATAAGCTACACTGTAACTTTTTCAATAAATGCCCTTTAAAAACAAACCAACCAACCAATTAAACAAAACCTGTGGAAAATATGTTGTTTCATACAATGACTTGAAAGGTCCTGTCCTTCAAATTCTTTGTGTGACCAAAGTTTATAGACAAGTGAATGCAGTTTAGAAAAGGCTTTTCTTATACAGACAAGTTGAAACACTAATACTTCGATATTGGTTTTAAAGTAAGAAATAGTATTTTCTCTTGCTTTTATACTTCTTGTGACTATTTTGGATTGTAAAAATTGAGTACATTCATTTAATTATTCAAAAATACCCTCAAGGATTCTAGTAAACTGTGTCTTCCTCTCTGAGCTAGCAGTTTTCATATGAAGCACAGTCCTTTTTCTGACTTGCGGACTGTCACTCAAGATACAAGGTAGTAACATTTTTTTATGTTTGCAAAATGCCAGTAGGTTATAACTCTGCAAAAGCGTAAATAAAGGATATTTTAAACAACAATACAACAAAGATTTTCAACAATCACATTATAAGGCTTGTTAATTTAATACAACAAAACAGAGAAATCTTTTTAAAATGTTATAACTTTTATGATAGATTTATTGCTGCTTTTGTCAGCTATAACTATAAAAAGGCAAAGCCACTGTCAGTGTTATGCATGCCGTTTGTGTACATGCGCTCAGAATATGTATTTTAAGAAGGAAAAAGAAAAAAGAATGCCACAAATATCACAAAGTTTTGAAGACAGTAAAAATACCAAAGGTGGTGTGTGTTTGAATCACTAGTATTGTATGCTTTAGTATTCCATATGGAATCCTGAATAAATAAGCAGCACATTACATCTTAAAGCACTGTGAAAATTTAAATCTTGTTCCAGGTGTTGGATTTTATTTGGGCATGCATGTTTTGGGTAATGTTGAATTAGATATTCTCTCTGTGTGGCTAGAAAAAAAATGAACTGTTCTGTTACAGGCACATTCCCAACTGTTCAGTCACTGCATCTTGTATAATGGGGACATGAACGCAATTCCCAGTAGCTATTCTTAGTTGGCTTCTGTTTCACGAAGTCAGAAAACAACTTAGCTAGAAAAATAAAAAACAAAATCCATATATACATAAGGTAGAGGCATCCTGTGTCTTTTCAAGCAATGAATTTTTTAAAAGGTTTGCTTAGAAAAAAAAAAAGAATATAACAATTGCCAACAGCCATTCAGATATAAGCTTTAAAATGGTTTTATCCTGAGACTGGGCAGCTGGGTGATTTGTACTAGATTTGTGTTTTGCTTTTGGGTGTGTTTTTTCCCTACTAGTTTTTAGTGCCTCATTTCCAGACACTCTTGTCTGCATTTTTGTAGACAATGCTAATTCTCTAGCAGATTGCACTTTACTGTCAAATTGTAGAACTTTAAAATGGTACGGAAAGTGTGTAATTTTAACTAGATGCAGTACTATCATTGTAGTTATCACTAGCAAAATGCAACAAGACAGAACACACACCTATTAAAATAGATGATAACCATGTTTGGGTTATGTTTCTTAATGCCTTGCCTTTCTTCATGCTCCACTTTTACAGCCTCTTACCATTTTCAAATTCTCGTGTTTCTATTTTGCTATTTAATTGGCAAAATGCCCCTGTAGACGTTTTAAATGGTTTGATATAATGTTTGAATATCAATATACATATCCACTTGAGTGACAGAATGATAATTTTTCTCTACGTTTGCCCAGAAGCACTAGTGGACCCAGCTATAGCAGCGATTCCATCAGGCATATTGCACAAATTAAACATCTTTAGACACGTTTTGTTTGTTTGTTTTAAACACTCATTCCAAATCCTGTGATCTTGACCTTCTGGTAAATTTACTAGTATAGTAGACACCTGTCTAAAATGGATGTGTTGTCTCTTTACTACTATGATATTTCATGCAATATCACATAAAAAGAGGAACGTATGAAGTTGATCCTATTTGATTAAGCAAGGGATCAATAAGGTGCTACAAGCACCAAAGCTTCTTCCCAAGAAGATTTCAAAAAAAATATTTCTAAAATAATTCAGACCTATAATTCACTTGCAGAACTACTGTTGGTTTTCTTTACATTACATACCGACATTTTTATGATTACAGTTCTGGTTTTAGTTGATAGCGTAGAGATACGTTGAGAAACAGTTAACATATGCAGTTTATTAAACTGATCATTTACTTTATACTAGCATGTAGCAAAATAAAGCCTATGATGTACTTGTTCTTTTTTTCCCTTATAAGCTTGTCACATGTGTAAGTAAGGAATTTTACTATATATCTGTATATACTAAGGAATTTTACTATATATGCTGTAAAATAAAAGACGTGATACTAATTTTTATTATATTATTTCTTTTCATAGTATTTTTCGCACGGAGACACAAGCATTTGTCATTATAAAATGGAATAAATGGTTAGAAATTTTCATTATCATAATTACCTATTCTTCTTGCTCTGACAGTAAGAATGGTATTTTGATTAAATAAAGAAGTGCAATGCAATGAAAAATCACGCATATATATACTTATATGTATATTTATAGGTAAACATGTGAGTATGCCAACATTATTTAATGATTCTCCATGGAAACTACAGTTTAATAATCAGCCAACTTACGAATAAAACTGAAACACCTGTGCTCCCTCTCGTCCCAGCATCAATGAAATGCTGGTTGTTGTTCTTATGGGAGGAATAGAGAATGGCAAAGAAAACGTTATGCCACTGTATAAATCACAGATTGGCCCATAGCTTGGATACTGTCTGTACTTCTTGTCCCTTTGTGTCAGTAAAGGCAAAATAGTAATTAAAAAGCCTTGAAAAATGGCAACAACGATGACCAGAGGTCCGGGATGGCTTCTGAAAGAGGAAGGACTAGGAAAGCCAGAAAACTACCCTGAAAAGGAAGGAGCATGGGGCAGTGCTCTGCCACCCTCACAAGAAAGAACTTCTTCCTCATGTTTAGGTGGAACTTCCTATGCTCAGGTTTGTGCCCATTACCTCTTGTCCTGTCCCCGGGCACCACTGAAAATATGGCAGTGGCACACAAAATCAAGGACAGGATGGCGTGGAATCAGCTTTAGATTCTCCTTTTCCATACTAGAATTGGGGGACACGAAATAAAGCTAGCAGGAGCAGTACTTAAAATTTGAAAAGGGAGGCATTTTTTCATGCTACAGGCTTGACCTGCGGGTCTGCTTGCTCAATGGTATTGTCACAGAACAGCTGATGTTGGCAGGCACCTCTGGAGGCCACCAAGTCAACGCCCCCTCCTCAGAGAAGAGGTTCATGTAGGTTCAAGGGAAGACTCTGTAAGTACTTAGAGACTCACTAATTTCTGCTGAACAAACTACAACATGGTCAGGAAAATCCCTGCTTGAGGGAGCAGGACAAGCAATATGCACGCACTTTTCACATTCTTTCCTGGCAATCCGCTTAAGGCCACCCTTGGAAATAGCATACAGGGTAAGGTGGTTCTTGGCTTGAACAAGCACATCCATTCTTGTATTTTCATGTCACCTAATACATACACAGAATGCAAAACCTAAAATATTCATGCTTCACTAAATGTAAAGAACTAAGCATTTGATCATGAAATCAGAAAGTCATGGAGAAAAACTTTTAATCTACATATAACTGGAGGAGCATCTATTTTCACACAGAAGAGACTGAGAAAGAAAGTGTGTACTGTGTACATATGAACAGCACGTACGAAAGTAAGAACTTAACTGTTTTACAACTTGCCTGTTTTAAGACATTGTGATGTTCCAGTGAATTGGAGTCAGTCCTTCCATATCATAAAATGACTTTCTGCTTACACTTATCTCAGTGCTCTGAGAAACTTAGATACATAGCTCTGTGTAATGTGTACTCTACAACTTTGGTCAGATCTTGCAAGCTGTCTATCAGCCACTAAATGAAACAAAGCTTTTCAGTTAACAGTCTTCCAACAGAAGTGTGCCTTTTCTGTTACATGGCACATAACACCTGAGTTTTAGTCTCAAAACAAATACTGTACCATTAAGTCACTCTTTGGGTTGATGCAGGGACATAGCTGTGCAAATGCTCCAGATGTTAAGCCTTCTGAAGTACAGGAAAGCCTTTTGATTATTGCCTGGAGATACAGCTGACATGAATCGCTTCAAAGAATAGTTCTATTTCCTTCGGGATGAAGGACTGAATGTACAGTACTGATAAATGATATTTCTGTTTAAATGACAGTTTCTTATATACATCACATTTTGTTTTGTCATTTAATTGACTAGGAAGTCATAGGGAAAATGCTAATCATAGAATCATAGGGCTGGAAGGGACCTCCGGAGATCATCTAGTCCAACCCCCCTGCCAGAGCAGGGTCACCAAGAGCATGTTGCACAGGAATGCGTCCAGGCAGCTTTTGAATGTCTCCAGAGTTGGAGACTCCACCACCTCTCTGGGCAGCCTCTTCCAGTGCTCTGCCACCCTCACAAGAAAGAAGTTCTTCCTCATGTTTAGGTGGAACTTCCTATGCTCAGGTTTGTGCCCATTACCTCTTGTCCTGTCCCCGGGCACCACTGAAAAGAGCCTGGCCCCATCCTCCTGACACCCACCGTTTAACTATTTATAAGCGTTGATAAGATCCCCTCTCAGCCGTCTTTTATCCAGACTGAAGAGACCCAAATCCCTCAGCCTTTCTTCATAAGAGAGGTGTTACAGTCCCCTAATCATCTTGGTAGCTCTCTGCTGCAGCCTCTCCAGCAGTTCCCTGTCCCTCTTGAACCGGGGAGCCCAGAACTGGACACAGTACTCCAGGTGCAGCCTCACCAAGGCAGAGTAGAGGGGGAGGATGACCTCCCTTGACCTGCTGGCCACACTCTTCTTGATGCACCCCAGGATGCCACTGGCCTTTTTGGCCACAAGGGCACATTGCTGGCTCATGGTCATCCTGTTGTCCACCAGGACTCCCAGGTCTCTTTCAGCTGAGCTCTCTCCAGCAGGTCAGCCCCCAACCTGTACTGGTGCATGGGGTTATTCCTCCCCAGGTGCAGCACCCTACACTTGCCCTTGTTGAATTTCATAAGGTTCCTCTTTGCCCAAATCTCCAACCTGTCCAGGTCTCTCTGGATGGCTGCAAAGCCTTCCAGTGTGTCAGCCACCATGCCCCCGCTTTGTGTCATCAGCAAACTTGCTGAGGGTGCACTCTATCCCCTCATCCAGGTCATTGATGAATATATTAAAGAGGACTGGACCCAGTACTGACCCCTGGGGAACACCACTCGTCACTGACCTCCAACTAGACTCCGTGCCCCTAATCACGACCCTCTGAGCTCTGTCTTTCAGCCAGTTATCTACCCACCTTACTGTCCATTCATCAAGCCCACTCTTCCTAAGCTTCCCTATGAAGATGCTGTGGGAGACAGTGTCAAACGCCTTGCTTAAGTCAAGGTAGACCACATCTACTGCCTTCCCCTCATCTATCCATCCAGTCATGCCATCATAGAAGGCTATCAGATCAGTCAGACATGATTTCCCCTTGGTGAATCCATGTTGAGTACTTCTGATAGCTTTCTTTCCCTCAACATGCCTTGAGATGACGCCCAGAACAAGCAGTTCCATCATCTTTCCAGGGATGGAGGTGAGGCTGACTGGCCTGTAGTTTTATGCAGTAATAATTATGCAATATACATTCTTGTCAAAAATAGTCAGAAGCATTCACAGTGTTCTCCATCACTGAACCTCGCAAAATTTTTGTCTTAGTTTTCAAGGTGGACTCCATCATCACAATGCGTATGTCAGCTTTAGACTGGATTATTACAATTTGTTAAGAACAATTTCTTATGGAGACACACAAATCCCAATTAATTCAAAATGTGACTGCACCCATCTTAAGTAGTGTTTCTTCAAGAGCAAACTATATTTTGCTCTTAAAGCAAAATCTGCAGCAGCTTTCAATTTAAATCATAGAATCACAGAATCATTTAGGTTGGAAAAGACCCTTGGGATCATCGAGTCCAACCATCAACCCCACTCTACAAAGTTCTCCCCTACACCATATCCCCCAACGCCACATCTAAACGACTCTTACAACACATTCAGGGATGGTGACTACACCACCTCCCTGGGCAGCCTATTCCAGTGTCTAATCACTCTTTCCCTGAAGAATTTTTTCCTAATGTCCAGCCTAAACCTACCCTGCTGCACCTTGAACCCATTCCCTCTTGTTCTATCCCTAATTACCTGTGAGACAAGACCAGCACCAACCTCTCTACAATGTCCTTTCAAGTACTTGTAGAGAGTGATGAGGTCTCCCCTCAGCCTCCTCTTCCTCAAACTAAACAGTCCCAGCTCCTTCAATTGCTCCTCGTAAGATTTATTCTCCAGGCCCTTCACCAGCTTTGTTGCNTTGGCCCATCGGTCCGATCTATCCAAGTCTCTCTGTAGAGCCTCCCTATCCTCATGCAGATCAACACTCCCACTTAACTTGGTGTCATAGGCAAACTTGCTGGTGATACACTTTATGCCCTTATCAAGGTTGTCAATAAAGATGTTAAACAGAAATGGTCCCAACACCGAGCCCTGAGTGACACCACTTGTGACCAGCCACCACCTGGATTTAACTCCATTAACCACTATTCTTTGGGACCGCCCATCCAGCCAGTGCTTGATCCAGCAGATCGTATGCTCATCCAGGCCATGAGCTGCCAGTTTTTCCATGAGAATTCTATGGGGGACAGTGTCAAATGCTTTTCAAAAGTCTAGGTAGGTAATGTCCACAGCCTTTCCCTCATCCAATAATCGGGTCATCTTGTCATAGAAGGAGATCAGGCTCGTCAGGCAGGACCTGCCTTTCATAAACCCATGCTGACTAGGCCTGATCCCCTGCTTGTCCATTATATGACTTGTAATGGCACTCAAGATTATCTCCTCCATGACCTTCCCTGCTACCGAGGTCAGACTGACAGGCCTATAGTTTCCTGGATCCTCCTGTCTCCCTTTTTTGTAGATGGGTGCTGCATTTGCTACCCTCCAGTCCATTGGGACCTTCCCAGTTAGCCATGACATCAGGTAGATAATGGAAAGTGGCTTGGCGAGCATGTCTGCCAACTCTTTCAGCACTCTTGGATGTAACCCGTCTGGTCCCAAATATATGACTGTCATTTATCAAACCCTAAACAACTTTGATTCTTCAAAATCATACAGATTAAATCCTTTTGCATACCATGACAGAATTAAATAGCAGCTTTTTTGGATACAGTTGCCTAGGTTGCATCCCTATGATCCCACCACAACTGTCTGCTTTATACTAACAATATATTGTTTACCTTATGCATTCTCTAAGAGAAATCATTCTTCTTTATCGTTCCTTATCTTATATGCAGTCTGCATGCCAGAGCTACAGAGTAATATGTTTTTCAGACTCCAGTTTTCTGCTCATAGAGCATGTCCACTCTTGAATTGTTTTAATGCCTTTCCTGGATCCCTGCAGATGCCCCAGCTACTTATGAGGCCTGGTGCTCCAGTGGGACACCTTGCTTACACAGATAAAGCAAATTAAAATAGGAAACTGGAACTGGAAACAAGACATTTTAAAATCTAAACTTTGTTTCCTTATCAGTAGAATACAAGAATATGAAAGTATCGAACTTAGTTTATTTTTACCAGCTTTTCCTAAGCAGCACAAGAATAAGTTTGTAGGACAGTTTTGGTTTTTAATTACGTTATACACGTGCTCCAACTGTGGCAAGAAAAGCATTAAATAAAGAAAATATATAAAACAATGTAAATCAAATGTTTTAATGAGCTATATAAGAATAGTTACAGGAAGAAAATGAAAGGCTTTTCTGAGTGCAAAATGGCACATGAAGAATCCCAAGGAAGAAAAAAAAGTTGCTTAAAGGTTTTGTGGATATCTTTTCATTGATACTTGAATTCTATTATTTAATATGATACGCTCCGTCATGATACCAGTCCCTTATCCTTTATGAAGGTCAGAAGTCAGGCTAAATTATACAGATTTCATATTCTTGCTAGCATAATTTTTAACACTTGAAGATGTCAGAAAGTAGTATATTCTAAAGATTTCGACAAGACATTGCAAGGATACTAGCTGATGTATAAAATGTATTACCATGACTGCTTTTAACAAATTATTTGCCCCTTTAACTTAGTATTCAAGTAATTATTAGGCTATATTCTTTTACAAATGCCAGTGAATGCTTGGTTAAATATGAGTCAAAGGTCCTTCAAACTTTTCTCACATACATGTGAGATTATAAACAGCAGTATCCACCCTTTCATTACTTATCACTGCATTCATTACAATCAGTTCATAGTCACAAATAAGAATGAGTGGTAGATAATCATAATAAACATTTTAAAATAATTGCACATTATTTGGAGGAAACGTAGAACAACGTATTCCTATTTTAGAATTTTCTCTTACTAAAATCTTATGACCTGGAAAAAAAACTTTGACATTCTGTTGATCAGGTATTCTGTTGATTGAATATTCACTCCTACCTGCCCCTAGAATACAAAAATCAAGCCCTCAGAATTGTCTTGAGTATAAACTAATCTCTCAAAGGTGCTGACAAAAAAGCTTCAGTTCTGAACCTAATAATGTAGTTAAATATAATCCAAAAAGTAGACTTAAAAAGCACTAGTCTCACTTTATCAATCAAAGGATAGGGTCAAACGTACTTGTAACCCTACACATTTCTAAGACCAACAAACTTATCTTATACCACTGAACACATTTAAATTCTGGAAAAAATTACTCAGAGTGGATGACAAAAGACAGAATGGCATCAAAAATTACCTCTGTTTTTCCTAACAAAAATATTACAAGACCAAATGTGCTCTAATGTGCTGAAAAAGTACAATGAAGCTATAATATTCAACAACTTAATCTAAGGCAAGGCCTGTCCTAATATTGTTGACATTATTTTCACCTCATCAGGCTGAAAGCACTGCACAGATAATCCTTCTCAAGATAGTATGACTTCTGAACCTACTCAGCAGGAAGTACCTCAAACGCACATTTCAAAAAAATCTCAATGCAAGCATGAGTGGGGAGGGAGGATTTTTTTTAATAATTATTATTTTTACTTTTTTAACTCCCAAGCCAAACATACTGAATGGTCTGGGACCAAAGATACAAAAGTGAGGAAGAACCCATTGTGGATCAAAATACAATGAAAAAAATCTGAATATTTTATGTGGAACAGTTTCTCTTCCTTAAAATACTTGGAAAATACTATGAAAAGGCTTCAGAATTCCTATTACATGCTCATTATAACAACCATATGTAGGTTGGATTGAATTGTCTTCTGAAAGCCCCCCTGAGCCCAATGATAGCTTTATTATTAATTTGCTAATTTATATACTGTTTGTTGTTGTGGCAGCCGGTTCCTTTAATTAAGAGGACTAAAATACAAAGCAAGGTAGGTGGGCATCCTTTCAGATGGTAATCTGTTTCCTGAAGTCCTGATTCAGTGGCAGCCTGCCCAGGATAGAACTGAATTACAACTCCCAGCACCCCTCTCATTTCCAATGAGTTGTTTTAATTTTAAACCAAGGGTTTGAAGACAGAAAGATACTTCAGATAACACACAATTCAAGGGCTATCCCAAAGGGTATTTTTCATATTCATTTCAGAAAGAAGCCTGTAGGGTTGTTCATGTAATTAATTCCCACATAATTCAAGGAAAGTTGAACCATTCACTGTACTACTGGATAAAATATCACGTACGTCATAGCTGAATCCAGCAGTGCTGCCCACAGTTAAGGCAGCCTGACACGTACGCATTACTGGGCACTCTTCATTATTTGCTACTTCCAGTTTTACCAGACATAATACAACTACCCCAAGCCACATCCACAAAACAAGGAGACTCTAAATGACACTGGATTTTGTCTTTCCTTCTGCCCATGCCACAGTAAACATGTAACAAGCATTAAGACTTCTTATTCATTTGAATATTTGAGGCATTTTGCTAGAGTAGGCGCTATTTCTCCCTTCCTTATTTTCAATTACTTTGCATTTCCCTCTCCCATATCACTTTTATTCTCCAGTCTGTACATGAGTTTTTTTCAGACTGCTTAAAGCAAGTGGAAGGCATGGTAGAAATGGAGTAGTGTTCACATCATAATGTTTGCAGTACAGGAGCAAACCCGACTGAATGACCTTTTTATGTTTCTTATTTCCACCTTGTACACACTACTTGGAATGGTAGGAGCTACTGAAGGATAAGAGAGTTAGATTTGTCTTCTGAAGCATATCAGCATAGAAGAGGCAATCAGCTGAAAAAAGTCCTGTCTCTGAACTCCCTCAGAAGATATTTTTATCAAGTATGTCGCTTTTGCAGCATAATAACCATGCCTCACATAAATCTATCTTACTGTAGCCTTCCATTACTCATGAAAACCTTCGTGATCTTGGCAACACTAAAAAAACTGATTTTAATTACAATTCCTGACTCTGATTCTATGAACAGCTCCTCTTGATGGCCAAGAGCCCAGAAGGAAGTGCAAGGTAGTTACCCTCACAATGTTTGGAGTAAGTTTCCAGGCAGAAGAGAGAAGACATATAAGTAACTTCATTTAACTCAGAAGAAAGAAGAAAGGATGCTGTACCACCCAACACTTGAAAAAAGGAGGCTACAGTGAACATGAGTCAGGGAAGAAGAAATAGGCGAATTCACATGATTGAAAGTTCAGACTGGTGATCAAACAATAGGGGCTAAACAAACTACCAGACATCTGAGCCACAGAAAACAGCCTTTGTGCAGGTAGCAGCCCATTGCAGAAGTATGCTAATGCGAATTATTTTAGCATGTATTGAGAGGGTTATACTAAACCATAATATATTTCAATTATCGTGGGACCAATACTTTTTAATATCTTCATTAATAACATAGTGGGATTGAGTGCATCCTCAGTAAGTTTGCAGATGACACCAAGATGAGTAGGCCAGTTGTTTAGTTTGGAGAAGAGGAGGCTGAGGGGAGACCTCATTGCCCTCTACAACTACCTGAAAGGAGGTTGGAGAGAGGTGGGTGTTGGCCTCTTCTCCCAAGTCAATAATGCCAGGACCAGAGGAAATGGTCTAAAGTTACAGCAGGGGAGGTTTAGGTTAGATATTAGGAGAAATGACTTTAGTGAAAGAGTGGTCAGGCACTGGAACGGCCTGCCCAGAGAGGTGGTTGAGTCCCCATCCCTAGAGGTGTTTAAGAAACGTCTAGATGTGGCACTTCAGGGCATGCTCTAGTGGCAGAGATTGTAGGTTGTTTGTTTATCTCATTTGACAAGGAGATTTTATCTGTTAATTTGTTTGTATGTCTCTAGAGTAATTGTAAGATCACCATTTAGTTGTAGGATAGAAACTAATCACAGATGATGATCCTCCCAAATTATGGAAAACAATGCCAGCAATCAGCGTAAATATTTGCTTAAATTACAATAACAATAATTTCTGGCTGTCCATTTGACACTTGCCTTGTTAATCCTGTTGAATACTAGTGTAAATACGCAACAATTAACAGAAAGACACAAAGGATCAACAGGTGGAAACTGAGCCACAGATTGGAAGTAATACATTTGTTTCTTAATATTCCTCATTTCATGAAAAGTGAAATTAGTTTCATGTCTTATAGTACCTTATAAAGCTATCAAATTGTTACACACAACTAAGAACTATCATTCTTGCCTTAGCAGGTGTTTTTTTTTCAATAAAACTGTTATCCTTAAGCTTCAATTTTGTCCATCAATCAAAACCCAGATATTGAACATGTGATTGTATAGGGAAAGATATTTATGCTTCATTATTAAGTATTTTCTTAGTATTTAATATTTATACAGAGGTAGCAGTTGAATAGGGCCTTAGATAATAATTGTGAGTTGATATATTTTTTAGATGTTGTAGAGAATAATGTATAGAATCTATAGAGTAGCTTAATTTTAAAGGAGTTTCACTATATTATGAGTATATATGGTATAAAATTACATGTATTTAGTCGGAAGCCTTAAACAGCCAGAGAATGATGATGATAGGAGATTTCTTTGGATATATGTCTGTGTGCGTATACTATACAAACTAGCTGTCCTCTAAATTTGATTGCAAATTATCTTTCTCTTTGAGTACAAAACACAGGAGTACATAAATACTCGCAAACATAAAGATTTTAAATTTTTTAGGGTTGGTTTATATTAGAAGTTTCCACATATAATTCTGAAAAGCAGCAGTAGATAAATTTCCAGAAAAAGGGTCTGATATTAAACAGTGAATAGTTTAAGACAACAGTATTTTTGAGCACTAGATTGAGAATCAAATTCACATGAGTTCACATACTGCATGTAGTATCACCACCACCCGGAAATCTTAGCAAATCACTGGATATTAATTAAAGCAGTTATATGACAGTATTCACACTAACCTGCAATGAAATGTTCTTCCAGGTCCATCAACACATACGCCTCCATTGGAACAGAGAACTGAGTTCAGTGTGGGCTCACTGCAAACATCAACATCAACTTCACAAAACCTGCCAGTGTACCCACTCAGGCAAGTACAAACAAATGCATTGACTGAATCTTGACAAGAACCTCCATTAATGCAGGGAGCAGATTCACATTCCTGAGGAGAGAAATCATAATACATTGACTACACAGCATTAAAACACATTACTTATTCATTCATATCAACAGCAAGTGCAAGAGACTGAATCTGGAGATTAGAAAGGGTTGGACTTCTATTGTATCATAGGTCTCTAATTTGGGACAATTTTTGTTTAAACAGAGATCCTCTGATTATAACTCATACTCCTGAAACTATGCTTGTCCCTACTAATTAATCTTGGAGAAATGCAAATGTTTTTATATAAGCAGTCTTACAGCCGTATGTGTTTCCCACTCATGATTCCTTTATTAAAATTTTAAAGCATGTTTTTGAGCTATAGTTTATGCAATTATTCCTAAGTTTTTATAGCAAGACCTACTGCAGTGAAAAAAGGCACATTAGTGAGACAATTCTCGACAGAATAAAAAATTACTTACATGAACCAACACACACAAGCCTTTTATCAAATATTTGCTGATAAATGCTTTCTTATTATCAGTTAATGCATAATATTGCAAGTAGAAACATGTAGAAATATTTGTGTTCACATAGTAACAATTTACTCTGATAAAGCTAATGCGAAAGTCACCAACTCAAACCATGCAAAGTAGCAGCAAATTAATGTTTCTCCAGAATTACAGGAGAATTTAGTTAGTGCAATTGCCAGTGCAAAAATGTGATTTTGCCCTTGAGCACAGAGACCTAGTTTTTGCCTATATCCCAAGTTTTATTTTGCTGCTGCCACCCAAATGGTCTAGCTAAATCCAGTCTTTTACATTTATTCTCACACTGTTGTAACTTTAGAAGGTTTAATTCTTTAAGGATATCCAAGGGCACTTAGATTTCCTGCAGGTACTACAGTTGCTTTGACAGAATGTAAATTCAGATATCCATGGGGAATTATGAGAAAACAACTTATTTTCCTATAAGCTCTCCAGCTGGGTGTCTACAGGATGATTTATTAGTGAGCATTACATAAAATAATTGAATTACACATCCCACAGGAAGATGGGGATATTTCTACAGACTACCAAAAATCCTGTATCTATGCTCTAGAAGTAGTCTTTTGCTATATTAATTACATTTGTTGTTGTCAAACAGAAGTCTTCTTTGTTTTGTTTATAAAAAAAAATCTCAAATCACAGTTCCAATTTTCTGCTTTTTTCTATTCCAGTAACTTCTCTTGTCTAGTCTTCTTAATTTGTATTCAGTTGTATCCCTCCCTGCTACTTCTCTTTGCTTATTAGAAGAACAAATCAAAAATCTATCAATTAATGGATCAATTTTTTTACCTAATTATAATTCAAAAATTAAAATTCAAAAAATATCAAAATCATCAAAGTAACTAAGGATAACTTCAGTGCTCAGAGAAACGTTCACAGCTTCGACTCAATACACCATCACAGCCATACTAAACTGCAAACGTAATGTGAAACCTTTACATTTTCCTGTATGGAATATATTGTTCTTGTAAAATTTTACAAAACCACCCACAGAAATTAGTTTGTACAGTAATATAAAACCCAGACAGTTTGTAAGAAGGAAATCACTCCTATCACTTTCCAGTTTATTTTGATGCACTGTAGTTAAAAGTCCATCTTTAGACTTGCAAAAAAACAGAGTACGCTCTGTTACCAGAGAAGGGCTCGTCTGCACGGTTCTTAACTCAGGCAAGAAAATTGTTTCAGTCAACAGACACACAAGTACGTTAAAAATGCCACACATAACTTTATGCTAAAGTAGGTGAGCTACCACACCACCACTAAATGCTCTAATTCATAGTATAGAAGAACAAGAACATTAGATGGCAAACTGAAGTTGCAACATAGCTATGACCAACTCCTGCCTATCTTGGATCCTGCCAGGGACTGACTTCACAGCCCGGCATTAGGGAACAGCTGGCTCTACAGAGAATCCCCAACCTCTGTGATTCCTTGGAGACAAGCTCACCTAACCAACAATACCATTTCAGTTTTGTCCTTCTTTCTATTATGGGAGATTGAATCTTAACTATAACCCCTAACCAGAGAGTTCCCAAATTAAAGCAGCATTTCAGGGACTCCAGTCCAAGAAACACAACCTCTCTTCTTCAGTAGAGACCACGAAAAAGACTTTCTAGGGCACCTCAGGTGCCCAGTTCCCAACCTAGTTAAGATATCCTTTATCCTTTTCTCCCCTAGAAGTGATCAGATCCTGCAAAAAGAAAATAGCTTCTGAATAACTAAGAAACCTGAAAATTACCAAAATGATATTCATAAAGATGGGTCACTTTAGCTTTTCCTAAACGAAAACTTGTTGATCTAGAAAAATGTCACAATTGCTCACGTACCTATACTTCATTTTGTACCTTCTTATTTTCAATAAGTCTTTTTAAACTTTACTAATTTTGATCTGGAATTTAAAAATGCATAATTTTTACACTTCAAAGTCAGTCTTACTCTTACAGTAATCTTTCCAAAATGTTACAAATAACCCGTTTAAGTAAAACAAACAAATATCACTATCACTCCTGCTGTCAGTGAGAGCAGCACAGGCCTGGTCCCTTAAAAATTTACAGTATTTGGTTGGCAGATACAGAGAATAAATACCAAGTTTAAATGGTGACAAATAACTCAAGCTAATAGACTGAATGTTGCTCATCTGCAGATAAATAGATGACTGCAATTTTTTGCCACTAGAACCAAATGTTTGCCATTATCAGAAAAGAAACCTACTTTGCAATACCTCACTCATCATGAGGCCAGTTTCTGTTTCATTTTTCTCTTTCCCCTCTCCTCTCCCACACACAAAGAACAAAATACCAAAATGACACTCGCCCCCAAGATCACAAAATTATTTCTAACAACATTTCAAAATTACTTTCAGTTCCTCATTGGAGTTCTCAGCAAAAATATCCCATTTAGAAAGCAGAGAAAATGCTGAGATCTCCAGATACCACCGGCGGTCATAACAGCGAAAGACTGAAGGGTGAGGACAGCTTTTCTTTCTTTGACTTTTCTGTTTGATTCCTCAGGACTGTCTACAAACAGCGAGTACTCTTCTTTTATTATTCTTTCAGATGTCTTTATTTCTTTCAAGCAACGCTTTCACTTTTAGTCTCCTTTGAGAACACAGAAAATCTCATCCTTTGACTGGGGCCTCTCTGGCTCACTCAGGGTGCGAACAGGAGACATAAGCTTTCCTGTTGTGTACGAGCTCTGTGTGTGAGCTTCTCCAAATTCACAATTAGCCTGGCCTCATAGGCCTATCATACTTTTGCCCAAGCAGTAACACGCTATTCCAGGCTTTGCAGATTGCAGATTATTGAAATAATTCAGGTATCCCTCTCGTCCAGTCCCGTTAAAAGAACTTTACATGGCAATGTTTTGTTTAGAGGGGGGGAGCTGCCGGGTGGCCTGTGAGGAGTGGCCAGGGCTGCCCCTGCTGGACACAGCCTGCTCCAGCCAACCCACTGCGAGACATGGTTGAGCCCCACAGCAACAGTGGTGGTGCTTCTGGGAAAGCGTATTTAAGAAAGAGTATAAAACATTGGGCAGCAAAGCATCAAAGAGAGGAGCGAGGAAAAAGTGTGAAAAACAATCCTGCAGACACAAAGGTCAGAAAAGAAGGAGGGGGAGGCAGTGCTTCAGGCAACCTCCACCAGAGAGGCACCTGGACAAGACCACTGTGAAGTGGGCTGGCCCCCTCCAGCCCATGGAGGACCAGAGTGGAGCAGATATCCACATTCTACATGTGTGAACACCACGCCACAGCAGAAGGATGTGCCTGAAGGAAGCTGCCGTCCATGGAGAGCCCACACTGGACCAAGCTCCTGACAGGAGCTGCAGCCCATGGAGAGAAGCCTGCGCAGGAGCATGTTTTCTGGCAGGTCTGGGGGAAAGTGTTTTAGCTTTTTATTATCAGACAATTAAATTAATCTTCCCCAAGCTGAGTCTGTTTTGGTGACCATGACCAATCTCCCTGTCCTTATCTTGATCCACAAGCTTTTCTTCTCATTTCCTCCCCCTGTCCTGATGAGGAAGGGAACTGCAGGAGCAGCTGGGTGGATGTCTGCCAGTCAAAGTTAACTCATTACACCTGTTTATTCATAGGCTGTAAAACTTTCCTTTCTGTCATATCAGAGCAAGTAACCTGTTCAAACTGAGTTGTATTGACTAGTTTTTTTCTCTGGCCATCATTGCCCTCTGTCGTCTTCTTTTGTTTTCTAGTTCGTTCCCTTCACAGGCACCTTCTGTCAAATCAGGGCTGCAGTCATCCATCTCCAAGGAAACCAGAAGGCCAGAAGACCTTCTCCTCAGGCCTCGTCAGGTTCTTCCTACTCTGAAGAGATTTGTTCCTTCCATTGTTACCAAAAAAAAGATTAAGTGCCCCTTACTAACTTCAGTTGGGGTACTCTGCTCATTCCTCACACATCATCACATCTGTAAGTGATACCCAGTACTCACACTTTACAGCATACCAATATTCCCCTTTCCTAGTCCATCTTTTAGAACACAGCTTCAATAAGCTCCCTTATAAATAAATGAAATTATTTTATGAAATAGAAATTATACAATTGTGTTTATATGTATAGAGTTTTTATCAGCTCTGTCTGACACACTTTATTCTCATCCAGCTATCTTTTGAGTTTTCTTGTATCTGATCTCCTTAGAGTAAGCAGGAGGGCTCCCTTTTGGTAAGTGCTTTTTTTTCTGAGTCTACTTTTTTCAGTGAAGCGTAACTTTTCCCATTTTGATCTAACAGGGAGTCCTTTGAGTTTATGTGTTGTTAACAGGCAATGACCTTGAAAAAGATTTGAAAGTTATAATGGACAAGCTGTCAACATGAACTCCCATTGCAATGGTATGGAAAAAATTGCTACTGCTATCCTTAAGTCTTCAGAGAGGGGAACTATGACTTACACTTAGACAAGAGATTATTCCTCTTTTAATGGCTAGGGGAAACTGAAATATTGTGCCAAGTTCTAGAATCTGTTTATTATAAAGGATGTCGAAAAACTGAGATTATAAAATGATTTAGGTACTAGATAAAATGCTTTGCAGTACGCTAAGTCTAAGGAAAATAACACTTAACAGAATTTTTGGGGCAGAATTTTTTTTCCAGGAACATTATTACATCATATATCTCATTTTCTCATGATACTGACAAAACCATAAATAATATAAATGGGTTAAAAATTATTAGACAAATTCATGGAGTACAGGTCTGTTTCTAGCTATTAAAGGCAATAATTATTGTGAGTTCTTGCTATAAGGAGTTTCAGAACTCTTGACGGCTCTATGTGTTTCTAGGTTTAGTTTATCACCAAGAAAACTGACAGAGAGAGAGATAATAGCAGTGCAGTTATTTTTTAAAAAAGTATTATACATTAAGAGTATTTTAACTCACCGAGAAAGTCAGTACAAAAACAACTACCTGAATTCCCAAATCCAGATATATCCAGCTAAAGTCCTACTTTACTACTGAGAGGCAGCCACTGTAAAACTGTCAAAAGTAATTGATCTTTCACCTCCTTATTTTTTAAACAAAGACTGGATGCATCTCTAAAACATACACTTTAGGCAAACATAAGTTAAATACAAGTATTAGTTTTCATGAGGCTGTAAATGAAAGGAATATACAGACTTCTGAGATGAGAACAGAACAGTGATTTTCTGGGTTTATTTTTACTAAATTATTGTTGCAGTACATGTAAGTCCTCATTTGTTTTCTTAGCATAGTAAGACAATTAAAAAGTCAAGGCAAAAAAGTGAAAGAATATTAAGATTTCTAGTTATGCAACTCCTTTAAGGGTAGGTTTGGTTAAGAATCCTTAGTTCAAACAATGCAAAACAAGATCCACTACATTAACTAGAGCACAATAATTTATTGTTCCTTGTTCTCTGAATGTCATGGTGTAGTAAATCTTGTTTGTACTAGGAAAGGAATGACTGTCCCTTAAGAAAGCCCACCTGGCATGGCACAGTCCACTGGTTCTCCTGGCAGGGAACTGTTCTGAAATCTGGACTCTAGCAACTGACCTAGAAAGGCACAGCACTTAGCTCAAGGCGTATTGCTCCCTTATCCAAATCTGTGGGTCCATACTGACATCTGTCTTTGGAGGTGAGGTCAATCTGCCTGAGAAATTCCAACTTTCTGTACATTGCACTGTATCATTTCCACATTCACAGTCCATAGCTTGCAATAATCATGAAGGGATGCATTTTAGCAAATTAATAAAAATTGTGAAAATCCACTATTTTTCCAAATAAAGTGTCAGTTCAATTCTGTTTCTAGAAACAAAATCTAGAAGTGCATTTTAGAAGCTAGAATTTCTTTTTCCTAATAAAAAATTATTGTTATCAACATTTCAAAATTTATTTCTATAAAAAAAATCCAAGGTAAAAAAAATAATTGTGATGATAGATGTATTTTTATTTAAGTGAAGTTTTGCTTTGTATCGAAAGATAAAGTGGACTAATTCTGAACATAACTTGTGCAAATCCACTACAGGGGGGGAAAAGCCTACTGGAAATAAACATAAGTATTTACAAATCTATTTTTTGACATACTTGTAGTATGTATGTGGTGCATTATACAGTGTAATTTCCTGTGAATACTTATGATATAAAGCCCCAAGTACCATTTGCTGTTTGATTTCTTTGTAGACAACTACGGCATGATAACTGCAAGAAAGACTTGAAGCAGAAAAAGGTAGTGTACTTAAACATCAATTCAGGGAGTGGAAGCAAGCATCCTGGTATTTGTGAGAAAACTGGATTGCAGGTGGAAGTCACTGTCTTGTAGAAGGAATAACAAGACAGAGCTTTAAAACTTGAATTTGATGGAGTTGAAAAGAAAGAAAATGAAAGACAGATACTGCACCACAAAAGAAACATGCTTTATGACAGGACTGCGGGCAAAAGTATCCTCAGGTCAAAAGCAGAGATTTTTGTGATAAACAAGAGCCATGGGGTTAAGAGTTTGGATTAGCATAAAAAAAAAGGCAGAAAGGAAATCAATGCTGTAAATAATTGTTTTAGAAACTAATTCATGTGTTAAAGCATTTTCATTTGGTGGATTATATATGCATATAATATTTTGTGGAATGAACTGGGAAAACTTATTTCCATATTTCAGAATGTTGGGTTTATCCAACATCATTCAATTCAAAATGAATTCAAAATGACCAAAATATTTTCTTTGAAATTTTGATGTATAGATACAAGTTTCCTTTTACACTGTTTCCGTTCCTGAAATTGAATGTGTACCTGCTGAATTTATTTGTCATGCTTTCTCATACTACGGTCATAAACCTAACTATATTATAGTCACACACAGGATCACAGAATAGTTTGGGTTGGAAGGGACCTTTAAAGGTCATCTAGTCCAACTCCCCTGCAAGGACCAAGGACATCTTCAACTAGACTAGGTTGCTCAGAGCCCCATCCAATCTGACCTGGGATGCTTCCAGGGATGGGGCATTTACCACCTCTCTGGAGAGCCTGTTCCAGTGTTTTACCACCTTCATCATAGAAAAATTCTTCCATCTACTCTGAATCTTCCCTCTTTTAGTTTAAAGCCATTACCTCTTGTCCTATTACAACAGACCCTGCTAAAAAGATTGTTTCTGTCTTTCCTATAAATCCCCCTTTAAGTACTGAAAGGCTGCAATAAAGTCTCCCCAGACTCTTCCCTTCTCCAGGCTCTCTAAGCTTGTCCTCATAGGAGAGGTGTTCCAGCTCTCTGATCATTTTTGTGGCCTTCCTCTGGACTCATTCCAACAGGTCCATGTCTTTCCTGTGCTGAAGGCTCCAGAGCTGGACATAGTAGTTCAGGTGGGGTCTCACCAGAGCAGAGCGGCAGAATCACCCCACTCAACCTGCTGTCCACGCTTATTTTAATGTGGCCCAGGATGCGGTTGGCTTTCCGGGCTTCAAGCGCACATTGCTAGCTCATGTCCAGCTTTTCACCCACCAGTACCCCCAAGTCCTTCTCTGCAGGACTGCTCTTAATACTCTCATCCCTCAGACTGTACTAATACAGGGGCTGCCCTGATCCACGTGCAGTACCCTGCACTTTGCCTTGTTGAACTTCATGAAGTCCACAAGGGCCCATTTATTGAGCCTGTCCAGCTCCCTCTGCATGGTATCCCATTCTTCATCTGTGTGAACCACACCACTCATCTTGGTGTCATCTGCAAACTTGCTGAGGGTGCGCTTGATCCCACTGTCTATGTCACTGATGAAAATATGAAACAGTGCTGGTCCCAGTATGGACCCCTGAGGGATACCACTTGTCACTGATCTCCATCTGAATGTTGAACTATTGACCACTACCCCCTGGATATAACTATCCAAACCAACTCCTCATCCACTGAATAGTCCACCCGTCAAATCCATATCTCTCCAATTTAGAGAGCAGGATGTTGTGGGTAACTGTGTCAAAAGCTTTAGAGAGGTTCACATAAATGACAAGCATAGCTCTTCCCTTGTCCACTGATGTAGCCACTCCATTGCAGAAGGCCACATGTTTGGCCAGGCAGGACTTGCCCTTTGAAGCCATGCTGGCTGTCTCAAATCACCTCCCTGTTCACCACATGCCTTAGCATAGCTTCTAGGAGGATCTGTTCCATGTTCTTCCCAGCAAAGAGCTGAAGCTGACAGGTCAGCAGGTGCCAGGGTCCTCCTTTCTATCCTTTTTAAAAATGTGTGTAATGTTTCCCTTTTTCCAGTCACTCGGGACTTCACCTGATTGGCATGGCTTTTCAAATATCATGGAGAGTATCTTGGTAACTATATCAGCCAATTCCCTCAGGACTTGGGGAGGCATCTCATCAGGACCCATAGACTTCTGTGTGTTCAGGTTCCTCAGGTGGTCATGAACCTGATCTTCTTTTACAGTGGAAGGGACTTTTCTCCACCAGTCCTGGTCTTGTGGTCCATCCACTCGAGAGGTGTGGGGAGAGAGGTGGCCAGTGAAGACTGAGGGGCAAAAGAGTTGTTAAGTACCTCAACCTTCTCCTCATTCATTGTTACCAGTTTGCCAGCCTTGCTCATCATGGGGGTACGCTTTCTTTGACCTTCCTTTTCTGTCTGACATTACCTGTAGAAGCCCTTTTTATTCTTTGCATCCCTTGCCAAGTTCAGCTCCAGTTTCACCCTGGCCTTTCTGACCCTATCCCTAGATAACTGGGCAGTGTCCCTATACTCTTCCCAGGATACCTGTCCCTGCTTCCACTGCCTGTGCATTTCTTTCTTGCATTTCAGTTTGACCAGTAGGTCTCAACTCAGCCATGGTGGTCTCTTGCCTTCCTTTCCTGATTTCACACATCTGGGGATCGAGAGTTCTTACACTGTGTGGAAAGCATCCTTAAAGATCTGCCAGCTCTGCTCTGCTCCCTTGTCCCTGAGAGCAGTTTACTAGGGGGCCTTATTGACTAACTCCTTGAAAAACTGGAAGTTTGCTTTCCTAAAATTCAGGGTCCTGACTTTACTCTTCAGCTGACTCATATTCCTCAGGACTGCAAAATGCACCAGTGCACGATCACTGCAGCCCAGCTTCCCACACTATTTTTCCTCACTCCTCTCTCTGCTGGGCAGGGTTTTTTTTACCTTTTCTTAAATATGCCACCACCTCTGGGGCTCAGCTGTGTCCTGTGGTGTTTCTGTTGGAGCTGACCAGAACCACCTGTGTCCAGCACAGGGCAGCCCCTGGCTTGTTCTCAAAGAAGCCGCCCTGCACCATCCCCTCTAGACCCAACCTTGGCACTTACACCCAATGAAGTTGCATAAACCTTAATACAAAGAAATGTATCTTCAAGTGAATATTGAAAATATTGAAGTATATTTACCTGGATTAATGCCTGATTATTATTTTAAACAAAGGAACTGGCTGATGTTAATCTAGAGCAAAACAATTACAGAGCACAAGCCTACCATGATTACCCAGATCTGCATGCCCCTATGCAGTCCGAAAGCCTTGCTGATCACTGTAAGACTTACAGAGGCATGATATACACCTAGCAGTATGAATGCAGTGTTAGAGCCTTTAAAAATATGACACCTGCAGCATAGTCTAATCTGGGAATCACACTGCATGAAAACAGAATGAATATCAAAATATGAAGCCATCGCTCTGACAGACTTATCTGTCAAATGTGTATGTATATTGTTTCTTTCTATGAATTTCTAATCTATGCATTTTCAAACACCTCAGTATGAAATGTGGTTATCTTTTGAATATGACTTTATGCTATTGTCTACAGGTCATTTAATCTCTCATTCTCTTAAAATGGAGGAAAGTGTAAATCATGGATGTTGCTAGAGAAACTACTCCCCAAGAGTATTTCATATTAGCAGTGGCAACAGCTGATAATCATACAGATTTGCAATATCATATCATGATGTGCACTCTGTTGAGCTGAATTACTTATTTTCTGACTTTTTCTTTCTGTAAAAGAAGTTAGAAGATAATATTCCAGCTAGATTTACTCCTTGTGGGAGACTGTCATGCATTTTCAACAGAAAAGTTATAGGCCATACTTTCTCTATGTAATATGAGGTATTTTTAGTTATCTAGTAATTTTAGTTATATATAAGAAAACCATGAAACGTCCCTACATGCATACGTAAGTTAAAACGAAGTTTGGATAACATTTTTGGAATGTGTTTTTGACAATTCAGAAGCACAATATTAGAAGCTAGATAGCTCAACGGGGCAGTCTCATGCCAGACTTTCTCATGAGACCAAATATACTTAAAAAGATCATATCCCAAGATACAATTAATCTCTGTTTGGCACAAAACCTGAAAAAGTCTAAACTGACTCAAACCTTTCCCCAAAGCATGGCCAACATTGTGAGGACTGTTCATTGTTATGCCAGATGTAATCACCTTCTACAAATTGGTTTGCTGACCATGAGAATCTTCATGGCACAGACTTGCATATACAGATGCCTTCTTATCCACAGCCATTCCCCATGGTTAACTCAAAAATATTCTTGAACTGAAGAGGAGGAAGTGGGCAGTGTGTTTTGTACATTGTAATTTTCTATCATAGATTTCTACAATTACCTGGATTTTATAATTTTAAACACAAGTCGTGCCTACTTTCTGTACAAACATTGCGTCTTGAGGTTTACTGTTCAAATATACAGTTAAGCTGCAGCAAATGGGGCTCACAATCCGAATTAGGTAGTTATGTCATCCAGGATGAATTGAGTGATAAATGAGTTTTAGGTAATGTCGGCTTAGCTTGCTGTGGCTTTTCAGATTTATCATTCACACTTCACCTTTAAAGTTCCTTAGACGTTTTCTCAATGATCTTTTTTAATGCAGTTTCATGTAATTAACAAATAATAAGCTTTTCAGAATGAATCTGAAACAACTGAATTTCTGTCATACATTTTCAATAAACTGACCTGTTCAGAAGTTACTTAAATAAAAATGAGTTTCAAGTGGCACATTACCCTTTCCCCTATAATTAAAGTAAAATTTAAATACATACATTAATATTTATCTCACATCTTGAGCCGGTCCATCCTGATTCACAAGAGCATTGATATCCATCAATGAGATCTATACATCTGAAATACAAGATAGTGTTATTCAGATGAAGCTATGCAATTCTAGATTCAGCACTAGTAGTATCATTCCATACGTTTCAAAATAGTGGTCTCATGTAACCTACTGAAATCCATAGCACTTTCAATTAATTTTAATAATGGGATTCAAATGTGTATATTATGGGTGCTGAGGGGTTTTATAAGGATACTGATTCTCATATTAAAAGACATCTTCCCATTTCAACCTGTTGGCATGAAACAGCTAAAGATTCACTTTTAAGTATATTAAACTCTAATTAATGCACATGTGCCAAAACCTGGTTTATGTTAATGAACAAAAATGAAAGAGAAACTGAGATAATGTAACAGTATATTACATTAGCTTGAGCAGGCAACATCTGTCATCTTTAAGTGTGCTTGAACTCTTACTTTATGGAAGAACATAATTAAAAGCATATTTATCAAACTTCCCATATCATTAAATCTTATATATTGCTAGTTAGGTACATTATGTCGAGATAGTAACAGTTAAATAAAAATAGCCACCTTCCATGAAGACAAGGATCTGGCAAGCATTCATTAACATTTATCTCGCAGTTTGTTCCAATAAAACCTCTCCTACAGTGACACTTATAGAAACCAATGTCATCAATGCAACTTCCATTGTTGAGGCAAGGAGTGGACATACATTCATCTGTATTTACTTCACATCTGTCACCTGTGTAAAAAACAGAAGGTAACAACTAAGCTTTAAATTCTAAACTCAAACCAGGTAACAGTTTATTTATTAATATTAATAATTCCAGATAAACTGTTTTATTTACACACATTGCTCATATTGTTCATTATATTCATCAAAAAAGAATATCCCACTGGGATTACCTACAGGTGCAAATACCCAAAAGAGTGGTTATATTGCAATATATTACAATGATAACATCTCTATTGTGGCACGGCTTGAAGGCTTTGAGGGTCAACTTGCAATTAAAACAGTTTAATGAAGAAATTGAAATTTCAAGAGGAATTTTTATACACAGTTATTAGAAAGATGAATACCACAGGTTTCCTATAAGGAGAATACATAATTAAATTGGTGCATGTCTTGGTGGTGATCTGTGATACTTATTTTCTCAAAATGAAATTTTGAGAAAAGCTTTCGGTAAATGATAAAAGATGCAGAATTCTTTGAAATCTTTTTGAAGACATTCATTATGAGAGATACAGTGGTGCACTTTTCTGCTTGTAATTTTCCTGCAAATTAGTGCCACACATCTTCCAATAAACATCTCAAAGTACTTTACGAAATACTAATTGACAACTGACATGCACCTAGGTCTCTTTGTAGGCAGCTACTGCCCCACACAGCTCACTCCCCCAGAGTGGGACGGGGGAAACAGAAAGGTAAAAGTGAGAAAACTCATGAGTCAAGATAAAGACAGTTTAATAGGTAAAGCTAAAGCTGTGCACGGAAGCAAACAAAATAAGGAGTTTGTTCACTGCTTCCCATCATTCCGCCATCTGCAGGAAAGCAGGCCTTCAACACACATTACAGTTACTGGGGAAGAGAAATGCCCTAACACTGAAGGTCTCCCCTTCCTTCTTCCCCACAGCTTTTATTGCTGAGCACAACGCCATATGGTTTGGGATCTCCCTTGGGTCAGTTGGGGTCAGCTGTCCCAGCTGTGTCCCCTCTCAAATTCTTGTGCAACCCCAGCCTACTCACTGGTGGGGCTGTGTGAGAAGCAGGAAAGACCCTGACACAGCGCCCGCACTGCTCAGCAATAACTAAAACACTGATGTGTTATCAACACTGTTTTGATCACAAATCCAAAACATAGCCCCATGCTAGCTATTATAAAGAAATTTAGCTCTCCCAGCCAAAACCAGTACACTAATGCAAGAACATTCTCCTGATTTTTCAGGTGTGTGGGCCAGGGCAGGTGTGGAGGAGAGAAAAGGAATGCTTAAGACAAAAGGTCCTCCTCTGGAGCAGAGAAAGTGTCCAGAAGCCAGAAGTTACATCATTTCCTCTGGCTCTCCATTTCACAACAAAAATGAAAGGCATTTTTTGCCTCTCTGTAATGAGGTATTTACTTCAGTACCTCAGTGTCAACTCAAACCCAGCTATTTTATACACAAATGTGAAGAGTAAATGAAAAGTACCTATAGCCTTTTGTCATTGCTATGCACCCAACTACTGGCAGCTTTTTAAAACAAGGAATTCACAGCAAGGAAGCAGCACAGAGATACCCCAAACTCCGTCTACTCAATGTGTGAATATACCACCAAAGATCAAAACCAGACATTTGCAATAAATCTATTAACATGCTACAAATAGTTACTTTAAGATCGTGGGGAATGTTTTTACCTAGTGAAGATTAGTAGTGTAATATTCAAATTAATATGCACCTTAGGTACGTAAAAATATTCTACACATTTGAGGGAATTGCTTTTTCCACAAATATTCTCAGCCTTCTGACTGAGTCAAAGAGAATAAAACATCCCAGATTCTGTTTTGAAGTCTGTGGCCTCAGCACCAGCAGCCCTAGACCACTGGTGTCATGGTCTAGTGGCAAGTGCACGACGGGAGATTGGACTTGGCAGGTACCCCCAGGAAACTGAATTGAGAGGGGCTGCTGTACGATTCTGTATAGACCACATCTTGGGGCAGTGGTACTTGCACTATGCTAAGCTGTGTATTTGTGAAATGGGTAGTAGTAATGTACACACTGCTGCGCTGCTGGTTTTTGTACTATGTACTCTTACCAAAACAATACAACTTACTTTTAAAAACCTCACTTTCCTAGTTAATTACAGATGTTACTTAGGAGGTGCAAGTCTGTATTTTAAAAGTTAAAGGTTCTCAGTTCAAATCTAGTAATTTGCTTTTGATAATGGGATCTAGGTTAAAGCCATAATAATTAAAAAGAAAATAGTTTGAGTGTTTTACTAGTTTTCTAGGCAGATATTTCTGATCTTGAAGAAAGCAAACCCTACAATAGCTCTGCTCAGGTTTTTTTCTTATTATTTAAAAGAGTTTTATAGCTTTAATAGCTTTATAAATAATCCAATGCCATTCATTCCTCCTGCTACCTTTCACTGCTGCTGTTTTCTATCCTCTGCACAGGCCTAATACATCTACCAAAGGAAATAAACCTGAAATCAAGTTACATTGTATTTTAAGAAATAGTATATTGCTAGTAAGGTATTTAAGTATTAGTTCAGCAATATACCGCTTGCAGATTCCAAAATCACCTAATGAAATTTGATTTGACCATAATCAACGCATTAGAAACTTGGCTGCGATACCACAGTGGCTGCGGCCTTTCATTTGAAGAGGGTGACACATATTGATATATCCATTCCGAAAGACAGATTAAGGGTTAAAGTAATCATTGATAATTGTTCCCTATTCACATGTGCTTCCATTACTGCATAATCTATTGAGAAAGGAAAAATTATAGCTCCTTTAGATGAGTTACATCTTGTAATTACATAGATTCTGATTTACATTCCTGACCTACTCTTATTTATGCTACATTGATCTATTTCAATGCCATTGAACAAATTTTTGCGTGAACAGCTCAATGAATGCAATGGCAATGCAGTGGAAATTCATTACTTGATTGTGGGAAAAAAAGACTAAGTGCATAAATTTAATGGGTCAATAAATAATTTTAAAAGTTATGTTTCAAAAGACAAGACATACTGGGAAAACATACGTTATATCTTCCTTTCATTTCTAGAAAAAACGTGCTATTATAACCTTGGAGAGTTTTAAAAACAAGTATCATTGCAGTATTTCTTTTGTAAAAAAAAATGTACTCAGAACTACTTACTGAGAACTACCAAATGGTGGAGAAATATTCAACTTATACATGATATAAAGAGATTTTCCTTTTCTGTAACTTGAAGGCTTAAACTAGATATGACTGGTACCATACTTGTATGAGCTTATAGGGGATTAATTATTGGGTTTTTTTAAACTCTCAATTTTTTTAAACCCACCATTCATTTAGCAGTTGTCCTCATTACTGATATATCTCCGAGAAATATGTAACAGTGATCAATTATAAACCATCAACAGAAGTTGTGGAAAAACATTCAAATATGATACTTAACGCTGGTAGTTATTTGCAGCTTCAAAATCTTAATTTGGACAGATAGAAAATATGCATTCAAACATGTTTCGTCTTGACCATGATCAAGAATGGTAACTGACCATTCTTAGCTGACTTTTTGCACAAGAGAAAAAAACCAAGAAAATAATACAGAAAGAAATATATCATCTGAGCTATCTGGGATCAAAAGCAATTTAAAGATAAACTTGTATATGGAAAAATAATGTATTAGCATCTCATAATTAAAGCAAAAAAAGCTGGGAGTACTAGGTGAAAAACTGGCGTAGTTTAGCTATTACAGGAAGATGTGGAAAACTCGTCTTGAAAAAATATGGCATGACATCAAATAATCTGTAATAATTTCTGCCAGCTATATATTTATTACCGTGGCTTTTGAAATACTTTCTATAATAAAGAAATTTTCTGCATACACATATGTACAAAACCATATTGTAAATAAATGCTTTAGTCTCCTTAGAAGACATTTTTCAGCAGAATTTATCTTTCATCTCTGATAAATTAACTTTCATATAATATGCCCCAATCACCATATTCTAATACAACTGTCTTACAAATCTGGAAATATGTTGCATCTTAAAATTAGTAACCGACTGCAAAGAACTAGTACTCATTTTGTCACAGTGACATTAATCTTGTGAGCAGCATAATGTCCTTTTTACATCATTTTAGTATTGTCTCATTCAGGCTGTTATCAGTAAATAAGCTGTAACTAAAGTTTTCTAAGCATGCTGGATGAAAAACTAGGGTTGATAAGGTTGCTGAGCCTGTTTTTTGTTGATTTCATCCTAAGAAAGATTTATTATAGCATAGTGACTAATACCAGAGGTCTAGATTTTCTATTTCTATTTTATTTTGTGTCACTAATAGATGTATTTCAGGCAGCTATTTCACCTTCCTTATATTAAGTCAAGTTAAATTTGTGCTGATTGGACTGCAGAATATGTAAGTGGTTGCAAACTATTCTGAAGTAAGTATTTTTTTCTTTGTTTAGACAAGGTTTGATTTCCACTCTGGATGGGAAAGTGAAGAGAACTTTACAAGATAAGATTAGATCACAGGCGACAAAGTAATTTAGACAAATACAGACTAATTTGCTTGTTGTAAAACTTTTAAGATATTTGTTTTCATTAAATATCAGTTTTGGATCTTCGATATGTATGCACAGCTTTTGAGAATGGTATCTGCCTGTTTAACTTAAAAATGAATGCAAGAACCAGAGGGATTAAATACATAAATAAACATTACCTTTAGCTTGCAGTGTCTGTTATTCAGATATTCGAACTCTAGACTGTTGCATGATGCATTAGAAGCAGGAATCTACCTACGCAAATTAGTTCTTGCCTTACTGCTGTTCCTAGTCATAGAGAACATCAGATCAAGCATCAGATCTTCGTGATTTGAACACTTTCTGCTCAAAACAATACATATTTAAAAATCCATAATCTTGTAACAGGTGAAAGGGCACACACCATATAGAGAGACTAGAATTTAATGACAGTCCCATTAATTTTTTAACAGTCTGGTAGTCAAAATAACCAATACTGAAAAGCATTGATATTAACACGGTTAAGATGGTTATACCAAAAATCCCAGCGAACCTTGCCACTATCTAACCTTTTCTACTGATGGGGTGCTCAGGCTTGAAATTTCCCCACAGCTCTCAAGTGTGACACCACAGTTTTCTCATGAAAATTGTAGACGGGGGGTGGACAGAGGGGCACTGCAAGCATTTGCTGGCATCATGACATCTTTGCCAGTACGACTGTGATGTGCCTGGTGGGGGATTTCTTTCTTCTCTTTGGTTGAAGGAACATGATGTTGATACTTTTTTCTTCCCCCCGTCTTGGGCTCTGCTTTGCTTTGCTTTATACCTTTCCCGGTCACAGCCCCCTTCCTTCTCCAAGGATGCCAGCTGCAGCCTGGCTGTGGTCCCCAGCCCCCGGTACACAAAGAGCTATGGTTTGGCAGGCAGTGACTGGGGGTCGTGGTGACACCCATCCGCGTCAGGGACCATCCCCAGAGCTGAAGCCAGAGCAGAGGAGGCAGCAGTCGCTGGCCCCAGCGCAGGGGTTAAACCAGTGACACCCAGCTCAGGCCATGGAAAGGCAGAGCCCCCGCGCTGCCCTGCACACAGCAGGGCATCCCCCTGCTAAGGGCAGAAATTGTATTTACTGGATTAAAAAAATGACAAAATCAAGCTATATCTAAAGACACCACAGTTTAGAATTATGATTCAGTTCACAGATGAATAAACTTACAAAAAAGGATGGAGAACAAGATAAATCTGAAGACAGTGCAAGTAAAATCTATTAATTCATGTCGGAATATTGGAAACATCATGACAAAAATGTCAGAGTTGTCAATATTGCCAGAGGAAGTCTCATTGTAGCTGGGCAAGCTGCAAATATCAATTCAATATTTATGACATTTGAAATTATTTTAAGAACATAACGTTTAGTATGAGCAACTACTTTGTTAAAATTGAGAAAAACTTTTAAAGCTAAAAGATAACTGAAAACTTGTAACTGAAAGACGAATTTTAAGAAGCGAAGTGTCTCTCATTTGAACTAATACAGTTCAATACGGAGAAAAGAACTGTATTGATATGATGTATTTTATATATCATGCATATATTTCATATATTGCATATATATATATATATAAAAATATAAACATATTCTTACAGAGGCATACCCATGTTTTTTTTCAGTATAGTCACTGTTTATTGGCCATTTAAATTTTAACACTTTCATATAAAATGGAGTGTAAAAATAAAATTAAGGGAAATTGGAGAGCTGCACTATGTGGTAAAGGCACCAAGAAAAAGATGTTCTAGCATCACTCTAAAATAATATAAATATAGCTTTGTTTAAAAAAAAATATTCACATTTACTTCCTTATCACTCTATAATCTGAATGCCTCCAGAATATACTAATATTATGATGATTATTATTATGGCTTTTGATTTTCCTCTCTATTTGGCATCTTTTATGTAGCCTGTAATAGTCTTATTTAAGACTCAAGCAGTTACACGTTTTTACAGTCAAATGATAATCAAAGTTCAGTGTATTGCGAAAAACTCAACTTGTTTTTCTCTTCTTGGGACACAACGAATCATATTTACTACTAATGAAGTAATGTATTGTTCATGTTAACAGTTCAAATCTCCCATCATAAATTAAAACAATACCGTCCTAGGAGGTTTTCCAGAGCCAACTGGACAAAACCCTGAGCAGCCTCCATACCTAACACCGCTTTCCGCGGTTGGACTAGAGGCCTCAGAAGGTCTCTTCCAACCTGAATTATTCTGATTCAAGAATTAAATTTCCCCTAGTAGCTTAATCTGGTAGCCTGGTTAACGGCAAAATGCATGGGATCGAAAGTATGCAATGGGTGCACAGAAGCCAATGACAATGCAACAAGAATTTCATCATGGTTAAATGCAAAATGTTTTGTGAATAGCATGTGTTTCATCATAGCCTAATAAATGTCATAATTCTTACGTAAAATTCTTATAATCACTCTGGTCAAACTCAACCCTCCTCAAAAAAATCCAAAAAGAAAGTATGCAAAAAGGTAGGCTCCTTGTTTTCCTGTTTAGATTGACACTAATCACACACTGAGACTCCACGCAGGCAAGCAGAAAGTACAAACACTGGAAATAATCCTAATTACTGATGAGAAAATTTATTAGTTAGAATGCAGGTATGCCTTGGGTAGTACATTTAGGCACCAACGTTTGGTTCATTTAATTACTATAGCACAACACCTTCACTATTTGTTTCAAATGAGAACTTGGCAACTTAGAATAGTACTTTAGTCTGACTGCAGAGAAATAAAACAGATCCAAGTCACGTAATCAGTGAGACCCAGAGAGTTCCCCAGACATATTTCCACTGCAAACTAGAAAAAGACCATTGGAATGGCCACTAGATTCTTAGCATGAAAGGTCAACCCATTCTACTTTAGTGAATACTCTTCATGAAGTTGTCTACTTCTCTGAATCCTGTTGAGGACAAGAGACAGAGATTGCTGGCAGAGATAACTACAGAGGACCAAAAAGTTCCATGGTCATGCTTTTCAGAAATATGCAGCACAACTTTACAGTAACTGTTCTAACATAGAGCAAGTGAAACCATCAATCACCAGTCATTGCTTTAGATATTTATTGCTGTGACTGACTGAAACAGCCACAGGTTTTTAAGTGATGAATTGCATGTTTTTATCTAACTAGTTCCTAGTCATGAATTTTTGAATACATAGCAAAAAAACCCCACACCATCAGAAATAGCTATTAAAATATTCTTATTTCATTTGTAACATTATCTTTTAGAAATACTACAGTAATTTAATATAAAAGATTTAAACATTAAATACATTTACAACCTGCACAAAGCTCAAAGAAATATCACAGAATCACAAAAGAATAGACTGGCATTATGATGCATAATGTTCCTCTGTGGTGTTCCAGCATTAAAGCTGCTTAAAAGTTCCTTTGTCACAGTATTTGTAGCTGAGCAATTTGTGTGGAAATTGAGATTTCAGTCCCCTGGGCCTTGGTAACTCTTATAGAATAGAAACTCCTTTAAAGCATGCACAGTGGCATACTTGAATACATTCAAAGACCCCTCCAAAGTTACACTTGCTGAAAAGTACAGAGCCTTTCCTAGCTAGCAGTAACAGCCTGGAAACAGCTCTAACAGATGCATCAGGGCTTTCTCAAATTTTTTGCAGGTATAACATGAAGCACTAATTTTGGCTCTAGAAGCCCTAGATAATTTAAATTCTCACCTAATAGCTTACAATAACAGGTAAGATCTAGATATAATCACTTGCCCACAAGCTCTCTGATGTTCTCACTGGACTGTCCTATCCCCTAAATTCTGCATTTCAAGCAGCTCAAGAAATCCTCAGGGAAGGATTCTACATCTGCTTTACCCTAAAGCACTGATCTGATAGATTCTATTTATGAGAAGGTAAATTAGGATGTTACCAATTTCAGTTACTATCTGTTTGGCTGGGGGTTGTCTCAGTTTTATTAAATGGTCCTGTTCTGTTCAATAGCATGTGTGTGTCCTAGGAAAGATACTTACATGGAATATATAGTACCATGATCAAAAAACATAAGCAAACCACAGAACTTTACAGCAGCACTTCCATAATTAAGATACGATGTTAAACAGTGATTCTATTCGTGTGAGGCATGGTTTCCTGGAGGAAAGGATTATTATTATTATTATTACTACTACTATTACTACTACTACTCCCACTACTACTATAATTATTTTGATTACCACTTTATGGGAATGAGAGAAATAAAAGAACGGTGACAATATTCTTGGAAGCCTCAGGAAATTCTATTCCTTTGAGAGAGGCAACCAGCCTTTCCATGAAATCCACATGGGAAATCAGGTACTGAAGGACTTCAGAAACTAGAAAACTGAGAAAAGAACTATCAGCACATCTCTAGGTAGCACAATGCAGTAGAGTGTCAGAGTACCTAAGAAAGATGCGCAGAGCAGTAGCTCTGGTGGGCTAAAATCACTTCAGCCATGTTAATATGGCATTGTATCTGTCTTTACAACCGTGCCTCTCAAGAGAAGTAATTAGCCTGCAGCTGACGCCATTCTGATACAGCTACATTATTTTTTTTGGCCATTCAGTCTACCTTGCAGATTTTTAACTGTGATGTATAGTATGCTTACTGCTGTCAGCAGGATGAGTCTAGTGGATCACTTTCCTCTATTTTCACTAACAAATTAAAAACCTGTTCTCAAACGTTTCCAAATCTGCTTGATATGGAGCAAGAATGTTTCCCATAAACTGACGGAATGCATGGATGGCACCTACTGGATAGTATATATTGAAAATATTTCTTTTGGGTTTTTTTCCTCTTGGTATAAATGATTAATATCAAACAGACCGGCTACAGAAAGAGAGAGAATGTGTGAGAGGATGCATCACCATAATCTTACATTATGTGCAAGAATCAGATTTTTTCTGGTCAATATAGAGTAATAAATGCAAAAAGAATCAGAAGTTATTTGAAACTCTTTTCAATTTTGCATTTAGTAACCTCTATGAAGGTGCAGGAAACTTGGACAAAACTGTGTGAGAATCAAATTGAGATTTTCTCCCAAGCCATGGTACCACTTCAGGCAATGGGTATAAGTCCTAACATGTCATGACTGCATGAGCAGTGTACTTTTCATCATTATAAAGTCGTGTCTTCTACATCGATGCTATTCATACATAACACGCTGTTTCTTTTCAGCAGTCAAAATAAGCAGGGCTTGTTCTAGTCCTCTTTTACTGACTCCTATAAATCCAGGAAAGGAAGCTGGTTTTGTTTGAAGATGAAGAGTAATTAACTGTACAACACATTGGTGAAATCACCTTAGAACTGCTATACTAAATACATTCAAATTAGACAGTAATGAGCATGAAGAACAAACACTTCACATTTAGATATTCTTTGCCAAAAGACAAGGATTTTCCTCCCTAAAGGCACAGATCTGTAACCCAAAACAATTATATTTTACTAAACAAGGGGACTGTACTGTCATCCAAGTTCCTAATCACCAGATTTAATTTGTATACACAGTGAGAGTTGCTGTTGCCAAACACTCATTATGAATGGACTGTAGCACAGCATAGTTTGAGCATAATCTGTACAAAAAATTAGGTGGTTATTGACTTTGTATCCTTAAGGACCAGAGACTTTGCATGCACTATAGAGACCTTTCTTTCTTACAAATAGGATTCTTAGCTGTTCAGTAACTTCACTGCTTTGAAACCACAAATACATTTCTCAAGCTTCCTAGTTAGAGGTCACTGCTATATGGTACAGTAACCTTTACAGACCACATAAAATAAATGTTTGCTCAAAAAAGAAAATATGTACTGGACTATCTTCTCCTGTCACTGAAGCTGTAAATACAAGACTGGAAATCAAATTGTCAAAAGGTCACATCCAAATAGCGAACTTGGATAACAAAGGTTAGACACAATAATCTAAGTTGGTTTCTGTTGTGCCATACAGAAGACAGGGCCAAACACAAACTCTTGTATTCATTTCCTGTAATTCAGTTCAGGAACCCTGAACTCAAATCCTATGGGCTGCATCCGAGGGCGCTGAGAAAGCTGGCTTACATCTTTGGAAGGCTGCTTTCTATCATGCCTGAAAGGCCACAGTGACTAGGAAAGGCAAACACTGCACTTATCTCCCCAAAAAAGCCAAAAGGGATGATATGAGAAACGCCAGGCCAGTAAGCCTCACTTTACTCCCTGGGAAGATCATGCAATGAAAACTCTTAGAAGCCATTTCTAGGCAACAGAAGGGAGAAGAAGGTGACTAGGAGCAACCAGCATAAGTTGTGTCATGCTTTGGGCCAGGCTGGCCAATGACAAGGTGACAAGAAGAAGAAGAGAGATAAAAAGATTTGTGAGTTTAGAAAAAAATAAACTATTTTAATGAAATATTAATAATAAAATTTTTAAAAAGGAAATAATGGAATAGATACAATATATAGAAATGTACACAAAACTGTAACAAGCTCCCAGGGAGATGTCACTGGCAGGCACTTTGAAAGTTCTGGACTGGACTCAGTGACAAATGGGAACGCAATAACCATGATCAAAAGGCAGATGAGCTGACAGGGTCATCGTCAGATGTCAGTCATTGAAGAAAGAGAGCCACAGAAGAAGCAGTCTATTGAAGAAGACCCAAAGAAGAAGAGCCCTTGGAAAAGAGTCCTTGGAGAGGAACCCATTGGAGAAAAGCCAAAGAGCCAACCTGATTCTTTTGATCCGTCAGCTTTTCTATTGAGCATGGCAGCTGGGATGGAACACCCTATTGGTCAGTTTGGGTCACCTGACCTGTCCACTCCTCCCCACAGGTGTGACCCCTCCACAGGGTGAACAGCCCAGTCAGTGACCCTGGCTGCCACAGCAGCAAGCGTGAGCAAGAGCCTGAGCCTCTCACTGAACAGAAAGTTGGCTCTGCTCCACCCCAAACCAGGACAGGTTGAGAGCAGCCTTGCTGAGAATGACGTGGGGTACTTGTGGACGAAAAGCTGCACGGGAGCGGACAATGGGTGCTTGCGGCCGAGGCGGACAACGACATCCTGGGCTGCATCAAAAGAAGTGTGGCCAGCAGGTACAGGAAGGTGATTCTGTCCCTCTACTCCACTCTTGTGAGACTCCACCTGGAGTACTGTGTCCAGCTCTGGAGCTCCCAGCATAAGAAGGACACGGACCTGTTGGAACAGGTCCGGAGGAGGGCCACGAAGGTGATCAGAGGGCTGGAGCACCTCTGCTATGAAGACAGGCTGAGAGAGTTGGGGTTGTTCAGGCTGGAGAAGAGAGGGCTCTGGGAAGAACTTATTGCGGCCTCTCAGTACTTAAAGGGGGCCTATAGGAAAGATGGGGACAGACTTTTTAGTAGGGCCCATTGGGTTTGGACAAAGGGTAATGTTTTTAAACTAAGAGAGGGCAGATTTAGACTAGCTATAAAGAAGAAATTTTTTAGAATGAGGTTGGTGAAACACTGGAACAGGTTTCCCAGAGAGGTGGTAGATGCACCATCCTGGAAATGTTCAAGGTCAGGTTGGACAGGGGAGCTCTGAGCAACATGATCTAGTTGAAGATGTCCCTGCTCATTGAGGAGAAGTTGGACTAGATTATCTTTAAAGATCCCTTCAAACCCAAACTATTCTGTGGTTCTATAGGTTTATCAAGGGAAAACTGTGCCTGAACAACCTGATGGTCTTTTACGATGAAATTACTAGGTTTGTGGAAGAGAAGACAGCCATGGATATCACTTTTCTTGATTTTATCCTGGCTTTGACACTGTTTCCCCCCCCGAATATTCCTGCACCCAAGTTAGGACATTAGAGTCTGGAAGGGCGCACAACTGGATGGCTAAAAAGCTGGCTGGATAGTTGGGTTGGAGAGTCATGGTTTATAGATCGTAGTCTACCAGAAGGCTTGTTAAAAGAGGAGTATCCTCAACTCTGCCATTAGGCTCAGAAACCTGGGAGCCTTGAGACTGGACTTTAGTAGTAAACCCTAAAAAAAAGACAACATTAAGTACCTCAGACTCTTGCATGTGTTTTTGTCACTCAGCCCCACTCCCCACTGAGAACTTTTTTATTGTCCTTCCTTTTGCTGACATTGTAGAAATAGAAGGCCTTCTTGTGGCTTTGCACATCCTTGTCTAAGAGCTTTTCTTTTCTTAATTTCAACTGCTTAATTTCCTTTCTTTATTTCAACTCTGCACACCTGGGCAATGGCTTCATATTCCTCCTAAGTAGCCCATCCCTGCTCCTTCCACCAAATGTGTGTTTCTTTTCTGCATCTCAGTCAGGCGTTTCCTATTCATCCTTGCTGGCCTTCTGACATGCCTTCTTGACCACTCTCTTCCTTGAACAAGGATAGGAAATAATTGGAACAAAGCTGCTACCACGCTAAGATTTAATTGGTTAAATCATGGCTCAAGGCTCTAGTTAGTAGATGGTAAGTCACTGAGAGAAAAAAGAATGTTTATGCCCTGACCTTGGCTCTCAGGAGAGGGAAAGGGAAATAGCAGTCTGGACTTTGCACTTCAAGCCAAACACTCGATAAGGTTACACATCACTGTTCTATGTTCTTTCTGGCCCAGGAAATCTTTGCTGAATAGTGTTGAAGCTCAACAAGTACAGTGAAAGTGCCCCCTCTTTTCCTTACAAATCAGGCTAACTTGTAACTGACATATGTAATGGACATTATAGCACTTCTTATGAAGTAAATTTGTCCCTTCATGGTGGTGTGTTCCCTGAACGTAAAATTCCCAAAACTTATGTGAATGCTCTAATCATTAAACTAAAAGACAGACACCACTACCTCGACATTAAGTACAGACACTCAGTTCTATCAGCATACACGTTAATTTTTTTCTTGGCGTGCCAATCAGTTTTGGCCTCTCTTGAAATGTAAGCTGCTTTGACATCTCGGGGAGGGTACCATGAGATTCCTCCCCTTTGACTCTAAATAAAATAGTCACTTCACTTAGTCTTGTTCTTCTTTTTCCTCCGGATATCAATAACAAGGAATACAGACAGAGGTTTGAGGAGTGCAAATGCAATCACTGCCAGAGTCGGCTGGCAGTACGAAGCTGTAGAAGTACCTGGGAATGTCAAAAAGATAAAGAAAACTTCTCTCCCTTTTCATTGATTAGATCCTGTGGGAGTTTTTTGTTAGGTCAGCCCACTGTATAAAAAGCAGAGCAGAGTTTTTATTGTCACGTAGACAAGATGAACAGCAGGTTAAGAGGCCCAGGATAAGGAAGGCTGGGACTCAGAGCTGGCATTAAAGATAAAATAGAAGATGAGTTATTTAAGCCAACGTTTTGACTTGGTTTAACATACAACTTAAGTGCACCCTTAGTCACTTTCAAATGTCAGTTTGTACTGAACTCATAGAGAAGATAAGACTGTAAGGGTAGACCTGAGATTAAGAGAATAGCTATTTAGAATTAAGGAATAATTACTGCTCTGCAGAAATGACGACTGAACCTTCACAGCAAAAAGTGATTTCATGATACTTAGTCATTTTTAGGCACCTTTTGAATCAGATGTCCAATAATTCGTAGTTTGAATCAGCATTTTGAATTTATATAGCTCAGTTTAATACACATCCTATTTTAGGCAATGAAATCTTACTTTTAGTATTGGGTGGAGGTGTCAAGGCACTGGCGGGGGGCGGGGGGGGGGATAGGGAGCTGCAAGGCAGCTTCTGTGAGAAGAGACTAGGGGATGCCTCCTGCTGGACACAGACGGTTTCAGGTGGCTCCAACGGACCCACTGTAAGACACAGCTGAGCCCCTCAGCCAAGATGGCAATGCCTCTGTGAAAACGTATTTAAGAAAGGGCAAAACACTGCACAGGCAAGGTGAGGAGGAGGAAGTGAGAACCAATCCTGTGAGCACCAGGGTCAGAGAAGGAGCGACAGGGGGTGCTCCAGGTGCTGGAGCAGAGATGCCCCTGCAGCCCATGGAGGAGACCACAGTGGAGCAGGTATTCCCCTGCAGCCAGTGGAAAGCACTCCCAGCACAAGCAGGATATCCATGCTGTAGCCCACGGAGGACCCCACGCCAGAGCAGGTGGTTGTTTCCTGAAGGAACTGTGGCCCATGGAGAGCCCATGCAGAGCCCATGCTGAAGCAGGTGTATCTTGAAGGACTGCAGCCTCAGTAGAGGACCCGTGCAGGAGCAAGGGAAAAGTGTGAAGTGGACAGAGCAGCAGAGAGGAGCTCTTATGGATTGACCATAACCTCCCAATCCCCATTTCCCTGTGCCACTCAGGGTGAGAAGTAGAGGAGCTGGGAATGAAGTTGAGCCAGTGAAGGGGCGTGGGGGCAGGGATGAAGCGGAAAACTGTTGTTTATATTTTGTCTTTGTTTCTTACCATCCAAAAATCTATTTTAATTGTCAATAAAATATAATGATTTTCCACAAGTCAAGTCTGTTTTGCTGGTGATGATAACTGATAAGTGATCTCCCTGTCTTTATCTCAAAGCATGAGTTTTTTCACCTTCATTTTCTTCTCCTGTCCTGTTGATGAGGAGGGACTGAAAGAGCAGCTGGGTGCGCAGCTGGCAGCTGGCCAAGGTCAACCTTTTAGGAAAAAACTTTTAGCCATTCCAAGAGATCTTAGAATTATTTAGTTAACCTCAAGAAAAGAAAATCAGAAAATAAAGACTTAAGAATTACCAAGTCTGTCGGTGAAGGAAGTAATGACTTGGTAATCCTAGAATCCTTTCAAATGAAGCAATTAGGAATTATCAAACAAAATTCTATCATAAAAAAACCTTGTATGGAGGTCTTATTAAACCCATTTTGCAGCAGACTTAGTGACCCAGAAACTTATGGTTTATACTTGAATATAAAATAAAATTTTCATGAATATGATAAATATTTCACTTGAGGCATGTCTGAATCATCTGGATTATACTTTAACGTAAGGTTGTTTAGATGATAAAATGGTAAGAAGAAATTCAGATGGTAAGAAGAAATTATTAACCCCTCAATCATGAAAATGACCTTGAGGGTAAGTGATCATAATATACTATGTTTAATTAATTATTCCTTTCAAGATGTTATAATGCACAGATGAAAAGAAACTAATATTAGTGTTTCAATTAGCAGGTTTTTAATATCAAACTCAGTGGAATATATATATACTTTTTTTTTTCTTGTTTTATTCCTTACGTAACTGTGAACCAGTGGAGACTCAGAATGCAACATCACATTGATTTGTGATAATGAAGATACAGCTATACTCATTGATTATATTTCCTTATTTTGCTTTTAATTTTAAATTGCTGCTTATGTTCCATTTAATTTATAATTCCACAGTCAGAAGAGTTCCACTTGTTTGCACTGTATCTTCAGATTCTCCAACAAAGGTCTAGTAACCTACCAAGCCAAAATTAAATGTGACATAGCCTTTGATTTCCTTAGATGACAAGCAAATTTCCTGTCATTATAGTAACATGTGAAATCAAGGGATGCTGGAACCATATAGAGAAAAACAGTCACAGAATCACAGAATGGTAGGGGTTGGAAGGGACCTTCAGATATCATCTAGTCCAGCCCCCCTGCCAGAGCAGGGTCACCTAGAGCAGGTTGCACAGGAACACATCCAGGCGGGTTTGGCATGTCTCCAGACTTGGAGAATCCACCACCTCTCTGGGCAGCCTGTTCCAGTGCTCTGCCACCCTCACAGGAAAGAAGTTCTTCCTCATGTTTAGGTGGAACTTCCTATGCTCAGGTTTGTGCCCATTACCTCTTGTCCTGTCCCCGGGCACCACTGAAAAGAGCCTGGCCCCATCCTCCTGACACCCACCCTTTAACTATTTATAACTGTTGATAAGGTTCCCCCTAAGCTGTCATTTTCCAGACCAAAGAGACCCAAATCCCTCAGCCTTTCTTCATAAGAGAGGTGTTACAGTCCCCTAATCATCTTGGTAGCTCTCTGCTGCACCCTCTCCAGCAGTTCCCTGTCCCTCTTGAACTGGGGAGCCCAGAACTGGACACAGTACTCCAGGTGCGGCCTCACCAAGGCAGAGTAGAGGGGGAGGATGACCTCCCTCGACCTGCTGGCCACACTCTTCTTGATGCACCCCAGGATGCCATTGGCCTTCTTGGCCACGAGGGCACATTGCTGGCTCGTGGTCATCCTGTTGACCACCAGGACTCCCAGGTCTCTTTCAGCTGAGCTGCTCTCCAGCAGGTCAGCCCCCAACCTGTACTGGTGCATGGGGTTATTCCTCCCCAGGTGCAGCACCCTACACTTGCCCTTGTTGAATTTCATAAGGTTCCTCTTTGCCCAAATCTCCAACCTGTCCAGGTCTCTCTGGATGGCTGCAAAGCCTTCCAGTGTGTCAGCCACCATGCCCCCGCTTTGTGTCACCGGCGAACTTGCTGAGGGTGCACTCTATCCCCTCATCCAGGTCATTGATGAATATATTAAAGAGGACTGGACCCAGTACTGACCCCTGGGGAACACCACTCATCACTGACCTCCAACTAGACTCTGTGCCCCTAATCACGACCCTCTGAGCTCTGTCTTTCAACCCTGAGTAAGATACATTTCTGTCCCTGAGTAAGATATATTTAAAAGGGTAACTTAGTGCTAAAAGATGACTATGTAAGCATAGTGTTTTCTTACTCAAAAGATCTATCCTCTGTGTACATTAAGTCTCATATTTGGTACATTACAAAGCATAATGTTTAGAGTTGCTTGTTTCTTTACAACATTTGCAGTACAAATTCAACACTTCATGTTAAAACCATTGAAGTTCATCACTCCAGCCAACAGATCAATGACCATTTGGACAAAACTTGTTTTAGATTCAGTGACTCAGGAAGTATCTTTCAGTTTCATATTGTATCTAACACTCAGGTACCACAAATGTACTAACAATAAGCAGTGACAACTATGATGTTGAGTAAAGAGCTATTCTACTTAGGACGGCATTTCACGCGTAAGGGTGCACAGGAGGTGCCTTCCACTGATTGCGCACCGGGCACTGATCTGTGACCGTCTGCATGGGTCAAGGACACTCATCTTACCTGACCCTCAAGGCAGAATGGTGGGCACTTGTCTGAGACCAAAGGCTGCAGCTCTGGTCTGGGGGTCTGCACCGTCCAGCCCAGCAGTAGCTGATGGCTCCACCCAGATGAAGCTGCTGAACGGAGAGGCTGCAGTGCAGATCTCTAACTGCAGGAAGTGCCTAGACCTTTCTCCTGGGGCAGGAATAGGTGGCAGACCTGCTTGCAAAATGTGTGCCCAGGTGCAGGACCTCCTGCAGCAGGTGGCTGAGCTGCAGAAGACAGTGAGAATGCTGCGTAACATCAGGGAGGCTGGGAAGGAGACAGATCGCTCATTCCAAGTGCAGTCTGCAGTGGACCCGCAGCCCACAACCAGGCAGCCAAACCGCCCGCCTCCACCGGCACTCACAGAAGGGAGGTGGGGCAGTAACATGGAAGAACGGAAGTTTGTGATGGAGAGGACCGCCAGGAGGAAAAGACTTCCCCTGAAGCCTGAGGTGCCCTTGCAGAACCGCTTCACAGTTCTGCAGAGTGAAGAGGAAAGACCCATTGCAAAAGGAGAGGTGCTGGAGCTGAGTATGGCAACCCAGTTTGCTCCTCGTATAACAACCAGCGCAACTAAAAAAAGGCAACGGGTGACAGTAGTAGGTGACTCTCTTCTGAGAAGTGATCATCCCCCTGTACTCAGCACTGGTGAGGGTGCACCTCAAATCCTGTTTTCAGTTTTGGGCTCCTCTCTACAAGACAGACACTGAGATTCTGGAGTGTGTTAAGAAAAGGACAATGAAGTTGGTGAGGGATCCAGGGCACCAGCCTTACAAGGAGCAGCTGAGGCAACTGGGGTTGTTTAGTCTGGAGAAAAGGAGGCTGAGGGGAGACCTTATCACTCTTTACAGCTACCTGAAAGGAGGCTGTAGTGAGGTGGGGGTTATCTCTTTTCCCATGTAACAAGCGATGGGACAAGAGGGAGCAGCCTCAAATTGTGCCAGGGGAGATTTGTATTGAGTATTAGGAAAAATTTCTTCACTGAAAGGGTTATCAAACAATGGAACAGGATGCCCAGGGAAGTGGTTGAATCACCATTCCTTGGGGTATTTAAAAGACGGGTAGACATAGTGCTTAGAGATATGGTTTAGTGGTGGTTTTGTCAGTGTTAGGTTAATCGTTTGACTTGACGATCTGAAAAGTCCCTTCCAACCCAGATGATTCTATGATTCTGTATTTGAGAAGTTGTGGGAGTCTGGTGAAATTCCTGCTGACTGGAAAAGGGGAAACATAACCCCCATTTTTAAAAAGGGAAAAAGGGAAGACCTGAGGAACTACAGACCTCTCAGTCTCACCATTGTGCCTGGCAAGNCCAGCTTTGTGTCATTGGTGAACTTGCTGAGGGTGCACTCTATCCCCTCATCCAGGTCATTGATGAATATATTAAAGAGGACTGGACCCAGTACTGACCCCTGGGGAACACCACTCATCACTGACCTCCAACTAGACTCTGTGCCCCTAATCACGACCCTCTGAGCTCTGTCTTTCAACCCTGAGTAAGATACATTTCTGTCCCTGAGTAAGATATATTTAAAAGGGTAACTTAGTGCTAAAAGATGACTATGTAAGCATAGTGTTTTCTTACTCAAAAGATCTATCCTCTGTGTACATTAAGTCTCATATTTGGTACATTACAAAGCATAATGTTTAGAGTTGCTTGTTTCTTTACAACATTTGCAGTACAAATTCAACACTTCATGTTAAAACCATTGAAGTTCATCACTCCAGCCAACAGATCAATGACCATTTGGACAAAACTTGTTTTAGATTCAGTGACTCAGGAAGTATCTTTCAGTTTCATATTGTATCTAACACTCAGGTACCACAAATGTACTAACAATAAGCAGTGACAACTATGATGTTGAGTAAAGAGCTATTCTACTTAGGACGGCATTTCACGCGTAAGGGTGCACAGGAGGTGCCTTCCACTGATTGCGCACCGGGCACTGATCTGTGACCGTCTGCATGGGTCAAGGACACTCATCTTACCTGACCCTCAAGGCAGAATGGTGGGCACTTGTCTGAGACCAAAGGCTGCAGCTCTGGTCTGGGGGTCTGCACCGTCCAGCCCAGCAGTAGCTGATGGCTCCACCCAGATGAAGCTGCTGAACGGAGAGGCTGCAGTGCAGATCTCTAACTGCAGGAAGTGCCTAGACCTTTCTCCTGGGGCAGGAATAGGTGGCAGACCTGCTTGCAAAATGTGTGCCCAGGTGCAGGACCTCCTGCAGCAGGTGGCTGAGCTGCAGAAGACAGTGAGAATGCTGCGTAACATCAGGGAGGCTGGGAAGGAGACAGATCGCTCATTCCAAGTGCAGTCTGCAGTGGACCCGCAGCCCACAACCAGGCAGCCAAACCGCCCGCCTCCACCGGCACTCACAGAAGGGAGGTGGGGCAGTAACATGGAAGAACGGAAGTTTGTGATGGAGAGGACCGCCAGGAGGAAAAGACTTCCCCTGAAGCCTGAGGTGCCCTTGCAGAACCGCTTCACAGTTCTGCAGAGTGAAGAGGAAAGACCCATTGCAAAAGGAGAGGTGCTGGAGCTGAGTATGGCAACCCAGTTTGCTCCTCGTATAACAACCAGCGCAACTAAAAAAAGGCAACGGGTGACAGTAGTAGGTGACTCTCTTCTGAGAAGTGATCATCCCCCTGTACTCAGCACTGGTGAGGGTGCACCTCAAATCCTGTTTTCAGTTTTGGGCTCCTCTCTACAAGACAGACACTGAGATTCTGGAGTGTGTTAAGAAAAGGACAATGAAGTTGGTGAGGGATCCAGGGCACCAGCCTTACAAGGAGCAGCTGAGGCAACTGGGGTTGTTTAGTCTGGAGAAAAGGAGGCTGAGGGGAGACCTTATCACTCTTTACAGCTACCTGAAAGGAGGCTGTAGTGAGGTGGGGGTTATCTCTTTTCCCATGTAACAAGCGATGGGACAAGAGGGAGCAGCCTCAAATTGTGCCAGGGGAGATTTGTATTGAGTATTAGGAAAAATTTCTTCACTGAAAGGGTTATCAAACAATGGAACAGGATGCCCAGGGAAGTGGTTGAATCACCATTCCTTGGGGTATTTAAAAGACGGGTAGACATAGTGCTTAGAGATATGGTTTAGTGGTGGTTTTGTCAGTGTTAGGTTAATCGTTTGACTTGACGATCTGAAAAGTCCCTTCCAACCCAGATGATTCTATGATTCTGTATTTGAGAAGTTGTGGGAGTCTGGTGAAATTCCTGCTGACTGGAAAAGGGGAAACATAACCCCCATTTTTAAAAAGGGAAAAAGGGAAGACCTGAGGAACTACAGACCTCTCAGTCTCACCATTGTGCCTGGCAAGATCATGGAGGAGATCCTCCTGGAAGCTATGCTAAGGCACATGGAAAATAAAGAGGTGATTGGTGACAGTCAACATGGCTTCACTAAGGGCAAATCGTGCCTGAAAAATCTGGTGGCCTTCTATGATGGTGGTGAAGAGCAACTGACATCATCTACCTACATGATTCTATGATACCTGGACTTATGCAAAGCATCTGACACTGTCCCGCACAGTAACTTTGTCTCTAAATTGGACAGACATGGATTTGATGGATGGACCATTTGGTGGATGAGGAATTTGCTGGATGGCCACACTCAAAGAGTTGTGGTCAATGGCTCGATGTCCAAGCGGAGACCAGTGATGAGTGGCATTCCTCAGGGACTGGTACTGGGACCAGTGCTGTTCAACGTCTTTGTTGGCGACATGAACAGTGGGCTTAAGTGCACCCTCAGCAGGTTTGCCGATAACACCAAGCTGTGTAGCGCAGTTGACATGCTGTAGGGAAGGGATGCCATACAGAGGGACTTGGACAGGCTTAAGAGGTGGGCCCATGCAAACCTCATTAAGTTCAACATGGCCAAATGCAAAGTTCAAAGGCCAAATGCAAAGTCCTGCATGTGGGCTGGGGCAATTCCAAGCACAAATACAGGTTAGGCTGCATCCTGGGCTACATCAAAAGTAGTGTGGCCAGCAGGTTGGGGAGGTGAATCCGTGCCTCTACTCTGCTCTCATGAGAGTACCTGGAGTACTGCATCCAGCTCTGGAGCCCCCAACAAAAGGATGTAGACCTGTTGGAGCGAGTCCAGAGGCAGGCCACAAAGATGATGAGAGGGCTGGAGCACCCCTCCTAGGAAGACAGGCTGAGAGAGTTGGCATTACGCAGCCTGGAAAAGAGAAGGCTCCATGGAGCTCTTCTCGTGGTTCCACAACATGGAAAACCACTACACGTTCCAGTACCTAAAGCGGGCCTACATGAAAGGTGGGGGGGTACTCTTTATGAGGGAGTGTAGCAATAGGATGAGAGGTAATAAAAGTTTTAAACTGAAAGAGGGGAGATTTAGATTGGATATTAGGAACTAATTCTTTACTCTGCAGATGGTGAGACACTGGAATATGTTGCCCAGAGAAGCTGTGGATGCTCTGTCTCTGGAAGTGTTCAAGGCCAGGCTGGATGGGGCCTTGAGCAACCTAGTCTAGTGGAAAGTGTCCCTGCCATTGCTATAAAATTAAAAACATGTAAAACCTGTGAAATAGCCTTCTCCACTGTGGTATAAAGTGGACCATACCTGTGAATCCAGGGCGACAGAAACACTGATAGCCTCCAAGCCTGTTGATGCAGCTTCCTCCATGCAAGCAAGGCAAAGTTTCGCACTCATTTACATCCATCTCACACAGAGACCCATAGTATCCAGGTGCACAACTACAGATGAATCTTCAAAAAAGGGGAAATCAGGTAAGTCAGCAGAAGTTAGCAATATATCTGTTCCAATATTCTGAAGCCATACGTATAAGCTGATGTCCAGCTGGTGTCCCTAATCATCATCCATATGAAAATAATTAATGGATTTTGCTCATTTCCATGTTTCTGAAGCAAGCAGAGTGATTTATTCTTTTTTAGATTAGGAGAAAAATCGTGCAAAATAATTTTAGCTGACGGCATAAGGAATGACTTAAGGGTCAGTGTTCTTTTGACACGAGTCCCTGAGTAACTGTACAGTGTTGTGGAACAAACACAAGATACATATTTTTCTCTTGCTTACACTCCTTGTAAATGTTTACACTAGAAAAGGTCATTGTTGGAAGCTGAAAAGAGAGATGTAGTAATCTAACTGAAGATCAGTCTTCCCCTATTTCACTTTTATTTCAAATAAAAAGTAAAAAAATACAGAAGGTAAGGAGGAAAAGAAAAAGTTGTACTGAATACAGTTTCCCTTCTATTTTCCTCTAAAGTCACATAACAAACAAATAGCTGAGTCAGTAGCATTTATTTGCCTACCTCATTTTAATACAGAATTCTTGTCATATGCTGAAGGTTCCATCCAAACCTCATGGTAGCAAGTAGACTTTATGCATAAGGAAATCAGGGAATTGCTTTTCATTTAGTAGTAACTAACCTGTTTATGAGATCCACGCAAGTTCCATTGTTTTTGCAGGGTCTTGATAAGCATTCATTAATCTCTACTTCACATAGTGTCCCAGTAAAGCCATGCTGGCAGGAGCACCTATCAAAAAGGATGTTTATTTTTTTTTTATTTTTTAGTTTAATATAAAAAGATTCTGGAAAAGCACGGCAGATTTTGAGAGGTACGAATTAGGTCATTGCAAAATTATGTTTGATTTTTTTGTGATCATTGCAAAGTGCAGTACTTACACAAGGTTCATAAGTACAGTGACTGCAGACCATTTTTGCCATTATTTGTTGGAGGCCACAGGCTTTGTGCTGACCCCACTGTGCAAGGGCTCAGAACTTGCCTTGGCCTGAGCTGATTTTCACTTGTTTTGATCCCTGCCCTGGAGCCAGCTGACTGCTGCTTCTCATGTTTTAGCTTTAGCTCTGGGAAAAGCACCTATGGTGAGGGTGCAACATACTGGGATAATCATAGGGTTACAAACAATAGCCTTCCGTGTCCATGGCGACTGGGGAAGCTGGTAAACGGCACAAAGGAAGTCAACTATGATAAGGAAACATACAAAAATAGTTTCAAGCAGGCCTGAGACTGAAGATGAGAAAAGCCCCACATTAAACATCACACTTCTCCTGGCAAAGACTTCCAGACACTGTGGACTTGTAGTTAACACTGCCAGTTCTTCTTGAGGAAGACAGAAATCACTGATCACAGAATGCAGACAGACATTGTGAGGGACAACGGAGACAAGAGCTAGATAACTGCAAGATTTCTTATTAACAAATATAACTACATTGTTCATGAAGCTGTTTTCTATTAATTTCAACTTAGTATTATTGTAACTGGACTAATAACAGCTGTTTGTTATACTTGGATTAGATTTTTAAGATTTTAAAGCCCTACAACAGATTCTTGGGTTCACATGCATGGTGTCCATGTGCGTCTTTTTGCCCACAAAAAGATTGTGAGTGTAATGTAACAGTGTAATGTGTCAAATGCATCACAAAAAGAAAGACGTATTACATTACTGAAGAACAGAAAACATAATACCGGCAAAATACCAAAAGAATAGCTAGATGAAAAACATCCATGTATCACACTGAATATCTGTTATTCAAATAATTTTCCTCACCTGTAATGGTTAACCCCGTCCACACAGAGACCTTCATTCTGGCACGGATGGGAGACGCACTCATCACTGTTAATTTCACAGTAAGTACCTTCAAATCCTGAAACACAGATTATATTAACTGTGAATGAGTGAATTCTACTGTATAATATAAATATAAGGGTCACAGATCCTCTTGGAGGCTCTCTGACCAACTCAGGACAATGCAAGAGGGAGGCCTGAGAAATCTCTGCTGCCCCTGAAGCTGCTCAAGAAAGAGCTGAGAGAAACATCAGTGGTGACTACCCCTTCTCTTGGGAGCATCTAAGCTGAGGCTCTTTGCCCTTAGTATCTCACTGACCTGCACCGCAGCCACATGTACGCCTAGCCATGTACCTGTTTATGGGGATGCTGACCTCGGCCTGCAGACTATCTCTCTGGCTTGACCTTGGACCTGCCCCATTCACTGTAGACTTGACTGGTGATCTGGCATGCTGTGCTGATCCTGGACACCATCATTGGCCCTGCCCTGCTTGCCTCATTCAGATACTGTCAGACAGGACCCTTGACAGCGAGTTGGCTGCCCTGGCAGCCTTGATAAAACTCCTGGCTTACCTTCACTTCTGGAGCAGCCAGCCCTCCCTGCTCCTTGACTCTAAGATCAGGGGCAGCAAGTGGATGCAATCCTAGAAGAACTTTCTCCAATTATTTTTGTTCCTTAGCTTCGGTAAGTTCACTTCCACAGAGTCTTAGCATCCTTTCATGAACCAGAGATATGGATGGAGTACCTGGCTAAATATACTGGGCAAACATAACCCATTTTACAGGACTGAAATGGCTTTCTTGGGGAGTATGGGACAGTATCAGAAACTAAAAGCTGGTTCAATAATTAATGTATTACAGAGCATTAACTGATGTTATAGAGACCACTTTTATTCAAATCAGTCAGTAAATGAGAAAAAAACATTTAACTGTTTTTAATATTTAAGTGAAGAAAAAATGGTATCAAGACCTTATCTGCAGAGTACATTACTTGCATAATACATTACATTTACCTGTATAAATGTCCCAGAATATGCGCTAAAGAGAAAGAAGAGATTTTGCAGTGATATAAGAATACTACTTCTGCTTTTAGGTAGCATACTACCTCTTACAACATTCATATAAATAAGTGTTCTACTAAATATAAAGTTGCGTTAAAGTGATATATGGTAGATAAACTACAGCTACTTAGTTGACTTGTGCAGAAATTGAATATATAGGTTTCAATTGATGTAATAACGAACCCATTCCAATGAACAAACTGTTTGCACTGTACTGACTACAATACACACGACCCCTGACAGCAGAGTGACTGAAGAGCATTTAAGGCATTCACCAAAATGCTTTGAACACCATTTAAATATCAAAATTCAATTAAAACAAGTATAAAACCAGCCACTGAAGTTCAGTGTACATTATTATAAATATGATGAAGACTTTACTGGATTCTCTATTAAAACAAGTGAAAATTGTTATCGGTACTTTTTTAGACACCAAAATAAGGATAGTAATGACTTTTATTCCTATATTATTTATCTGTGGTTTTCAAAGTACTTCATGAAAGTGGGGAAATCATGAAAGATCACAGTTAGAAAAGCATGGCTCATTTTTAGCTAGAGAAAATCATTATTGGAAAAATTAAGTGTCTTGGTCAAAGTTGTAAGGAAATCTGTAGAGAGAAATCACTGCTGGCACTCCAGTGTACGATCTAAACATCAGCCCACACCAAAGCAGTTGGTATTTTCTTCTTACCAGGATTTTTTCTGTTCAACAACTTTCCTGGCTAGACTTGACAGAAATGAGTCCTGAATATTTGCTGAAGGTTTCACAGCACTGTCTGCTACACAAAGCTGGAAAATATCTCAAAGTAACCCTTCCATTATAGTCACCTGAACTACTCTTTTTTTTCAGAACCATCTTGAGTCTGAAGTGCTACCCTCATTTATTTCCTATTTGCATCATGTTTCACAAAAACTTTGCAAAAGAATTGCCATTATAGGGCACAAAAATTCTCTGTCCCAGTGTACTGCTTTGAAGTAGCTTCCTCAGCACAGGCAACTTTGTTATATTCTGAATGGTTTAGTTTATTATTTGTAAATGGGCCAGAACCGGTGAGGGATCCAAATACTTCTCTTATCTGTAACGCGTGTAATCTGCATCTTAATACTGCAACTTGAGCCTGAAGTTTGATTACGGAAAAAAGAAAGGTAAAAGGACTGTAACTTGGGCTGTGGCACGCTAGTTGAATGTTCAGTGCTAGACTTGATTCCATCAAGTAGTCAGCAGTCACTGACACACGCACATACACACACACACACAATAATCAGGGGTTGTTGTTTTGACAGATGCCACCCCGTTGGCACTGAATACGAGCAGAAAAGATGATCACATGTTTCTCTAAGTCTGGTTTGATTAAGAAATTGAAGAGCATAGAGAATGTGAGAGACCAGGACCACAGGACCATTTGTAATCAACTGCCTCATCTGTGGCTTCTCTTTTATTTGTAATGTTTGACGTTTCTGAAAATAAGTTTTGTTACAGAGTAGAAGGCTATGTCAATGCACAGGGGAAATGGGACTTCACTGTAAAGTAGTACACTGAAAGAAAAAGTAAACCTGTATGGTATTATAAATAATTCAAAGATATATAGACAGTTTTTAGTTTTATAAGATAATCAGAAAAGGGTGTGAAGCTAACATAAAGTAAAACTTAAAAAAATACTAACAAAACTTATATAGAATAGCTTCTTATTCTTTTGTGATACTATATAATATTTGAGCAAGCATCTTTTTTAAAAAAAAGTACCATAGTTGTCAGATTAAAATACAGAAAAAGGAAAATGGAGGGCATTCATCATTCTGCTTCTGCCTGTCGTCCACACTTGGTTATGGATGTTTTACAGTCTTTTTGAAGTAAACAGTACTGAAGTGAATGCATAAAGCACCATTTAGACACATTTTTGATTGCAGTAGTACACATTTTTCTAGCCCACAGCAAAATATAGCTACCTTGAAAAGACATAAAATAAATAAACATACAGCAGGCAAGCTACTTCATCTACTATTCCTACAAATGGAGAAAAATACCATTTTCATCACAAAATGTTACTGGAAATATACATTATGAAATATATGAAATATATATACATTATGAAATGAGCAATCTATGTGCTCAATTTACTGTTCAATTTACTATTGAATATTGTCTTTTTTAACCGACATAAATTAGCTCAGTCCTTTTTCTATTAAAAAAGTCTATCATTTTATTCTTAATGACATGGACTGTTCAAAATTACATAGACCTATTTAGATGACTTTTTGATCCACAATGAAAACTTTTGAACTCATGCAGCAACTTTTTCTAAGGAATTTTTAAGATTTCTAGTAATTTTTACAGATTTCAACAAAAACTCCTGGTTTCAACTAAAATGGTTAAACGGAAACACTCTAATCTCCTTAAAAGGACCTGAAAAATATTAGAAGTTTTATGAAATTATGTTACAAAATAATGGATTAAATAAAGTTAAATAATACTGCTCATATACAGAATGTCTGGGCTGTAATATATTTATAATTTACGATGCTTGTACAAGGGGTATTTCAATAAAAGCATATGCTAATAAGCCAATTTTAATTCACTCCTGATATATGCTCTCAGAGTAAATTAGGAAAATAAAGAAGTGTAACACTGTGCACATCACTCGTACAACCAGGAGAGGTCAAACCTCGAAACGTATACTGCAATGTTAAGATTAAAATATTTGTAAAATATTTATTTCATTAATACGCTTGGACAGACATCAATCATACTATTTTCAGATCCAAAAGAATAATTAAAATGCTCATACGTAAGTGTAACCAGTTTAAGCAAAGAATTAGCTTGGTAGTTTATTTACATAGAGCTTGTTGAAGCTATGAAATACCTCATGGGTCTGACATGCATGGGCTCACCTCATTCTTGCATTTTACATGACAGCCAAGCACAATTTAAAAGGTAATGTAATAAATTAAGTAATTTTGTATAAGCTACAACTGCTGCCACACATTGCTGTGAACTTTTGGGATACTTAAACTAACATTAATGTATGGATGTAATTTTTACAGGAACGTAAACATGTTTGCACATTATTTCATGTGTTGCAAGAGAAACGAAAAAAAAAAAACCAATGGGGGAAAAGCGACTTAAAATCTTTAACATGTTGGATATACTTCTGAAACAAACATTTTTCAGTTGCAAAGAAATTTGCAGTATGCAAAAAAGCATTCACTTAATGCAGCCAACAAAACAATCTGCAGTTTATACTGTGAATACAATTAATTTGTTTCAACTATAAAACACAATAATTTTTATTTTAAGCAAACTATTGTGTAAAGTGGTACATTACTGGAAAGCCTGAAAATATGCATGGTGCTGCAATGTATTGTTACTCTAACAATATTTAGTACTATGTGTAGGAAAGTAATATGCACATTTAAATGCAACTACTTGCTGCCTTTGCTACTGCAATTCAGTCAAACTTAACATCCAAACTGTAAATCAATAGCACACATAAATGATATGATGTAACTCTCCAGCCATACACTTTACAAGGTAGCTTTTCCACGTGTCAAACCCAACTGTTACATTAAAAATGCAGTTTTTGACCTTAGTGCTTTTTATGTGTAAAACCTGAAATTTTTCTGAACTCAATTCAAACAATTCTGAACTTTTAAATGAAAAAATTGCATCTAAACAATGGGGAAGAGCAAGTGGAACACACTGTCGCTTGCAAATACAGAATTCCATTAGATACCTGCTCAAAATCTCATTGAATTCAAGAAACTAGTGGCTTTTTTTATTTGTCAAACATATTTTACAGTATTTTTCCTGCCACATTAGAGAAAATGAAGACGTAAACATAATATCATTGATATTACTGCTTATCTACATTTTTTTTTTTTTAATTATAGGGATGCTACTTTATTTGAAACATTTATTTGTCATTTTAGGGAAAACGTGTAGGGTTTTTTGAGGAAATGTAATTCATCTCAGAAATGTTAACCGTATTTATAGTAACATATAGCAATTTCAAGACTTTCAGAAATGAAGGGAGATGAAAAACCAATTGAAAATCATTGCAATTCTTTGTGTTAGACAATTTACTTTTATTTCTATATATTTTCAACAGTACAGGTAGCACAAAAGTGGCTTTAACAATATGAGGTCTAAAAATACCTGTGTTCTATGGAGAGTGTCACGAAAGCAACTCATCTAATCTCAAACCCTAGTTTTCTCATACTCAACATTAACACTAGTGGGTGTGATTCAAATTTGCTTGGAAATTATATGCAGGCAGAATGATATATTCATTTTAGTCCACAGAAATTCGTACATTCTGTGATAGTTTTGCTGTTAATGGATGAAGTATTAAATGCTGTTACTTAAGATGGGGCAGATCTTATCGTTCATTCTGTTTCTCCAAAATCTGGGAAATGGCTACTGCATGTCTCAACTCTATGGGAATTCTGTGAGCTACGAAGCGTTCACAGGAATATGCGAGAGTAGAAGCTACACATCTGCTGTTATAGTTACAGTCATTTTCGTCTCCTTATTCCATCGCAGAGAAATATTACTTAACTCTGCAGGCAACACAGAGGACTAACAGGATTCTTTCCCCATAAGCTCTCTACTGTTCTACTCATCAGCACAATATCATGGATTTCATTTGTCTCCTTACTGTGAACCATTTATGAACCAATGTTTGCAAGCAGCAGAGATATCACAATAGCCCCATGATCATTAGCATAGGTATTTAGGTTAATCAGTATAACAGAGGTAGACACACGTATCAAAGTCAAAGGTGTGTGAAATGTTAGACATGGTAAAAAGGCTATCTGCCCTTGTGAATTATGTGTGTGTGTGTGCCCGAAAAAAAACCCTGGCACTGTAGGGCTCAAAAATCTGACAATGGCAATCTCCAATTCATATAACTTCTGTTCTTGAGCATCTACTTATTATTTCTGCTTGATATTATAAATTTTGTGCATTATAATAACTTTGACTTAGTCTTCTTTGAGACATGGGTTGAGAAATGTATTGTCTCAGTTCAAACTTCTGCCTGTAAGATGATACAGACCAAATAAAAAAATAATTATTAGCATGCTAGGACAAAGGGTTTAAAAAAGAAGGTGTCACAGGAAAGTTATTGACAGTAGTCTGATAAAAGGGCGAGAAACTCCTGGAAAGAGCTATTTAAAACAACAACTTCAGAAATTACCTTGAAGCATCAAGAAAGGGACCATAAAGTCTTGCTTTTGGAAAGGGTACTTGGAGGACAAAGAAAAAATAGGATGGCTAATTCCAAGTGTAACTATTGGTTCTCCTTAGAGACGGCACAGTACTCTCCTTAAGACCTCGCTGACACCTTTCCCTGGAACAAGACACGTAATTTCCCTACATCCTAAAACTGGTGGTTATAACCTTACAACCCTTGCAATTCCTCTTGCATAAACCAGTTTTTCAGCTTCTCAGCTTCTGGCTTTGTATATTCAAAGATACAATGAACACAAATAAGACAAAGCTACAATGACACAAATTGCTGCTCTCCATTCTTTTGTCTTACTCCTCTCTAGAACTGTGTGCTTCCCAGAACTATACAGATAAAAAAAAATCTGTACAGAAATAATAATCCAGTCAACAGACAACTGGTAAAGAATTCAGACCAACTACCATCTGAACAAATTGTCCTAAGCTGCCTATATAGTCAGCAGAGCGACATAAATATTTCTATACCATTAGCCATTTGACTTTGTATGTCTGCTCTTGGGTGACATGAATTACTTCAGAAAACTGTCTCTTTCTCTTCATTGACTGTAAATGGAGCACAGGGGGACCTCCTCAATGTATACTGTGTATACCTTTACACATACCTCGTCAGTGTAATACTGAGGGGATCGACATCTGGTCAAATTAATCCAGACTTTCTGGTGTACTTGTTTCAATAATAAATACATTATTTCATTGATTTAATTTCCCTTCTGAGTTTCCTAACTCATTAAAATGCTATTGAACTAACACAAATGCTGACCAAATAACCTATTTTTGAACAAGGTGGGTAAAGCTTTGGTATTAACACTCTCTCTTTCCCTCTCTCTATGTGTGTGTGTGTATATATATATATGCAATATATAATGTATTTACATATATATTTCTTGAGAATTTTCCCATCACAAACTAAAGGTAAGCAGAATATTGCTTGTATTGTAATAAGAAGACTGCATAAGCATCCTGAGCTGAGGATACTACTTGGACTAACGAAGAAAGATCTACGTCTAATTTTAAAGAATGAGATTAATTTCTACCTTCTATTATAAGAAGCAGTAATTCTAAACACCCTCTACATTCAACAACCTTGTCCTTCTCTTCCTGTCTTTATGTCAGCAACAATGACATCTGCTGTTCCTACAAATCTTGCCTTGCTTTAGCTACTACTGGCCTATAGTTTATGTTGGCAAATTTATTTTTTGTCTTATTAATTCTCTGTAATATTTATGTGCTTGTATTTCCCCAGGTTTCATATTTCTCCATGGTAACTGTTACCTTTTGTCCCCAATTTCATCATTAAGTAGGCCTGCCGTTGTTCAACAGTCATAGCCAGAGAGCTGATCTTGCACTCTGTAGTTGCATGCCCTCTCATAGTTTGTATCGTTTTCAGTATTTTCTTTCTTGGAATACCATTGTTCTCAGAAAGCTGCACTATTTTTACCAAACTGTCCTGTATTCACTTTGGGTTGCCTTTACAAAACTTCACACTTTTGTGCTTGTCATTATCTAGAACAGCATAGTCTAATGCTCATCCTCTAGTTTATTTACCCCCTAGTTCACTTAGGTATGCAGCCGAATTGTTTTTTGGATCTTTTGCGCATAGACCTTCTGGGGAATTTATGAACAGTTGCCCAGGCTCAGCTACAAAAATTTCAACATTATTTATATTCTGTAGCTTTGCTCCTGTTTTCTACCTTTCTCTTGTTACACCAAAAATTTTATTTCTATTATTAAGATTAATTACAAGAATGGAATTCTTTAAGAACTGAAAAACATGTTGATAAATTAAGCAATAAAACATTCTACAATTTGCCCTAAGTTGTCCGTTCCTCCTTTGTTTCATTTTATTTAGTATACAGCATTTCAGGAGAAACTAATGGCAGGACACAATGGTGAGTATATGCATAATAGCTCAAAAAAAACATCTCCTCCCAACTGCCTTGATCAAACCCTTGCTTATCAATTACTGGCAAAGTATGTAAGAAGAGATGTTTTCTGTACACTTCTTGGAAAACTTGTTCTATTGCAGTGATTCCTAAACTTCTTCAATAATGGCTTACCTGGTAACATTCCTGCAACCATGAATATACCAGCATACAATTGTATACATCACAATTTTTTAAACTGTTTAACCTGCTTGTGTTACAAAACAAAAATATTTTGAAAAGAAGACTTTTCTAAGGAATGTTAAGAAAAGACTTGAACTACATGTCTCTCTTCACATCATTTCTGACAAATGTTTCAAAATCAATACATTGTATTGAAAGCTGCTTCAATAAGCAACTTGCATACCTCCCCAGTGACTTTTTTTTTAACTCAGGAACTTGTGGTAATCTTTACCTTAATAGCAAAAAACCCAAGCTATAAATACTGCTGACTTCTACATAGTATCTCTATATCTTTGCAGCTCAGTAAACAATGAGGAATTCTATTGTTGTGTAACACTGCAATTAATGTATTTGCTATCCTTGGTCCCTAGGACACCCCTACATCCCTACCACTTACCAGTATAAAAGTGATGACTTAATCCTGCCTAAATTCCAAATTCAGTAGTTGTACTCTCCCTACTTAAATCTTCGCTGCAGTTTTCATTAGTTAATGTATTCTTCAATTCCTATGCAGAATTGCATAGTGATGTTCTGCACAGTTAAACTGTTGCTCTGTTCCACCTTAGCAGTTCTTGTACATCGAGGGAGAGATTGTGTCTTTTAAGCCATGGCCCAGGAAAGCTGTCAGTACCTGTTGTGATTTTGCTTGTTGTGCGTATGGAGAGCAATCCGCTCTAACCATTAGGCAGGGGAAGATTACTCCCCTGATGTGCCAGGCCTTCCTGACAGCTCAGCAGGAAGAGGAACCATTTCCAACTTGCTCCAATTTTTGCACTTTTAACAATTTGCATACATTTTGTCTATTTCTGCCTGTCTGTTTTGTCAATTTAGTCTGTCAGCTCTGCTGGCCAGGTGCATGTCTCTCTCTACGTTGTTTTAACAATTGACTCAGAAATAGTAATTCTGAGTACTGGAATCTAAACATTTATACATTTAATAAGTACTATAATATAAGAAATTTATAGTAGGCAAACTGATAGCGATCTTAGCAATCTTTTAACATAACTGATAGACCTGCTGTAATTCATGAAGATTTTATATGCTTTGAAAGGTATACATTGTTACTTTCACTGATGACAGCATTACATTACTTTCTGCAGCACAACAGACAACAGAAAAGCGTAACTATACCAGTTCTTACCTGTTTTGCAAATGCACATTGGATTTCCGTCGACTTGTGCCAAGCATGTTGAATTGTTTATGCATGGATTGTAAGGCAGCTCACAGGGACTGAAGCGCTGATGGCAGAAGTCCCCAGTATAAAATGGAGGACAAATGCACACAAACTGTCCCTGCTTAACAGATTCATAACAGGTGGCTCCATTTAAGCATGGTTCAGAATCACATTCATTTATATCTTCACTGCAGTCCGGCCCTGTCCACCCTGCTGTACATGCGCATCTGAACAACAAAAAAAAAAAAAAAAAGTTAACATGGAAGAAGAATGAAAATCAAGAACTTCGCCAAATCAGTTCCAACTATTTAAATAAAAATAAAAAATCAAGAATCTTCTTCCGTGCATAGCTTTTTTCTGCCAGTTGTATCAGACTGCACTATGAATAAAAGTTATATATTCAGGTTCTTCTCACACAATTTATTTGAGCAAAAGCAAAATGACTTATTCTAAGTCACAGGATGCATCCACTTGGAAAACCACCTGGTTTAGTTCATGCTGACAAAATCATCTGTGGATCTTCTTCAAGCTGAAACAACACCACAAATTATCAAATGTGGAATATAAATTTCTTTAAGCTTTAGGATTAGAATTACGTCTTTTCATATGTGTGAAACTACTAAGTAGGTACTTCAGGGTTTGGGATGAAATGCACCAGGATGATATGTATTCAGTACACTATTAAGAAAGAAGGTACGAGCTCAAAGGCATAATAAATGACACAAGAATCCTCTTTTCATTATGTTCTTCCTTTTTTGCATACTCTTGTGAAGACCTGTTAATGACAACACAGAAGAGAAACCTGGACCAAAATCTACATTACATCTGATTGTAAAGAATATGTATTAATGAATTAGATAAACATCTGTTTTTATTTACAACATAAATATGATGATAAGGTTCTAAAAATTGACAGATAACAATTTGCTAATGATTTCAAAGTTTGCAGAGAAAATTTCCTCATTAGCTGCAATAAAGGAAGGTTCTTTGTGCTTTAAAAGTTGCATATTACTTTCACCAAAGATAGAATTAAATTCAACATATATTTGCAACTATTTTGCAGGACAACAGACAATACAGAAGATTAACTATGCCAGGTCTGACCTGTTTTGATTGATAATGATTTGGGGCATTAAATCATTCAAACATAGCTTGACAGTTCTAATTTGATTAGAGGCATTGTTCTTAAGTAACAAATAGATCGTTCAATGGAGAATCAATTAGATAGTTCTATTCTAAAAGGCACAGGTATTGCTTGACACACAAAAGACAAACTCGGCCTCATCAAAACACAGTGTTTTCTTTAAAATTGATTTGTGGTGTATAATTTCCATGTCACGGGAAATGAAATGGCTATTACTAGGAAGCTTTATCATTTGAAAGTCCTGAGTATTTCAGCAATAAGGATTCAAAAATCAGGTTACTGTATGTTTTTCATGGGAAGAAAAATAGTTGTAACTATCAAAAGGCATTCAGGCATTCTTAAAGTGAGAAAAATCACATTTCAGGACTCTTATCAGTTACAGCACCCAGAAGACATTTTTTGAAATATGGTTACAAATAAAAATGTTTTGTTCATCTGTGTTTAAGCACAACAAAGATATCTGCTTTTCCTACACATGGTAGCATTAATTTGCTATCTGGAGGCAATACCCACTGAGTAAGAGCGCACCCACCACTCGGCACTTTTGTTTACTTTTCTTCTAAGTAGTTACTCTATAAAAGTATAAGCCTCTATTACAAATTAACTGTCTCCAAATCAGGGACACTGGACATAGTAGAACACTCTGTCCCACGAACAAGTATTTTGGATGTTAATTGTTTCACAGCTGATCATTTTTTTCTTGACTTCATTTATGAAGTTCTGAATAAATTACTACCAATGAACTACCACAAAGTGGTACGTAGTACCTTGTCTATGCTCCAATTGCAGCTTGGAAGGTTCATTAAATGGAGAGCCTTCCACTTCATATTAGGAGAATGGGGTTCAATTCTTAACTAGTACAACTGTTACGGGTGTAACTGACATGCAGTTCAATTATAAACACAAATATAAAACATGTTCCATTCCCTTTTTTCCCCTAATGAATTTCGTAACTGCCTTTGAGTTATCAAAACTATTCTGTATGGCCACAGGGAACATTTTGTCAAGTGGAGATCACTGAAACACAGCAATTATCTACGCTACACAACTAGCCAGTCCTACCCTGGCTTCACGCAGGCTGCCAACTGAGATGCAACGATCAATATTAATGCAAAGGAGACAATTAATAATATTGTTTTATTGTACTCTTAAGTGTATTATTAAGAAGTTGCTGGTGCCTTCATTAAATGTGAAACAATACAATGAAGAGTCTATCTGGAGACCCAGATTTTAGAGTGAAGACGATATTTTGTGTTAATGAGAATTGATATTTAAACCAGGTAAGGAGGCATTAGGAGTATTAAAAGCATAGAATATAGAGCGGAGTTTTTTAACTGGGGATTATCAATGAAGTTACTATCGCTGATATTCTTGTAAATTATCTGATCAAAAGTCAAAAACCCAAATAAACTGTCCTTTTCAAAACGACCATTTCATTCACTACAGTAGAAAAATCAAGATGATTCCTAGGATCCTCAAGCAAAAAAAAAAAGTTAATAAATTCTTTTAAGAGACCACCTAAAGGTAAGGTAGTCATTGCTCAATTTCTTTCTGTTCCTTTATCAAGTTGTAAACTCACATAAAAAGTTCTAATAGTGCTAGCAAAACACGATTAAAGTTTTCATATAGCTTCTAAAAAAACCCGCAAATATGGCAGATGTTCTGTATGCAACTTTGTGTTCATTCCTAAATTGTTTACAAATTATATCAACTTTTTTGAACTTATTTGCCAATATTTGGTGTTTAAATAACGCCAAGTTTTATAAAAGCAATCTAAAAATTCAAGCTATATATATAAAAACTATCATATTCATCAAGCATATTAATCAAAATCTCTTTAAGCATGGAAGTTTGCTATTGCCTGTGAATTTCTCTGCTGTATTTGCTAGGAATACATTCAAATTTTTTTTAGGAAACTGCGTAAGTCTAAAAGATGTGTGTTTAGTCTAAAACTAACATAAAGCTAAATAAATATAAAGACATACATATAAATATAAGTTACTTTGGCTATCTGAAACAATGTGATCATCGTTAAATTCACAAAATTACAGAAAGAATGCAGGAAATGTGTGAAGCTCCAGAAAGAAAATAAACTGGAAAATGTCTTTTACATTTTCTCTTAAGAACAAACAAAATCACTATCTTTATTCACACAGAGTTTTAAATTCTGAAGCTAAAGGTTTTACAAGGCCTTTCTTAAAAGAGTTTTGGCATTTATGAAAAAATTTAAAAATTACAAAAATTCAATCCCTAAATAAGGTATATATATTTTTTCAGATTAACTATGAAAATACTTGACTTATATTACACAATTAAGCAAACTGCATCTTATCCTTTCATAACCTAATTACATACTTGTGTTTGTAACTTTTATGAATAGCAAAGAGAAGACAACCCATCAGAAACATCAAGAATAATCATATCCCACTCTTTCTTTTCTATACTTTACAATCAGTTTTGAGAAAAACTTTTGGGGATAAAAAGCCCAAAATATTATTTTTTGTTGAAAATAATTATGTTGAAAATAATCTGACAGGCTGTTGAAATGGTATTTTAATTTTAAGTAGTAAAAGCTTCTATTACACAGTTAAATAATTTAGAACATCTTCAAAAAGAGGAAGAATACACTGGCAAGGAAGCATGCACTAGCACATGAAATGAGAGAAACAGAAGATTTAGGTCGATGCAAAAATTCTTAATTTTAACTAATTTTCCTTCTTCCAGAATCCATATAAATATTTTCTGTTAAATAACCAAATCCAAATATTTTCATTAATATTACAAAATGAAATAATGCATGATTCTTTTCTTTATTAATTTTAATAATATAAACCCCATACAGTGCTTTGATTGTGACATGTAGAACTCCTCCAACACACCAGCTTTTATAACTACTACCTGTCAACTTTCCGTAAATCTCTCCATAGATGTAAGAGCTTTCCATACAGACACAAATAAAAGGAGAGGGCAATGAAAATATAACATATAAATTAAATTATATCCATGGTTTTGTATTTTACTATGTGCCTAAACACAAAAGTCAAAGATAAAAATTGCAAGCTATAGTCATGAAAGGTACCCAGAAAAACTAACATTAATGTTGTAAGTTCCTCTACACCTATATGATGTGTTAGGTACATCGTATTTATCTGGTTCTCACCTGCTTGAAAACTCCCTTTTTATTTCTCACATTGCAGTGACATATATTGGTATCATGTGCCTTATGTTCTACCTCATAGGTTTTAAGGAATCAAGTAACAGGGAAGCGTTCTAAGCATCCCTGAATGGTTGATCTTGGAAAAAGTCTCCAAGACTCATCTAGTCCCCCTTGCTCAAAACAGGGTCAACTACAGGTTTCTCAGGTCTGTGTCCAGTCTGGTTTTAAGTATCTCCAAAGATGGAGACTCCACAACCTTTCTGGGCAACCTGTTCCAGCACCTGACTACCCTCACATTAAAAAATCTGTTTTTGTAACCTTAAAGCGGAACTTCATGTATTTCAACTTTTGCTCACTACCTCTTGTCCTGTCACTGGATGCCATTGGGAAGAGCCTGTCTCAATCTTTTCATTCCCTTCCATTAGTTACTTACATACATTGGCAAGAGCTGATCTGAGCCAAAGCCATTTTTTCACCATGCCAACCACAACTGCAATCTACTCTGAATCTTAAAGCTTCTAAAATGATGTTATCAATTAGAAAAGCCTATTGGTGGGCTTGTTCCAACCTAGCTCAGCTAGAAGCTCTGGAAAAATGCCAAAGCTTGACAAAAGCAGTAATGCATATCATTATACCAGAGCAGAACAAATTTCAGAAGCAGCAATTTTTTTGCCTTCAGGCATCTTACAGCAGAAAAATAGAAGAGGCTAGCCTTTTCAGTCCTCTATATTTTGTACTACATTTTCAGAAAATATCAGTCAAAGCACTTGCCTTTGCCAGATACTCCAGAAAAAAATGCAATATTCCAGAAGCAGCAAACTGTTTTTTCCTTAGTGGTTCAGTCAAAGCAACAGGAATCCTAAACTGAACCCTCAGATACACTGTGTCTATCATTCACCTGCCTCTTGATTTGACAGGATCCTGATGAGAAATGTCAAGATGTTCAGTGAATTTTAGGTCGGCCTGTTAGCTATACAATACACGCAACAATGGTTCATTCCACAGTGAGAGTTTATGTTGTCTAGTGCATTCAATCAAATCAACTAACAGCCAGAAAAACCGCAGAGCTCAGTGACAAATGTATTCCTTGTAAGCTAGAGGCTATTGGACCATCTGAAGCAGTAAAACGAGAGCTCACTTTTAATACATGCACAGCTTTGAAGTTAGAGCACCAACACATACCACAAAGCTCCAAAGACACAGAGTGACCATGGAGGCTTCAAATATTCATTTTTCTTTCACCTCTTCCCTCCCACAAACATCTTCCATTATTCTCTGAAAGCTTAATGCACTCTGTTCCTCACACAGCTATCCATTCCATCTTACATACACCACCAGCTTTCACCTGCAAAAGCCCTGTTATGAGTTTCTCTCTGATGTTCTTCTGGTGCTCCTAGTTATCCGCTCTCATACATCACTCCTAGGTATTCTCCTCAAATTTCCACCCATGGCTCTCCTCCTCTCCCCTGAATTCATCTGAGCCTTTCTTTACCAACACTTCCATTATTCCTTCTCTACCTTCTTCCTAGAGCTCTCCATTTGTAACCAATAAAATGTGACACATGAACTACAGAGGTCAAAACTGGTGGCAGCCTGGGCTGCAGTACTTATGTCCTGGTAGAATTCACAATCTTGAACAATATTGGCCAGTTGATGAGTACAGTCAGGACCCGAATTTTAGGACAGCAAATTTTCAGTTGTTACAGGAATTAGCAGATGGGACCCTCTAGGAAACTGTCCTCAGGGACAAAGGAGCTGAACAGAGCTGGCAGCTCTTTAAGGACATTTTTCTTAGAGTACAACAGCTCTCGATTTCCACGTGTGAAAAATTAGGCAAGGAAGGCAGGAGACCAGCATGGCTTAGTGAGGATCTCCTGAACAAACTGAAGTGTAAGAAGGAAATCCATGGGCAATTGAACAACGGAAATGAAACCTGAGAAGAATACAGGATGCTACCCCAATGTGTAGGGATGGGATTAGGAAAGCTAAAGCAAATCTCAAGCTGAATTTGTCAAGGGATATTACAGGTATGTTGGCCAGAAAAGGAAGATTAAAAAAATGTACCTCTGTGACACACAGATGGCCTCAGCACTCAATTTACCTCAGTTTTCAATGCTAGTCTCTCTTCCTAAGAAGGACAAAGGGCAAAANCAAACTGAAGTGTAAGAAGGAAATCCATGGGCAATTGAACAACGGAAATGAAACCTGAGAAGAATACAGGATGCTACCCCAATGTGTAGGGATGGGATTAGGAAAGCTAAAGCAAATCTCAAGCTGAATTTGTCAAGGGATATTACAGGTATGTTGGCCAGAAAAGGAAGATTAAAAAAATGTACCTCTGTGACACACAGATGGCCTCAGCACTCAATTTACCTCAGTTTTCAATGCTAGTCTCTCTTCCTAAGAAGGACAAAGGGCAAAAAGCAAAATTACAACCCTGGACTTCAGGAGAGCTAACTTTGGCCTCTTCAAAGAGCTACTTGGAGGAATGCCATGGGCTAAGGATCCAGAAGGAATGGGGGTGCCAGACAGCTGGTTAATATTTAAGCACCACTTCCCCCAAGCTCAAGATTGGTGCATTCCTAGGAACAAGAAGTCAGGCAAAGGAGGCAGGAAACCTGCATGGATGAGCAAGGAGCTTCTGAAAAAACTCAGATGGAAGAAGGAAGTTTATAGAATGTGGAAAAAGGGACTGGCCACTTGGGAGGAATACAGGAACGTTGTCAGAGTATGCAGAGATGCAACAAAGAAAGCTAGGGCCCACTGGGAATTAAATCTGGCAAGGGATGTCAAGGCCAACAACAAGGGCTTCTTCAAGTACATCAGTAGCAAAAGGAAGACTAGGGAAAATGCGGGCCTGCTGCTGAATGAGGCAGGTCCCCTGGTGACGGAGGATACAGAGAATGGGGAGTCACTGAATGCCTCCTTTGCTTCAGTCTTTACTCCTAAGGCTGGCCCTCAGGAATCCCTGACCCCGGAAATGAAAGAGAGAGCTGGGAGTAAGGAAGACTCCCTTGATCGAGAAGGATCAGGCTAGAGATCATGTAGGCAAACTTGACACTCACAAATCCTGGTCCCTGATGGGAAGTACCCACTATTGCTGAGGGAGCTGGCAGATGTTATTGCAAAGCCACTCTCCATCATATTTGAAAGGTCATGGAGAACAGGAGAGGTGCCTGAAGACTGAAGGAAAGCCAATGTCATGCCAGTCTTCAAAAAAGGCAAGACGGAGGATACAGGAAACTACAGGTCGGTCAGCCTCACCTCCATCCCTGGAAAGGTGATGGAACAGCTCATTCTGGATGTCATCTCTAAGGATGTGGAGGAAAATAAGGTTATCATGAGTGGTCAACATGGATTCACCAAGGGGAAATAACGCTTGACGAGTCTGATTGATAGCCTTCTATGACGGCATGACTGGCTGGGTGGATGTCGGGAGAGTAGTGGATGTTGTCTACCTTGACTTTTGACTGTTACCCATAACATCCTCATGGGTAAGCATAGGAAGTGTGGGTTAGATGAATGGACAGTGAAGTGGATTGAGAACTGGCTGAATGGTAGACCTCAGAGGCTTGTGATCAGCAGCACAGAGCCCACTTGGAGGCCTGTAACCAGTGGTGTTCCCCAGCCGTCAGTACTGGGTCCAGCCTTGTTCAACATATTCATCAAAAACGTGAATGAGGGGACAGAGTGTTTGCTGATGATACAAAACCGGGAGGAGTGGCTGACACACCGGAAGGCTGTGCTGCCATACAGAGAGACCTGGACAGGCTGGAGAATTGGGCAGAGAGGAACATTATGAAGTTCAACAAAGGCAAGTGTAGGGTGCTGCACCTGGGGAGGAATAACCCCATGCACCAGTACAGGTTGGGGGCTGACCTGGAAAGAAGCTCTGCAGAAAGGGACCTGGGAGTCCTGGTGGACACCAAGTTGACTGTGAGGCAGAAATGTGCCCTTGTGGCTAAGAAGGCCAGTGGCATCCTGGGGTGCATCAGGAAGAGTGTGGCCAGCAGGTTAAGGGAGGTCATCCTTCCCCTCTACTCTGCCCTTGTGAGGCCACACCTGGAGTACTGTGTCCAGTTCTGGGCTCCCCGGTTCAAGAAAGACAAGCAACAACTGGGAAGAGTCCAGCGGAGGGATACAGAGATGGTCAAGGGACAGAAGGGCACATCTCTCTAATGAGGAAAGGCTGAGAGACCTGGGTCCGCTTAGCCTGAAGAAGACTGAGAAGGGACCTCATACATGCTTATAAATATCTAAAAGGCAGGTGTCAAGAGTATGGGGTCAGACTCTTTTCAGTGGTGCCCANACTTCATGAGAGCTAACTTTGGCCTCTTCAAAGAGCTACTTGGAGGAATGCCATGGGCTAAGGATCCAGAAGGAATGGGGGTGCCAGACAGCTGGTTAATATTTAAGCACCACTTCCCCCAAGCTCAAGATTGGTGCATTCCTAGGAACAAGAAGTCAGGCAAAGGAGGCAGGAAACCTGCATGGATGAGCAAGGAGCTTCTGAAAAAACTCAGATGGAAGAAGGAAGTTTATAGAATGTGGAAAAAGGGACTGGCCACTTGGGAGGAATACAGGAACGTTGTCAGAGTATGCAGAGATGCAACAAAGAAAGCTAGGGCCCACTGGGAATTAAATCTGGCAAGGGATGTCAAGGCCAACAACAAGGGCTTCTTCAAGTACATCAGTAGCAAAAGGAAGACTAGGGAAAATGCGGGCCTGCTGCTGAATGAGGCAGGTCCCCTGGTGACGGAGGATACAGAGAATGGGGAGTCACTGAATGCCTCCTTTGCTTCAGTCTTTACTCCTAAGGCTGGCCCTCAGGAATCCCTGACCCCGGAAATGAAAGAGAGAGCTGGGAGTAAGGAAGACTCCCTTGATCGAGAAGGATCAGGCTAGAGATCATGTAGGCAAACTTGACACTCACAAATCCTGGTCCCTGATGGGAAGTACCCACTATTGCTGAGGGAGCTGGCAGATGTTATTGCAAAGCCACTCTCCATCATATTTGAAAGGTCATGGAGAACAGGAGAGGTGCCTGAAGACTGAAGGAAAGCCAATGTCATGCCAGTCTTCAAAAAAGGCAAGACGGAGGATACAGGAAACTACAGGTCGGTCAGCCTCACCTCCATCCCTGGAAAGGTGATGGAACAGCTCATTCTGGATGTCATCTCTAAGGATGTGGAGGAAAATAAGGTTATCATGAGTGGTCAACATGGATTCACCAAGGGGAAATAACGCTTGACGAGTCTGATTGATAGCCTTCTATGACGGCATGACTGGCTGGGTGGATGTCGGGAGAGTAGTGGATGTTGTCTACCTTGACTTTTGACTGTTACCCATAACATCCTCATGGGTAAGCATAGGAAGTGTGGGTTAGATGAATGGACAGTGAAGTGGATTGAGAACTGGCTGAATGGTAGACCTCAGAGGCTTGTGATCAGCAGCACAGAGCCCACTTGGAGGCCTGTAACCAGTGGTGTTCCCCAGCCGTCAGTACTGGGTCCAGCCTTGTTCAACATATTCATCAAAAACGTGAATGAGGGGACAGAGTGTTTGCTGATGATACAAAACCGGGAGGAGTGGCTGACACACCGGAAGGCTGTGCTGCCATACAGAGAGACCTGGACAGGCTGGAGAATTGGGCAGAGAGGAACATTATGAAGTTCAACAAAGGCAAGTGTAGGGTGCTGCACCTGGGGAGGAATAACCCCATGCACCAGTACAGGTTGGGGGCTGACCTGGAAAGAAGCTCTGCAGAAAGGGACCTGGGAGTCCTGGTGGACACCAAGTTGACTGTGAGGCAGAAATGTGCCCTTGTGGCTAAGAAGGCCAGTGGCATCCTGGGGTGCATCAGGAAGAGTGTGGCCAGCAGGTTAAGGGAGGTCATCCTTCCCCTCTACTCTGCCCTTGTGAGGCCACACCTGGAGTACTGTGTCCAGTTCTGGGCTCCCCGGTTCAAGAAAGACAAGCAACAACTGGGAAGAGTCCAGCGGAGGGATACAGAGATGGTCAAGGGACAGAAGGGCACATCTCTCTAATGAGGAAAGGCTGAGAGACCTGGGTCCGCTTAGCCTGAAGAAGACTGAGAAGGGACCTCATACATGCTTATAAATATCTAAAAGGCAGGTGTCAAGAGTATGGGGTCAGACTCTTTTCAGTGGTGCCCAGGGACAGGACAAGGGGCAACGGGCACACACTGGAACACAGGAAGTTCCATCTAAACATGAGGAAAAACTTATTTAAGAGTGGCAGAGCACTGGAACAGGCTGCCCAGAGACGTGGTGGAGTCTCCATCTCTGGAGACATTCAAAACCCACCTGGACGTGTTCCTGTGCAACCTGCTCTAGGTGACCCTGCTCTGGCAGGGGGCTGGACTAGATGATCTCCGGAGGTCCCTTCCAACCCCTACCATTCTGTGATTCTGTGACTCCGTGTGATTTTGTGATTCTGAAGCACATGTTAAAAAAGCTATTTGTATTTTCTCATTCTGAAGACAGACTGATACATCATCATCTTCTTCTTTTAGATTTCTGAATTAGAAACCAGAAGGATTAACCCTTTTACTTTGAAAATATGAAGTACAATACGAATAAATACATAAAATCTGCAAATACAAGTATGCTGAACCCCTTCAGCTTGTTCTCAAAGCTGGAAATAGAAGTAGGTATTGACCTCAAACTAGAGAAAAAGGATTTGTGAGGTACATTTCTGGGAAGAGAGATAAAAAGAACACGTTTCTGCTATTGTAACAGTGTGTAAGTGTGCCTTTTGTGTGTTTGATGTATACAGAAAAACTTCAGAGGGCTTAGGTAGTTTTCATTCCCTTCCAGTTTAATTGCTTCAGACTTTTTATCCTTGTCCTTTTTCTCATGTTTTAGGATATATTTTCTCTATTTTGTATATTTTTGCTCCCATAATCCTCTGCTCACATTTTTCCTTTTAGTAGCAATAACTAAAACGTATTCCTAATTCCATGTATTCAGGGACGTGACAAAAAAATGTTTCAGAGGTAAGAATAGATGAAGTTGTATTTGCTTGTTTTCCATGTATTTCTTCCTTAATCCTCTATTTGCAGCAATGACTTCACGCAATCACAAGGTAACATTCAGTTCGGTAAGATAGCAAGCTATATTTCAGCTTTTACTTTAAGCTCTAGTTCAGTTGCAATGCACACACTTCTGTTTTAGGAAACAGAATTTTATGTCCTGCAAAGGGTATTTCAACTCCCAATTTTTTAATGCAGCTTTTTTTCTTTTTTCATTTTCCTAAATTAAAATACAAGATACATCTTACGTCAGACTGGATGCAACTTTCAGACTACTGAAGCACAAGAGTTGAGATACAACCAGCCCCTTTTCAGATCAATCAAACTATCTGCATACCTCAAGCAGGATTTTGCAGCAAATCTTCCTAACTACAAAGTCAGATGAAATTTAATGGTTTTCTGGTTTGGCTGGGAAACATTAAAATAATTAAAAATAACCAGTAAAACTATCACTAGAGAGCAGTTGCATTAGAAAGACTGTGCTTAAGAATGCACAAGCACTGAATATTTTGAATACTTTTAATTAAGGAAGACAACAAAACAAGCAAAACTGAGTATTATTACTGTCACTCAGGTCATATGGCTTGCACCCAGAAAATACAATATAGTTTGGTTTCAACAATCTTGTTCATAGACCATGACCACTTAGAAAACAGTTGGTAAAATGCCTTCCTATCTGTTTTACCTCCTGAAACTCCTATTTTAGATGCAGCAGGAAATAATTAAAAATTACAAAAAAAATTATTTTCATGTTTTGTGAGTATTTTTTTTACTTTTGCTTTACAGTTTTGGTTATTGCCTAGGGCGCTAGGAAAAACCACTTACCATGTTCAAGACTTTTAAAAGACATTATAAAAAGATTAAAAAATACTGAATCATCCCTTAAAAGACAGGAGGGTGTCATAGTCATGTGAAAATTTTGGAATGCAGCTTAGCAAGGTAGCATACAACGCAAGGTAAAGAGAAAGAAAGATCTGTCTACATTTGTGTTCAGTATGTAAAATGATTTTCTAAGTAACAGAATTAATTTCTTGAATTACGGCAGACCCCCATATACGGTGTCTATGCATTCTGGCATGTGAAGCTGCTCTTTTGAGTAATATCATGTGTTAAGTAAACCTGCTTTAGACTTCCTTCTGTTCTTGACAAAATGCAATGGGAAAAGGACATACATTCCTGACTTACCAGCTCTTGTCACTAACATCAAGAGCTGCATTCTTTGCCTATGTGTCCTTCATCCCACACTGGAACAACAATCAGTACAACAGCAAAAAGGTAACTCAAGACTCCATCCATCAATCTGTGGGAAAATACATAATTTGCGTCCTTTTTAACAGTCAACACTTCTCCAAAGATTTGAGTCTGCCAGAGAGAAAAATCTTCACTTGTGAAAACACAGCATCAGTACATCAATGCTATGGTGAACAGTAAGTAAAGAATCCACCTCCAGTATCTTGGATGATACTGATTCGCTTTGGTAGAGAAAAAAGAAATATTATTTCATTCTTTCAAGAACCAGAGGGATCCAGTTGTCATGCATGCTTCCATCTCCTTAGTCACCTGTTTGTTTGTGCTCCTCCATCTTAATTTAATGCCAGTCTTTGATGACAGATGTGGCAGTACTGGGTTTATGGCTGCATCTATGGAAACCTTCAGCACTATTTCCCCTTGGAAATCTCTTCCTTGCTACTAGATTTCAGTGTAAAGTGCCTAGTTGATACGGAAATTAGCCAAATGATTTTTTTTTTCAGTTTCGTATTGCTCTAATAGTTTCTGAGAGTTGCAGGTAACTCTTACTGTGTTTTAGTACATTGATTTTGAGACAAATCCTCTTTGACCCGAGAAATCTGAAAGGAAGAACAATGCTGCACTGAAAAAATAAAAGCTATCACCTGCAAGCAGGTAACAGCCACTGCAGGAGAGATACTTATTAAGTTTAGCAATGCAAGAGTAGTTCTGTCGATTGACCTCAAATCTCTTCACCTAGTACGCAGAGATGGCACTGATTACAGAAGAGAAAAATGAACTCTTCAGGTAGAGTGCCAACAACAGTAGGTACTTTTGCTCTACGGGAATAAAGGAGATCTTTCCTGGTCTGCTCTTTCTACCACAGGCAACAAAAGAAGACCAAGTAAAGGTAATTACAATTGCTAATGTTTATTACAATAATTAGCACAGCAACATGAAGTGGTAGATGGCATGCGGCAAAACTGAAATTTTATGAAGACAGAGAAATACGAATCTAACCCTGAAGACAGATTGCTGAGACACTTAAAAAAATTGACATGAAAAAAGTAATGCACACCAATTCAGAAATCTACGCAAATGACCTCTGCATACTGATTTGAATTATTTGAACAGACGAGACAAAGAAACAAGTCTCTCCCTCATGTTTCTGACTGTTTATGAACTCTGCAAACACTTCTGTCATTTAATCAAGATGTCTTTATCAGGTTTCTTCCTGATGTTCTATGCCTATTTTTAAACCTACTTTCAGGATTGTCACTTGATCTTTACCTTAGGTGTACTCAAGCTCCAAGGAGGTCTATCACAGAAGAAAATGTATGCCTTTGGCTCAGTCGGACATCAAATCTAGGAATGGAAGCGATGGCATAAAAAAGCACGTTTTTGAACAAATGGATTAGTGTTCTGTGTTAAATAACCTTGTTCTCTTTTTTTTTTTTTTTCATTCCAAATATAGAACACATTGAATACTTTATGCCTAGAACCAATTAGCTGCCTATAAGTAACTGATAACCAAGGACAGACGTACTATTTAGTATAGCAGAATACATCAGGGTATCACTTATATAGTACCAGTGTCTATACATTTTAAGAGTACTATTCAAGCATTTTCAACACCCAGTAGTAGCCAATTATACGTCAAAATTTATCTGGTGAATCATTTTTAGCATGTGAACAACTCTCACAAAGCTAATTTCAACATTCTAAATTCGGAATTCAAAGGAGCCTATATGAAATAAAACATTTGGAAAGGCTAGAGTTTGTCATCATCAATACTGGTAGTCTAGAAAATAATTTAGAAAAAGATTAAGGAGGCCTCTGTTCTCACATTTGTTATTAGAATAACAGAAAGAAAAGAAAAAAGGTTTTGCACAAACTGACATTCATTAATGTTATGGTTTGAGGAACCCACAGTAATTTATTGTCATTTAGACAATTATTTTATGACCCAATGACCCCTCCCCACCTGGGAAGCAGAACTGAGAAAAACCAAGGAAACCCGAGGGCTTAAATATGAACAGATTTAATAAAGTCTAAGTAATTAACAATAATAATACTAAAGACCCGGTATTGATCCCACTACCGATGTAAAATACACAAGGACTATACTCAGCCAATTCTATCAGCAGGAAACTGTGCACTCCCAGTAGCAGACAGCAAGTGTCGGACACTGCAAGCGCTACGGCTTTGGGAGGAAGGGAAGGGCTCAGGGTCCGGCACTGGGGCAAGAAGTTCTCAGGATTCCAGCCATCGAGGAAGAGAGAGAACTTCCCGCAAACTTTCTAATTTATATTGAATGTGATGTTCACAGTATGAAATAACGCTGTTGGCCAGCTTGGGTCAAGTGCCCAGGTCTCACTCCTTGTCATCCCTGCACCTGGCTAGGCTCGAAAACACTGAGACCTTGAAACCCACATACCATAACTGGCTATAAAGTAAATATTTTCACAAATTCAGGCACCAGAGTCTTCTAAAAGTGCAGTTTTCCCATGCATTAGAAGATAAATTAGTCCTGTGTCCCTCAAACCAGGACAATTAATTCTAATCCAAATTACAACGTCCTACCATTCACCTGATCATGTATGAGGACTGTAACTTCCAAGAAATAACTGAGGTGACAGCATTTCATCTTGTCACAACTGAATTTACCAAAGATCACCTAACACAAGCCTTAAGTTTGCCTAAGAAGAATTACTTAAGTAAGCCCATGAAATATTTTACAAAGGAGTGCCACAACTTACAAGCATATAAACAATAGGAAAAGAGCAAAAGTAAGCATTTTTAAGTTCAACTCAGACAGTATTTCTGAAGTTAAAAAAAAATATGTATGTTGCTCAAATACTGTACTCACAAGATGAAGTAGATATTTCCCTACTACAGATTCTGTTACAAAACAAAATTCAACTTGTCATGTCCTGGCAACCAGCATTTCAGAAATAGCTTTGTCCTTAAAAAGATTATTGTTCTGATATAAAGGTATAAAAGCAAACGACAAAAAATATTTTCAGTTGGTCTCCAACAGTCAGTTATGTCTTTATCTACCTTTGATATCTAGTGTAATATAAACAATCCAACTTTCTACTATGGCTGTCTCACTGAGTTATTTCAATAGAGAAAACCTATGAAAATTTTATGACTGCCCCTTCCAGACAGGGAACGAACAGGCCTAAGAGACATACATAACAATACTTACGGATGCTCATGGAGAGGTGTGACTTTTGTATCTGTCCTCCCTTTTCTCTACTTGTGACCTTTGAAGATAAAGGGTTCCTATTATAACTATGATAGATTATGTTTTTTCACACATCCAAACTGGCATTTGGTGGAAGCAAATATGATAATTACAGATCCTGCATTAGTCTGCTTGCTATTGCTGAAGAGCGAGCACTGCTTTACGGAGGACCTCTAATAGTGTACTATCTGTAATTGCACTCTAAATAAACTTTCCAATAATACTTTTATTGATCTAACAGAACGTAACAGTTTAAATCCCAGGCAAACCCGAAAAGACTATTAACTAAAATTCGATTACCCACAGAAACTAGTGGTGGGGAAGATGATGTTGATTTTCTAATTATGTATTGTGTACAGTTTACTCATACTAGAACCATTTCACATAATTTGTACATGCGTACATATATTTCATATTGTACTATCGTATACAAGCAATCCTTCCAAAGATGCAACTGCTGTAGCTGAATAATTCATACTTTTTCAAAAATATATTTTCTAAACATCCAATCATAATATTCTCCAAAACCAATTTTGTAGTTGCTACCACAATCTTGTTTTAAAAAATAGATTTTTTTAAAAGAAAAGTCTTACATTAATTTCTTTTATCATGTCTTAAATAGAAAAACAAAACAAAACAAAACTCTCTTTTTACTTCAATACTCTAGGCCATATACTTCCAGTTTCACATACGCTAGATTTTACTCCATTCTGTTAACAGTTTTGCAGAATTCTTTTTCACATATGTTATCTTCATCATCCCAGTGACCTAACAATGGTAATACAATCTACTCATCTAAGGTATCTGAGCACCGATAAGAAATCAATGCTGCCTGGGTTAGATAGTATTTCACTACTGAACTGCCTGACATAACTAAAATGTATTCACCTATACTACTACTAAATATATAGTCAGGCTTCATTTTCTCCCCCTAATCTCCCAAATCAGAGAAAATTCTGTCTGCAAAATAGCCTTGTATGTTGTTAGTAATAAGGAAATTGTGACTGCTATTCTCTAAGAATCTTTCTCTACTTCAAAAGAAAATGGCTCATAATTGAAGACGAAACTTTGCTCTTGTTTGGTTGGAAAGTTAGTTCAGTACAAAATAAACACAGGTAACACCTTGGCATTAAAATTGACATAATTCATTTACAAAAATTTTTAATTTTAACCACTTGAAAATTCCTTTAAGATGTTGGATATAAGGAACAATATCTATGAAACCTATTCTGTTTTAACAAGTGCAACATGTAGGTTTTACTTACGACCATTCAAATCAAAGGAAAAAATATAGATTTTATAGTAAAGAGAACGGTGATCTACATCCTGTATTTTTATGTGGAACTGTTTATTACCCATTCTCCATAGTTCAAGAGGATACGTCAGCTGCAATGCCCATAATCCTTTCTAAATTTTGCTCCTTTGTGCATGTATTAGATATTGCTGATGCATGAAACATCTAATCTGCAGCTAACAATGACAGATGGTTTTTCCATTCATTTCTAATGAGCCATTTTTAAAGTGTCAGCACCACTTTTTGTTTGTTTGTTTAAACTTCCTATTTACTAAGGTTTCCCAAATAAAAAAAAAAAGGGGGGAATGTGCTTTAAGGGAACTGTTAAATGAAGGGCAAAAGAAAAGCAAAATCGAGACTATTATGAATCATCTGCAACAGAAGCATTATAACAGATTTGGATTAGAAATAACGAGGTAGTGAAGTCCATCTTGCAAACCTTTTCAACCCATCTTTTCTTCATCGCCTATCTTACTTCTACGCATTCTAGTTTTAATTCTCAGTCTTCCCCCCAAAGAATACTCAGTGGTGGCAGCACTTTTGTTGTTGTCCAGAACTGTGGCTACAGAAGACCAGCCATTGAATTTCAGTTTTAATACTGTTTCTATATAATGTGATGGGGGGATGACTTCCATCCAAGATCTGTCAGGCAGAAAAAGGCCAAGTATTAAAAGTTACATACTTCCCTGAAGGTAACCACGAATAGGTTATAACAAAATAAATAAATTTAAATCAAAAAAATAATCAAAGAAACAATGCTACCTCTTGTCATTTGCATTGAAGGCAATAGGACATTTTTTTGTTCTATCATTTTTATTTATTAGACTAAATCTCATTATGAGCACCCAGCTTTCTATCTCTCTTGCAATTCTTAAGCTTTATCCACCCTTTTATCCACCACTATAGCTCATATACCTGCCTTCCAATGTACCACCATCTTAGCTTTAAAACTGAACAAAGGAATATTCTGAGATGGTACAAACTGTTTCTCCAAACACCTGCTCCTTTCAGCTCAACGTCTTTGAGCAAATTCTGAATGGATCCGTTGAACAGTTCCTTTGTTAGAAAGGAAGTCCATGTGGTTTTCTAACCCAGTTTTGGCAAACTCCCGCAGAGTCAATTCTTCCACCTCTGCAAAATTATTTGACTATTGTCTTCATGCTTAGATGCAAATAATTTCTATGTCTTTTACATGCACCAGAGTACCGAATTCACCTGTTCATACGCACTTCAGCCTACTCAGTGCGTGCTTGTACAGTTTTAAAACTGGCCCTTGCAGATGACTGACAGATTTCTCCTTTGGCCCTCACTCCCAGCGCCTTTACAATTGCATGTGTCTACACTTCTGTGCATTTTCTTTTCAGCAGTGACCTTGAAGTCAAGGAGCTTTGGTTTGAGGATAAACAAGAGCTACCTCAGTGTGCTCAAGGATTTACCCTAAGGCTTTTCCTCAAAAGGGAAAAGGTACTCAGTCTGCTTGTTCTCCACAACCAGGGATAAAAATCGGTACAACTCAATATTTCTTCTCCAAATCTGTTACAAATTATGCCAACCTATGCTTACAGAAACTGGCATCTCCGTCCTATCCCATCTCATCATCTTCTCCAAAGCTGTTACAAATTATGCCAGCCTATCCTTACAGAATCTGGTATCTCCATCCCACCCCATTTCATCTGTGAGAGAAGAAATGAAAGAGAAGTTTACTTCCATGGTTTTCTTCTGTGTTTTCACTTCAGCCACCAGAGGAGAAATGTAACAGAAGCACAGTTCAAGCTCGCTTTCTTCTTTAGCCCTTTCCTTCCTGTTTTGTCTTTTGAATCTTTCCATAGAAATATTATGACTGGAAATTGTTGAATTAATACCACCTTTATGTATGTAGTTCACTATTTTTTTTTATTATTCCTAACTATAATACATATATGATAAACATCTTAGTTTATGGGCATATATGGAACTTGCTATTTAAAAATGTCAGGATCCCCAAATACATACCAGAACTGAAAAACTGCAAATATAGAATTGCATGGATTTTACATAAATTGAGCATAAGAGTAGACCTTCTATTCTGAAGTGCAGAGTAACTGGTGTATATGTTTATGTATACTTGTGTTGAATTTTACTGTCAAAATCAGCTACTTATGCCCAAACTTTGAGGGACCTATGCATATAAGCAGGCAACAAAAACCTGGATGATTACAGCAAGAAACAGAAATGCATAAAATCATTGAGGTTGGAAGGGATGTCTGGAGATCGTTTAGTTCAGCTTCCCTGCTCACGGCAGGGTCAACTACAGCAGGCTGCTCAGGACCTTGTCCAGTTGCGTTTTGGCCATTTCCAAGGATAGTTACTCCACAACCTTTCTGGACAACCTGTTCCAGTGTTCAAATCACCTTAACAGTAAAAGAAGATTTTTCTTACACTTAAATGGACTTTCCTGTATTTCAGTTTGTGCCTGTTGCCTGTTGTCCTGTGACTGAGCACCACTGAGAAGAGGGCTCTCTCTTCCTTTACCTGTGTCCTCTCCCTGGCCCCATCCTCTCCCAATATCACAGACATTGATCCTGCTTAGTGTTTCCTCATATGGAGGTGTTCAGTCCCTCGATCATCTTAGAGGCCTTTTGCTGGACTCTCTCCAGTTTATCCATGTCTGTCTGGTACTGGAGAGCCCAGAAGAGGACATGGCACTCCAGATCTACCTTACAAGTACTAAGTAGAGAGGAAGGATCATATCCCTCAACCTGCTGTTGGTGTTCTTCCTAATGAAGCCCAGGATGCTGTTGACCTTCCTTACTGACCTTGTGGATACACCACCACTGACCGACCACCAACTGGTCTTTGTGTCTGGCAGTTGAGCTAGTTTTGTCTATGAGGATGTTATGGCAGATAGTGTCTAAAGTCTTGCTAAAGTCAAGATAAACAACATCCACAGCTCTGCCCTTATCTGTCAAGCTAGTCAGCTCATTGAATGCTATCATCAGACATGCTTTCCCCTTTGTAAATCCATGCTCCAAATCACCTTCTTTTCCATCACGTACATGGAAACATTTTCAAGGACTATTTGCTCCATCACCTTCCCAAGGGTCAGGGTGAGGCTGACTGGTCAATGATTTTCATGATACTCCTTCTTGCCTTTCTTGAAGACATCAGTGACATTTTCCATTTCTGGTCTTTTTCTGTCTTTTTACGTTCCATTCTCTAGGATATTTCCACTTTTTGTCTTTCTTCCAATCCTTAGGAACCTCCCCCAGTCACCAAGACCTTTTAGAGATTATCAAGAGTGCTCTCGCAATGACATCAGCCAGCCCCCTCAGGACTCGTGATACATCCTATCAGGATCCTGCAGCAGGGCATCTCCCAGTACAATCACTCACCCTTTCCTCCCGGTGCTATCTCATGGCTCAGGTTCAGCTGATTCAAGTACTTTGCTGGACAGACCTTCCAGTCCCTCCTCTGCTACCAGGTCACAGAACCTACTTTGTAGCTGCAGAGCTGCAGATAGGACAGGAGCCCCCATCCTGCTGTTGATGTCACAAGCTTCCAGCCTTCACGATCACTGGAGTCTCCATTTCTAAACCTCCTAAGGACAGACTCTGTCTGGCCCGCCTTCACTATGTTTATGAGTTCATTTTCTTGTATCTGCAGGGTCTTGGACAATATAATGTTGTTCTCATCATTTCTGAAGCTGTGCAGTCTGCTGACTGCCTCCTTCAGTTCATTTATTTGGCAACACAGATCCTTCTCCGGTGCACAAGTACTACCTGCAGGCAATGATACTGTATGCTGTGGTCCCAGCCTCAGCAAGAGGCCCCATACACCTCTGCACCCGCCAGCTTCTAGAACTACATGCCCCCTTGAGGAGCTCAGTCTGGTTTGAGATCTCTAATGTGCTGAGGTAGTTGCTACTGTGGATGGTCAGGGATAGTGCCCTGTTAGCACCTCACTAAGTACACAGTGTCCTCAACAAAGTTTCTGACCCCTTCTACATTACTGCCTCCATTGGCTGTGCTCTGAGCTCTGTAGTTACAAACACTCTTTCTAGAATGCTTGACTGTCCCTAATGAGGAGTCAGCTGGAAACAAAAAGCTCAAAGTCCCCATTGATCAAGAAAAGTTGACAACAAAGCTTGTGGGAAACTCCTACAGCTTGCTAGCAGTCACAGACTCCTGTAGCTATCCCTTTCTCAGGAGTAGCAGGCACCCTGAAGCTCCTCAAAGAGTTCACTGCAGTCCTCTGATGACCCCAGAAGTAGTTCCTAAAAAGTGTAGCTTACCTCAAGCCAGAGTCCAGAAACTGCTGTGCAAACTGCTTCATCTGTTAACTGTGCTCATGTATTTGTACATTATTTACATTGGAAGTGTTTAACTGCCCCACAGCTATGATGAATTCAGGTAACTTTGATATCACATTTCATGCACTCTCAAAGCTATGCCTTGGGTACCTCATTATTTTAGACACTGTTTTGTACTCCTTCCTGTTAGCCTATGAGTTCATCAAATGATCATTTCATGTCTCTTTAGGTGTCTGTAACTGAAAGATATTATAAAACCTTTATTTAAAATACATCATCTAATGATTAAATATACCAGGAGGAGCAATTCTACTGTTTGGGAAGGAAAAGTTGATAAGCTGGTTCGGGGGGGTGAGGTATTTTCCAGGTACTTACTATGTGTTGGTTTAAATTCCATATTTCATTGGGATTTAGAACAAAAATGCCACTGTCCTTTCAGCAAACTGTTGAAAAATGGCCAAAATATGCCCTAAGGGGTGCAATATGTCTGTGACTTTTTAGTAGATGCTACTGAGATAGCACAGTGATATTTTGTTGTTTGCCTAAGGCAACAAAAACCCTAAAGCTGATTTCACACACTGCAGTATAACAAGCAGCACACTACACATTTACAGTTGTTAGCAGTATTAACAGAGACGAAACTATGAAAGACTTACTGTCTTTGGAGGAAACGTTTGTTTGTGCTTTCACAAATTTCTTCAACTAATTCATTAGTAAATCTCCTGTCCATATAAATCTTTTGAAGACGGTTTTGAGTAAGATGTACATACATAACTTAGCAGTAGGATGAGAAAAAAATTATAAGACAGAACCAAAGATAAGTCAGAAGTGCAACAGACAAATGTTTTGGCAAACGCCTCTGCAGTAAGAGAGGAAGAGCTGGCCAAAGAACCCTGAAGAAATGCCAGCTAAGCAGCCAGATGCTGCTTGCAAAAAATGTTCCAGAGTTTGGCAGCTGGGACCATTAAATGCCAAGCTGATCCCCATCTGTGGGAAAAGCTGTTTACAGCTTCTGGGGGAGGAAAAAGTAAGAAAAAGTCTAACAGTAGTTTAAAGGAGTGCCAGTAAAAACAGAAGGCAGACTGAACTCAGCATTCAAATTATAATCATATCATGATTTACTTTTGAATTCCATGATAGTTTTAAATAAATTCATTTAGAAATAAGCATAAGTTAAAAATATACTGCATAAATATGCCTGCTTTTACTTATGGATCTTTCGGATATTCACCCATCCCTAATTTAGGCATCACCTGCTTAAACAATTTAGCACAAAAAAATTCTTGCGTAGTTCTGAGGAAATGCAGAGTCTGATTTCAACTTTGCTTTTCCAAATAAATCCTCCCCGGAAGGGGGTGGGGGGCGGGGTGGGGAGGAAAACAGTATGCTACATTTCTCTAACAGTACTGTAATTACAGTTCATGCTATGCAGAACACTGAAAACAGTAATGACATAAGACTAGTCTGTTTTTAAGAACTCAGTACAGGTAGACGACAGTGACACTAATGAAAAACTACTTTTTTTATTCTGAAAAGAAGACGTGGCTTCAAATGCTCAGAGGCAAAGCGGGAAGGCTACAGGGCAAGATGTTGTATTTGGGAATGGACTGAGAAAGTAACAGGAAGGAGTCAGAGTAAGTCTAATTCTGGTTGACAGTATGGTTACCCAAATTGTCAGCTGGCATAAATTATTACCTAAGTAAAGATGAAGAAAGATGATCTTGGTGTGGTTACTAATTGAAGAAGCATTGCTAAGGAAGACTAGCACAGTTTGAGATGAGTTCTGAAATTACTTAAAAGACCCTCCACTACAAATACAACTCAGTATTTCAAATTGGAGTCTAAAAGGAAATAGGAAAACCAAGGCCTCTTATAGAATCATAGAATTGCCTAAATTGGAAGGGACCTTTCAGATCATCTAGTCCAACCAGGATAACAACAAAAAGGTTTAAATGAAGAGCATTTAAGCACAGACAACATTTTTACACATTATGAGTAATTTCTCACAAGTGCTTAAGGAACTTAAGCCTCATAATAAAAGGTGACACTGGCATTTACCAACTTTTGTCTTTGCAGAAGTTAGTGGCAAAGAGATGTTTCAGCACCAGAATCACCTCTGAAAAGAAAACGCTAGCTCCTAGAATTAGAGGCATAAAAGTAAACATTACAAAACTATCTACAATTTTTTACTGAGGACCCATGTGTGACCCAGTCATAGCATCAAACAAAACTCAGATCTGTATCACATGTAGTCAAAGAAAAGGACCACTGCACCAAAAAAGGGTGCTTAGAAGCAGGCTAAAGGAACTGTACCTAATATTTGTTCCAGACATAAGCACACTAAAATAGCGTAACTAGAGAAAATGAATAAGTATTTCGTAATACTATAATACCACTTACAGCATCTTGTAACACAACTACACTTAAATATACAAATGATATCCATAACTTTGAAGGGGCAAATGGAGACCTGTGATAGAGCTGCACAAATAGGGTGTTAAGAAAGCATGTGCCAGAAGTAAACTCTAAAGATGAGCAGGCAGGAAAGATGTCTGTCTCTGCAAAAGTAAGTGAAACAAGAAGGGGTCCTGATTTCAAAAGTAAGATGTCAAGGGCAGATAAGATCACACTTGGCTTTTGAGAAGGAGTCAGGAAGCATAAAAGACTGATAAGTGAGGAAAGACAGGGAAGAAAGAAGACAAGCCACTGTGGTTCCTGCTTCCCTCACAGAAGAACTCTAGGTACTGACTACCTTCACCTCAGCAACTAAGAACCATCAACAGCCACAATGCTAACCAAACAGCATCAGTTCCATGGTACTGCACAATTAAATAAACATAAATGATAAATAAATGCACAAATAAAAATAAATATAAATAAAATAGTGTTAGTTTCTAAAGTTTCTAATGGTAAGGACTAATGGTATTGTACAGGCAATGATAATGATTAACAGTGATTAAGAATTAACCTTTGGTAGTGTATAATGTTAATGAATATCAGCAATCCAGTAAAGAGTCAATCTGAAGTTTAGAACTTGCGTAGTTTGTCAGTCATTTTAAATACTACCACCACAGATCACTAATTTTCTAACTAATATATACATCTATATATTCACTTGCAACAAACTTATTTGGAATTAATTTACAATTAAAGGAATTTATACTTCATAGTAAAGTCATCGGGATTAGACGCTCTGGATAGAGCTCTGGTGCTGAGGACTGGCACTGTTAGATTCACTAACATGAACCATCAGCTGAGTCCCAATCAGTGAACCAAGATATTTTAAGGATGACTATTCTGTATTTTTTTTTTAAAGATATTAAAAAAGAAAATGAAAAAAACCCAACAAAGTAACAACAGGAAAAAGGATAAACTACAGGTATAAAAATAGAACTTTACTTCAGTTTACACAGAGATTATAAAATGCTATCTTAGTGCATGGGTTCAGCCGCTGACAAAGGATAACTTTACTGAAGCAAACAGAAAAAATGTTATAAAGAATATGAGCTCAATAGACAGCATAAGGAAATATACTTAAGTAATTCTGATTTCCTCTTTAGTATGGATAAGTCCATTCATATGTTATAAAAAGAAAAGCAGCAATAACACACTATCTTAATTCTTTATAACAACCTCAACAACGAAATACTGACAAAATGGCAGATAGCGTGAATCCGTGGGATTCAACGTGGATATAAAGAAAGAACTAAGTACTTCGGAAAGACACTCGGATAATTCACCGAGTTTTAATGTCATAATGATTACAGCCACATTCCAAACTATATCATTAGAAATACCAGTTCATCCATAAAACTGTGTTGCCTTTTATTTTGCAATAAGAGTTGAAAAGACTTTCACTTCAAGTTTCCCTGTAGACTGGTAAGAGCAAAGGAGACACAAGGGCTTTAATCAGGGTTTGATGTTATTAGGGCAAAACCTCAGAAGTATCAGGAGAGATGATACAACAGGATAGAGGAGAAATAGGGAATTCAGCTGACAACAGATGCATCTCTCTATAAATGTTCAGAGACATAATTTGAGAGATTATGCTATCGTGAGAATTAGAGTTAGGTTCACAGGGTATTGGAAATGTATGCATGAAAATATTCTAAATTCATTTCTCTGCTGTGCCATGTGCCAAACTGAAAAGTGAGAAGGTAGAAAAAGAAATTTCTTAGTTTATCAGCTGAACAAAAATTAACTGGAACGAAACAGGAACTATGTAGCAATGATTCACATTTAACAATTCAAACTTAACCATCAATTCAGTATCTTTCTTATTCTGATTTTTTAAAATAAAAATATGCAACCGAGAAGGCTTTTTTTTTTTTTTTCTGTTGGCATGTGATTTATTTTTCTATGATGGAAAGAAAAGCACTCAGTTCTGGCATACTTCTTGATTCTTCAGTTTTGGCAGCAAGTTTTCACATCAAGGTTCAAAAATGGATAGCACCAGACAAATAAGAGAACTTAAAAAATAGAATTTTAATTAGTAGTTATGGTTTGTATTATTCTCATTATTACAGACTTCTAACTTGGTACAAAAATATTTCCTTTTTCATTATATTATTTTCTGGGGGTTTTTTCCTATGCACAATTTCTTTTTTTGCTGTTACACGATAAATTATCTAGTTTTCCAAGAACTGATGTTTTCAAATAGATTTGCAAATACTTAAGAGAAGCTAAACTAACGAGTCTTATCAAAGGCATAAAAAGAAAGCTATGTTATGTATCCTTTACATTAATTTAAGTTAGAAGGGATATCAAGCATCAGTAGTGGTGTAGCCGACTTCAAAGAAAGGCAGAAAATTCTGAGTATCATTGCCAGCAGCTGAACTTACACCAGGAAAACAAACAGTGCCAGAGCATGGCCACAGGCAAGGAAACTGCGTTGTCTATCACTATTGCATTCTCAAAGCAGTTCCTGGCCTGACTTTGGTCCAGACCAACTAATGCTTGTCCAAAACAATGCCTAGGCACAGCAAGAATGCCAATGATCTTTCCTATTAAGCAGTTAGAATCCAGTTATCCTATTTTAAAGACTACGTTTAATTTTAACGGTATGGCTGGATGTCCTCATAATCAGATACTAGTCACTGCCGCTGCTTAGGTGCCACGAGATGAACACTTTGTCTTGTTGCTATAGTTTTTCAGAGAAAAGCGTTAAAAAGGCAAATAGAAACCAGCAACTTTTTTATTTTATTAATTGTGGAAAAAAAGCAGAATGTCTTTTATCATCTGTGAGTATAAACTGGGACAAATCTAAGGATTGAAATAAAATTGCTTTTGCTGATAAAACAAAAACGTTGGTCTAAACTCCTCACTCACCGAGTGGCCCATCCATCAAATCCACGTCTCTCCAATTTAAGGACAAGGATATTGTGCAGGACAGAGCCAAATGCTTTGCACAAGTCCAGGCAGATGATATCAGTTGTTCTTCCTTTATCCACCAAAGCTGTAACGCTGTCACAGAAGGCCACCCATTTCTCAGGCACGATTTGTCCTTATTAAAGCCATGCTGGCTGTCACCAATCACCTCCTTATTTTCCAAATGCCTTAGCAGAGTTTCCAGGAGGATCTGCTCCATGATCTTGCCAGGCACAGAGGTGCAACTGATGGGCCTGTAGTTGCCCAGGTCTTACTTTTTACCCTTTTTAATAATGGTGGTTATGTGTCCCATTTTCCAGACAGTGGGAACTTCACCAGAACGCCACAACTTCTCAAATATCACGGATAACGGCTTGGCAACTTCATCCATCTAAGGAGCCTGAAGGTGCACAAGTCCCATTTTCCCAGTCCATGCACTTGTCTTCTGTGACTGTTTCCTTCTGCAGAGGGCCCACATTTTCCCTAGTCTTCCTTTTAACACGGACATATCTATACAAGCTTTTCTTGTTGCCTTTGACATCCCTGGCCAGGTTTAATTCTGTCAGAGCTTTAGCTTTCTTAACCTAATCCCTGGTTGCCTGACAACTCCTCTGTATTACTCTCGGGCTACACATCCTTGCTTCCACCTTTCTGTAGGCTTCCTTTTTGAGTCTGAGTTTCTCCAGTAGTTCCTTGTTCATCCATGCATCCTCCTCCCAAAAAAGCTCCTGGCATTTTTTTCTTGGGATACACTGCTCCTGAGCTTGGAGGAGGTGATCCTTGAATACTAAATGGCTTTCTTGGGTCCTTTTTCCCTCCAGGGCTTTATTCCACAGTACTCTAACAAGCAGATCCCTGAAGACATCAGTCTGCTCTCCTGAAGTCCAGAGTAGTGAGCTTGTTGTGCACACTCCTCACTGCCCTAAGGATCTTGATATCCACCATCTCATGGTCACTCATATTCCCCACCAGTCCCTCACTGTTGATGAGAACAAGGCATGGCACCTCCCCTCACTGGCTCCTCTATCACTTGGAGAAGGAAGTTATCATGGACACATTCCAGGAACCTCCTGGATTGCTTGTGCTCTACTGTCTTATCCCTCCAACAGGTATCAGGGCGGTTGAAGTTCCCCATGTGAGGCTGCTCCTATCTGTCTATAGAGGGCCTTATCCACTCAGTCTTCTTGGTCGGGTGGCCCATAGCAGAGCCCCACTGTAACATCATCTGTCCTGGCCCACCTCTTAATCCTGACCCATAAGCTCTTGGTCAACTCCTCATCCACCCCAAGGCAGAACTCCATGCACTCCAGCTGGTCACTGACACAGAGGGCAACACACCCTCCTCATCTCCCCTGACTGTCCTTCCTGCAGAGTCTCTATCCTTCCATTCCAACACTCCAGTCACAGGATCCATCCCACCATGTCTCACGATGCCAGTAAGATTGTAGCCCTGCAGATATGTGCACGTCTCTAACTCCTCATGTTTATTCCCCACGCTATGTGTGTTTGCATGGAGACATTTAAGTTGGGCCCCGATGAAACTGACTTACTGGCTGGAGTGCCTGGTATTTGTTTGTGCTGCACTCCAGGTGCTCTCCTGTTGATTCTGCTCCAGGGTCTGGGCATTGGCATCATACTGGTAGGAGTCGGATGAATTGAGGTTCCCCCTCCCCTGGCAACTCTAGTTTAAAGTCCTCTTCACCAGCTTGGCAAGCCTCTGACTGAAGATACTCTTCCCGTTCTCTGACAGATGGACCCCATGAGGCCCCAGTAGACCAGGCTTCTTGAATCAAGTCCCATGGCCTAGGTAGCCAAACCACTGTCTATGGCACAGGGAGCAAATTGGGTTGCCATACTTAGCTCCAGCACTTCTCCTTTTGCAATGGGTCTTTCCTCTTCACTCTGCAGGACTGTGAAGCGGTTCTGCAAGGGCACCTCAGGCTTCAGGGGAAGTCTCTTCCTCCTGGCGGTCCTCTCCATCACAAACTTCCATTCTTCCATGTTACTGCCCCACCTCCCTTCTGTGAGTGCCGGTGGAGGCGGGCGGTTTGGCTGCCTGGTTGTGGGCTGCGGGTCCACTGCAGACTGCACTTGGAACCAGCGATCTGTCTCCTTCGCAGCCTCCCTGATGTTACGCAGCATTCTCACTGCCTCCTGCAGCTCAGCCACCTGCTGCAGGAGGTCCTGCACCTGGGCACACATTTTGCAAGCAGGTCTGCCACCTATTCCTGCCCCAGGAGAAAGGTCTAGGCACTTCCTGCAGTTAGAGATCTGCACTGCAGCCTCTCCGTTCAGCAGCTTCATCTGGGTGGAGCCATCAGCTACTGCTGGGCTGGACGGTGCAGACCCCCAGACCAGAGCTGCAGCCTTTGGTCTCAGTCAAGTGCCCACCATTCTGCCTTGAGGGTCAGGTAAGATGAGTGTCCTTGACCCGTGCAGATGGTCACAGATCAGTGCCCGGTGCGCAATCAGTGGAATGCTCCTCTGTTGAAGAGGCATCCTCCTCATGCACCCTTCCTGCTTGAACTCAGTATATTTGAATATCAAATATATAAGATATCAGTATCTATTAAATAGAGTTTACATTCAGATACAGAAGGACTGTTCTAATATTGACATCACAATACTGGTAAACCCTGGCTACGAATAACAGAAGATAATTTCTGAATTGTTTACAGAGTTCTTATCTTCATAATACTGAAACAAAATAGTTTCTAAATCATGAATGCATGCATGAAATAAAGATTGGGGTTTGAGTTAAAATATAATACGGTTAATGTCAAATCCTCATTTCTCTCAATTACTCCCAGCGTGGCTGTAAATTTTAGTTAAGTTACTATTTTGTTGTCATTTTAAGCCACAAGGTGGCAGCAATGACATTATCTCTTCATCTAAGATTGTACAACTATGTCCACTCCTACTACTTTTTCTCTTAAAGCAACTCCTGTGTTTACAGGCCGCATATGACAGAAAGAGGTCCTGTTTTTTCTTTGACAAAACACAGTTCCAGATTAGTTTACTTGCTAAGTGTTTTCAATTGATGCATTTTTTTTTACTTTTTCATCTACAATTAATTATGTCTGCTGACTTCAAATGAATGTGCAGTGAAACAGCGTATCCATGACACAAGTTGTTTGCTCATCTTTGTGTAATAACATTCCATTCCCCAAGCAGAGAAATAAAAGAATAACTGGATGCATAAATCTGTCATTCCTGGAACATAATCATAACGTGAGAAGATGCAACGCTTACCGATAGCTGTTGAAAAGATCCATGCAGGTTCCATTGTTTTTACAAGGCTCTGAATTACATTCATCTGATTCGTATTCACAAAATGTTCCTTCCCATCCAGGCAAGCAAACACATTGATATCTCTGTAACGTGTTAAGTAAAATAAATAATCTGTTACTTTTTGTATTTTTAATAAACTTATAACAGGCATTATTACTGATTGTGCACTTTTTGTCTTCTAACAGGTGTTTCACCATTTCAAAACTTGAAAATTTTATAATGTATCAATAGGTTGATCTACTAATATGATGGGGGAAAAAAAAGGATATGAGGTAGGTATGCAACACTATGTATTAGCTACCTTTTTATATAATCAACTTCTGTACACAAAATCCCTTACTGTCTCTTCCTCCCTCCTCCAAGTTTTCCTAATAAAAGATACTACCTCTTCTGTAAATTTACTTTGTTTGGATATTATACTGACTTGTCTAAAACACATGTATTTACAATCATCTGAGTTGTACTGCTCAGCATGCAACCCAAACAGAACAGAACTCAATATAAAATAATTTATTATGGAAATTCTCAGAATTCTATCTAACTTGTTTAACACATTTAATATGATATCATGCCTAAGTATCTTAATTAAGCAGTACTAGATAACTCATGACAAGAAAAATGCTGTCTCCTATACAGTTCTAAACAACTCTCAACATGAAAAATACTATCTCCTATACAGTGTACTAGACGGAATACAGGGTGTATTAGGTAGTAATCCAGAGAACATAAATATAAATCTTCTAGTTCTACGGTGATAGTGCTAAATATACTAATGATCAGGTGTTGTGAGTGCTAAATTTCTGACTGATTAAACTGAATAAAACTTCAGCAGTGTGTATATCCACTTCAAAATGACACATATTATAGGACATTTTTCGTCACGCCACAAAGCTATTATACCAAATTGTAACCACACTCCAGTATTATCTCCAGCTTCAAAATTATCTGGTATCTGGATGCAATGGTTTGTTTGACATAAACCTCACAGGACTGAAAAGTATAAAACATCTTTTTCTTGCCTATGTTCTGTTTCATGGTTTAGCCCCAGACGGCAATAAAGAACCAAAGGGCTCTTTGCTCACTTCCCCTGCCCTGTGGCCAGATGGGAGGAGAATAGGAAGAAAAAGGCAAAACTCGTGGGAGGGTTGAGATAAAGGCGGGTTAACAGAACAGCAAAGAAAAGGGAAAACAACAATAACATTGATAAAGGAACATACAAAACAACTGATGTACAACAGCTCACCCACTGCAACCTGGGAAAACCCCAACCCACGCCCAAGCAGCAATTCCTGCCCACCCTGCCCAGGGCAGCTCCCCTGCTAGATACCGAGCATGATGCCACATGGTACCGAACACCCCTTTAGCTAGTTTAGGTCAGCCCTCTGGGCTGTGTCCCATCCCAGCTCCTTGTGAAAATTAACCCTATCTCCACCGGAACCAGGACATCCTACCACAAAATAAAAATTTAATAAATAAATAAAAAGAGAGAAAGGTGAACATCTGCTGAATTGATTATTAATTAGAGAGAAGCAGCAATGCAAATGCTTCCAATCAGTGGAAGTTTTAATTGTTTTCTTTTTGAACATGCTTGCTTTTAACAAGGCTGCTTTCTACCAAAAGTTAGGAAACACTTTAATGGTAAGTGTGACTAATGTGAATTATTACATTCCTTGCTAAACATTGCAACAGCCTTCAGGGCAGATTTTAAAGCCTATTAAAATCCATGTAAATTGGAAGCCATTAACAGCAAAAAAAGCTGAGTTTTTTGAAAGCTGAATGAGTAAATAAATTGCCATAGCATGATGATCAAATGTGTAACGTAGCAACATAGCAGCATCTACAGGTGTTTACAGTCTGCAAATCACATTGTTGCTTAGCTGCTTTGTTACTGAATCTACACTTTGGAAACCGAGCAATTGTGTTTCAAAGAGATATGGGCTATGAACTTTTACATTAACACTAAAGAGAAATCATTTAATTTCCAAATACAGTTTAAAAACTTACGTTAAGCGTCGTAAGTCTGAAGGAAATGCTTACTGTGCAATTGTACCAGACCTTCTATAATGATACTCTTATCCTCTCCTGCCAAATTAAAAGCTTAGAGTATTTTATTGGAACACAGTTAACAAAAAAAAAGAAAGGAAGTTAATGGTTTGAAGTCAAGCTCTGTATGATTGTCCTGATGCGTCATATAGTGTGGAACAGCTCCACTGTTGCCAGTACTTAAATTATGAACATGTATATTCTACAATAGTTGGTCAAGTCAACTTTTGTGCCAGCCAATTTGTACACAGTGTATGTGTGATTTGTATTTTTCCCAACTGCATTCTATTTGTTTTGTGCTCATACTGACTGCTGCAGTTCCTACGCTTGCTTGGGACACACCCATAATTTCTGTAACATGGATTTTCTGAACCCACTGAGATATATTTCAAAAGCCAAAAAATAAAATTGAAGGGTACCTTCCTGAGTTAAGACAGGGCATTTCAACAAATATGAAATGTCAGTAACTTATTTACGGAGCAAAATACAACAACCGAAAAATAATTGCCTTAAAGCAGACTGGACACTCAAGATGACCTCAGTATATACAGATCAGTTAACTAGGTATCATAGTCAAAAAAAGAATGTAACATTTTGTCCTCTGTGTTTTACACAGGCAAGGCTATTTCATGCAACTAAATACAACTTGCAACCTGTGGACTCCATCAGTTAGGGGGGGAAAAAAAGCTTAATTGACAGTTTACTGTTACTGCTCTGTACTCCTGAACTCAGGCACAAGAACTGCAAAACATTCTCCATGAAGAGAGAAGGAAAATGGCAGCATGAGTTCAAGAAGTGGGAAATATTTGAAGTGATAGTAAATCAAAGGTTAATACAGGAGACAATAAAATTTTGTTAAAAAATATTTGTATTTTTAAAATAAAAATACTGAGAGACAAACTTGGAAAATCATTTTCTGGGAGTTGTGACAAGGAAAGAAGAAAGAAAATACACTGAGACAAATTACATTACTAGCCCACATGTTAACACTTTCTATTACATCATAGCTACACCCAAATTAGTTATTAAATGTTTTAATAAATTTGAAAGTTTTTCTGAGATTTCCTCAGTTCTCTGCATATTTATCAGTGCCTTGAAAACAAGTATTTGACTCGGGGGAAAAAAAAAAAAAGATGCTACAAACACAGAAGTCAAAAATGGAGACTACTAGTCCATACCCACAGGTAAATATTAGACACCTCTTAAAAGGTGTACTATTGTCAGGTTAGGTTTTCACAAAAAAAACAGGAATGTGAGATAATGACTTACTTCCAAAAAACTCTTCCACAAATGGATTACAAAATTAGAAGTAAAAGGAGGCTGCCAACAGTTTTGTTTAGAAAGCAGCAGTGATTTTTCTAATCTCACTAAAACATCTATCAATCAGCTACTGAAATTCTATGCTTTGCAGATCTCTCATTACAGGAGGATTGTCACATCAAGCATAGAACGTTACTCACATATGTGTATATCATGCATTGGTGCAGTATATGTAAACTAAAAAAATCAATGTATTATTTGATCTCTGTGTAGATTTACGGTAACAACAGGTACCATGTTACAATAAATTATATGTAAGTATATGTTGGTAAAAAAGGTATCGATAGATACAAGACTCCACAGAGAAGGACCCGGCGCTCCTGGTGGACACCACGTTGAACACGGGCCGGCAATACACCCACCCTTGCAGCAAAGAAAGGAAATGGTACCCTGGGCTGCATTAGGATGAGCGTTGTCAGCAGGTGGAGGGGGGTGATCCTTACCCTGTACTCAGCACTGGTGAGGTGACATCTGGAGTGCTGTGTCAGTTCTGGGCTACCCAGCACAAGAGAGATACCGAGCTACTGGAGAGAGTCCAGCGAAAGGCCACTAACATTATTAAGAGACTGGCACATCTCTCATGAGGAAAGGCTGAAAGAGGTGGGACTATCAGTGTGGGCATACTATACTGCCAACAACATAAAATGACAGGAAGCTGCATTGTCCGATTATGTAGTGAATCAAGCAAGACTGGAGGAATAGGATTTGATACCTATTTATGTATTTCTTCCGCTTTATTTATTGTATTATGTAATACTATACACTGCAGATAGGTTAAGATGCATGGTACCTTTGAGTTCCTCCAAATCATCTCTTCCTTGTCCTCTAAAGAACACACCAAATGCATAACTAACACCTTAGTTATTCCTTGTACATAGCTCTCCCTTGTACAATATATAAAGCAGTATTTAAAAGAGTGAGTTTTATCAGCAACACATAGGGTCAAATACTGTAATTTTTTTAATCTCCTGCATACATACCCAGAATCATATATGCACACTAGCATGTCTTTATCCAATCAACAGTGTGCACAGTAAGAAAGTGTTACATAAGAGCATTTGCATATTTTCCCTTCTCCGACACTGTAGATGAAGAATTAATCATTTCCTTAAGCCCTAATCAATGTTACTTTACTGGGAAATGGCAGCTGAACATCTGGTAAACAGAAAATACAATGAAAAAGGTCCATCACACACAACAAGGCTCTGAATTATGAACATGGTAAATCTTCAAGCCTGTACTTTACATGTGTAGGCTGAGCAGACTTCTTCCCATAGAGATATATATTCCAGGTACTTCTTCCATGTCTAGAGCAAAATTTGAATGGAAGTAATTTCACTTTTAAAGATCCTATGGAGCTGGGGCNTGTGTTCTGGTTTTAATTGTTTAGTAAACAGAATGGACAAAAATATACCTTGCCTGGAAACAGAAACACATGAATGGAAATGTAGAAATATCCCTTTATACCCTGCGTTTTGAGTTCTTCTCCCAGACTACGTTTCCTGTGGTGCAACCCTTTTTTCATTAAGGCCAAACAGGATGAGCATATCATAAGACTACTTATCATTGGCACACAATGGCAGACATACTCCAGCAAGAAACCCTAGGTTTGCCTTTGAGACTTTTTGTCTCCTGAAAAATTATGGTCTTTTTGCCTCTACATAAAACTTTTCATCCCAAAATTCTGTTCTGGCAGGGCTTTTTCCTACTGCAAACCTTCATGCAACATAATTTTGGTAGTGCTAACAACAGTTAATTTCACCTTGTGAAATAAATGTGAACATAAAAACGTAAGCATCTGTGAAATCATATTTGCAATTGCTCTAAACCATATTGAGTTCCTAACATTATTTATGCAGCCTTTTTTGTTAATCTAAGGTCTTTTCTAAGTTGCTACTCTAATGCTTCACTTTTAAGCTGTTATTGATTTAACCATTTACATATAACCATACATATTCACTCACAAAACTAGTTCATTCCCATTTTTTATTATGACATTGTTTTCATTATGGAAGTCTCTTTGCATTTATATCCTGTACTTTTACTAAAGAAAATCAAACTCAAACAAGATCTACACAGCGAAGTTTGAGCACCTACACTACCTTTCAGTCTTTTGGTAATGAATTATTTACCTGTTCTTCAGAGTATGTTGGAACAGTGAACGTATTAATAGTGTTGCTCCACAAGTGAAAGAAAATTGACTTCTGAGGCATGAAGAAAATCTGCAACTGGCCCTGTTTTTCCTAGTCTGAAAGACATAGATGGCTTGCTCTAATACTAGTTAATAACTGTAACAAAGTCAGATTGCCTAACTCACAGCAAAGAAAAACTTATTGGGGCCTAGTGCCACGAGGTTTGCAATATGATTACTAATACAGAGGTTAATTGGATGAACAATTATGATAAGCAACATGAAAGACTAAGATAAAAAAATATGAAACAGGGATTTGGAAGTGTAGAAAAATTAGAGTAAAAATTCTCATTTCTAAACAGCACTCCAACAACTAAAGGGTTCTGATAAAACCACTATTTAAAAATCACCAAAATCAGTTACTGAATTTTATTATTAGAATCATTAGCTGTCATATTCATATGTGTAACTTTATTTTAAAAAAGGGGTTTTTTTCTATTTTATTCTTTCTTTGTAAGTTACAAAGCCTATGTGATTTTTGTGCTACTCACTTCAAAATGTGAAATACTGGGATAAACATCTCAAGTACTAGCTATCTACAGAACTTGAGATAGCATCATGGATTTTCAAAAGCTTATCCGCTCTCTATTTTTATTCATATATCCTTCCCTAAACAGTCTGACATGTTAAAACTGCTGAGCAATATATTTATTTGTCCTTCCAAAACTACTCATATTCTAACAACCCTAACTCATTATAAATTATATATTATCTGATATCAAGGATAAAAACAGAATTTCCTTTAATTAAATTTTAATCAAGTCCTACAGAAGAAGCAAAGAACATTTTTAATTTGCATATCTCTCTACCCTCTTAAATAATGAATTAGTTAAATTAGCAAGAAGGAACATATTTAAAACAGCTAGTAGAGGCAAAGTTTTATGAGCTGTAATGAGCTTTGCCTTACATTGTAGTATTTCTATATCTGTGTATATTAAATGCATTTAATAAATATGTGCAAAGCATGATTTTTAACTTCTTTCAACAGCAAGCACACCATTAGTAAAGACAAGTTTGCATGTTCATTCAATGTGGGCCCCAGCTTAAAACATGGCTGGCATCTACACATGCTGCATATTTACAACTCTAACTGCACTGTACTGTAATTTGTGACCACGAGGAAAATGATCTTAAATGGGAATAGTAGCTATTTGCACTGCATGTCTTTATACACTACCATTTCATAAAATGGTAGCTTTGCTAATAAATTTATAATCATCACTGCTTTTAATATTGAACATTTTAAAGTGGCACACTTTACAATACTTTGCTGAAAATTTACTGCTCTTAAATCACTAAAGACTAATGCTAGCAAAAGGCTTCTCTTCAAATTATTTTAGATTTCATATACCCATTGCAAACTAATGCTGGCCTGTGCCTTTAGAGTTCAATCAAATATTTCTATTGCTGCTTAGATATATCAGTTCTCATAGACCAAAGGAAATCTTGTTGTGATTAGTCTTCTCTGTGGAGATTTGTCTGTAACATGCTGAGGCATACAAACATGCAACATGGCTTTTAGTCACATTGACGCAGGTTTTCTATTTGAGAATGACCAATATTAAACATTGTGTTAGGTTTGCTAAAAAAGGAAACACAGTAACAAATCAATGCCTCTGTGAACTTGTATTTTCCTAGTTATTTTAAAATGTTATTCTATGCAGCCCTATAAGAAATATGAATATTACAAAACCATAAGTATTTAAGAAAAATCATTAAAATAAAGAGCTGTGACAGTCAAAGTCTTTAAAAATTGTTGCTGCAAATTGGGAAAGATTCTTCTTAGGAAAGCTTAAGGATTACTGGGAAAAAAAGTAAATTTTATTTTTTTTTTACTGCTTTTAGAAATGTTTTAAGCATGAGCCTAATCTAACCAGCCTAGAAGTCATTTTATGATAACAAACCAAAGTCCATTTGAGATCTCCAATCTCCTACAGGTTAATAATTGGTGATAGATTATTTTTTGTCTCTATTTCTTGACCTCTGCCATTTATTCTATTTTAACCCTTCTTTCCTTCCTCTCCTAGATAGCTTACTAGGAAATGTGGCAAAGAAATCACCTTCAACGTGACAGTTTCTGAACAGCTCAGGAAAACTAATGAAAAACAACAACCTTAAGTTATTTGTGCAAAATAAACCAAATGACTAAACCAGCTAGTGACAGAAATTTGAGTATGAGCCTTTGATCAGGGTATCTGGTTTGACATTTAGCTCCATTGTTCAATGAATAGTGAAAGGTCATAAACACGTTTCTGTTAGGCAGCAGTACTGACAGGAACTTGACCCAACTAAAAGCTTGTCCAGCGCTTTCAGTTTGCCCCTGGATCTCCGGTAAAAGGAGAGCTATGGGAGTTCACTGTGATATTCCAACAGAATAGTCTAGGTACTGACAGACAGAAATAGCATTTTGCTTCTGAATTTCAAACCTGCTTGTAGCTTTTTTCACAAAGTAAGAAAAAACAGTGCAACAACTACTGCTTTCTATAAAACAAAGCTACCTTGTTCCTTAACACAATATCCGACTCAAATTTAGATTTTAAGCATACAACCATTATCGCATGAGTACACTTCAAATACCACAAAGGGCCGGTTTTGCCTGCCTCAGGCTCAATAGTAGGGGAAAGTTAAAGAAACAGGATGTTCGGAAAATACTTCAACCCAAATATTCTTAGAAGCACCCAGACATTCACAGAATTATTTGATGTCAAGTTTGCTCTTTTGAACTTTCAGTCATCCCTACTTTAAATTTATGCAGCATTTCGGTACAATGAGTCACATTACAAATTAATGTGCTGCTTTTATCACAGCTAATACAAAGAGGTGAGTTTTTGAAAGTGCGAAAAGTAGGTACTTGTGACCTGCTCTAAGTACAGCTGGCATTAAAAAAAACAACAGCTAGACGGCTAATAGGGAAGAATCAAGGAAGAAAAGATGACTTTGTAATAAACAAATTTTATTCAATCTAGTCTGATTAATATATAGACTTGAGAACACTTTATTCAATCTTATCCAATATTACTATAGACTAGAATAATAGTTTCAAAATCATACACACAAACTGAAAGAAAGCGATGTCATTCTCTGAACTAAAAATACTACAAGGATCAGCCCTAGTGATAGACATAAAATGGCTGATAGAGCCTCTGGAATGGACAAAGGAAATTGGATTAATGCAGCAACTACGAGCCTATGAAGAACCAATTATGAGAATGGGAAAGGGCGGGAGAGGAGGTGGGCGGGAAGCACGGCCCGACCTAACAACATAAAGACAAACATCAAGAAGCAAAGCATTAGAAAAAAGACACAAAACCCCAGACTTTTCGTGACGGGACCTGGTCAACCTCAATTAACTGTAACTTTCTTCATTGACATTAGATTCTTCTGACATTAAGTCTATCCTGTTGTCTCTGAAACTAGAAGCATGCTGGCTGGGTGGGCACATGGTGGCTCGGCATTTCAGTACCTCACAGCAATCCAGACGACGTCTTTGCTTTCTTGTTTCCTTCCAAAGGACCGAGAAAATTTGCTTATCCGGTGTGGCGACCTAGCACAAGCTAAGCGCTGCTTAAAACCTGCGAGCCCCCCAGACAGCCGCCCTGCCGGGACCGCCTACGGGCGACACTTACCCACCGCCACAGAACCTTCCAGGCGGGCAGGCGGGAACACCCGCGCAGCGGCAGCCAATCGCCAGGCGCCTCGGGAATTTGAGCCAATCAGAACGGGCTATTCCCTCTCTGCTCCTGTAACTGACAGGAGCTGTGGTCGCGGAGGGAGAAGCCGGCAGAGGCGCTTTGTGGAGGAGGCTGGAGCTCCTCGGGGTCCTAATGGCACCGAGGAAGGAACCGGCCAGCGTGGCTTGGTCCGATGCCCTGACTCGTCTCAGCTCCTGCTCCGTATCGCCTTCCTCAACGCCTCAGGGTAGGGACGTTATGTGAGGAACCCTTACCCTGACCCACCTGCCTTTTCTGTCAGGCTGATGCAGGGAGGGAGGTGTGTCAGTCGCGACGGTTAAATACATACCTGTGTCGAAAAGCGCTTTCACACCCGAGCCCAGTTAGTTAGTTTGGTCTCAGACAGTATTGTTTGGCGCAAAGTCCGTGAGTGGTGAGTGCTCCTGCCATCGGCAGTTCAAGTTGGTGTCTGGTAGAAGCTTACCTTACCGGACGTGCGATGGTTACCTTACGGGGTACGTTTTCAAGTCAAATAGGCGGTGCTGGTGTTAGGCTGCGAGCATGCAAGTGAGGGTGCAAAGCTCAGAGCGTAAACCAGTAGGAAATGATAGAGCTGTACCAACGCAGAGAGAAACAAAGCATGCGTTGGAAGTCAGGTATTTCATAGAATGAGAACACAGATCCACATTCACCTGGGGCTCAATTTGCAACTCTTGGGGCTTGACTGTGCTGGTTTGTAGAGCTGTATCATCATTATTTGCTTTATCAATTAGGTCAACGTGCACACAAGTTGAAAATACGGGTGAACTCCCCCATGTATTTAGCTCATACAGCTAGATAGTTGCTAGTTACTCCAGGTAGCACTGTCCGTGCTTTTATGAGGAAGCTCAGTATCTTTATTGCCAAGAGTTTTGTCGTTCCAAGCCCAGTGTCGCAGTTCCTGGAAGGCCAGTCGGTGCCTGGAGCCAGACAGGTCTTGTTCCCCAAAAAGGGAATTCCAGTGTCCCCGGATTCCGAGTCACCAAATGCAGCACAATTTTCTAGAGTTTATCCCAGGACAAAAAATAACACAGTGGTGCAGATGTTTGCGTTTGATACGTGTCCTCTGTATTTAGAAAATAAACCTTAGTGCTTTTTTGACTGTTTCTTCACTCACAGTCTTGCATTACCTGCTAATGCACCCCTGAAGTTGATTCATACACTAAGAGCTTGGAAGAGTCTTTTTAACAGAGTCACCTAGCGATAGCTGCCCTCACAAGTAAAAAAATTCGTAGCTGTTTCTGATTGCAAGAGAATTTCTGTAACTACTGCTTCTAGTCACAGAGTGGCTTGTTACAGGAATCAATAATTTCTGGGAAAGGCAAAAATTGTCTCCAACAGTCTAATTCGCTTGTTATGTAACATGATTTATAAATAAGTCACCAAAAGTCAAATACAAGTACTCTTTTGAAAACCAAATTATTTAATTGAAAAATCAATGAGAGCTTACTTTTGAGGCTTTTTCTCAAAATCATACATCAATTAAAATATGAATAAAGAGGCTGTAGAACAGGACACAAAAGTTAATGCTAAGATACATTTTAATTAGCTAAGGGTTGTCTCCATTTTAAAGATACAGTTTACTAGAAGCAAGAGAGAGAGAAAAGGGAACTGTAAAATTGGAGACAGATGAGATAAACTGAGCAACAGCATCATGACCAACCACCACCATTTTTCAAAATTTTTTCCAGTCTTCAATTTTTTCTCTCACCTTTTGAATGTGTTTGTCTTTTGAGAATCGGAACATAATTTTAACAGCAGCAGCAGTTCCAGAATTTAATAACCTGTTTCTCTTTTTCCTGAAAAATCCAAGTTAATTCTAGATTTATTAGCATATTAGAGGATTGTTAAGAAGGGATTTCAATTATGAAACATTTACACAGATAAAAGAAAAGGGAATAGGAGTATTCTTACAATAAAATCACAACTCAGTACTTTACATTCAAATGTTAAGAACTGTCTTCCTCTTTTTCTCTATTTTCCTAAAAATAGTTAAAATTAATGTTGTTAGTATTTAGGATGAAGTGATAAAACCATTAATAATTTGTATTGTAATTGGACTACACTGTGAGTTTAGGGAAGTTATGCTTTAAGAAATTACGACTTTGGGTTTTATGGTTCTATCTGTATTTGGTATGGTAGAGGTTAACAACTATTTACCTGTTACCTCATATTTCAAATGAAAGAAAGAAAAGGCTTTTCTCTCTGTTTGATAGCAGCAAATTTAAAGACTTTCATTCTAATCTTGTAAGGCTGTAAAAATATTTAATCTTAGCTATAACTTTTTCTGTCTCATTTCCACTCCCTGGGAGAGCTTGATCTTATTAAGGGCAATCTTTTGTAATTTGCATGTTGTGGGCCTTCCTGGAGTTTGCCTCTTATTACTCTAATGAAGTTCTATTTTTAAATATTGAGGGTGCTTGCCTACAGGACTTCAGGATGCTCCACACCTTTTAATGGTATTGCAAGCATCATACCCACTACCCATATTTATTAAATCTATGACAATTTATGATGCTGGTGCATGGTTAGGGATTTTCTTCATTCTTGGGATTTCAGCAGCATATTGATGAGACAGGCAATCTCATCAACAAGCCACAAAAAGATTATTTGTGTCTGAAATTTGTCTACAAATATGATAAATTACATTTGTTCTTTTTCTATCTGTATGATTGCAATTGTGTCATCATTAGGCCATTGACTCTCTCTTTCTTTTTCTTTATTCTCCCTCCTTCTCTTTCCATCACTAAAGATGGTGGAAATCATACATCTTTTTCTTCTACTCATGGAATCCTACCCAGGCCCTGTCAGGAGCTGGACGAAGGTGTGGATTTGTGCAGCCATTGCAGGTAATGGGACAATAGCAAGAGACTGAAGTGCAAAACCAATAGGAACTTGAGGAGACAGTGATGAACCCTGGAGGGTTGTACTGACATAGAGAGCTTTAAACGGGGGAAAGTAGTAGCAAAATAGGATAGGAAAGTCAGATAGGGAACTGAAGATTCAGAGCAATGAGAACATGAAAGTAGATAACCTCTGACTAAGCAATCTTTATTAGCATTTGTGTAACTTTAGTAAATCTAATTTTGATCATCTTCTGTTAGTGGGTCAACTTGTTAATTGAGGGGTGCTGTGGAGAGATGGATTTTCTGCAGGTTGGAAGAAAAAGGCTGCAAGCGCACTGTGAGAACTCTGGACTGAGGAGATTGCCATAGTGTATTTCCCACCAGCCATCTCAGGCACATAAATTGAGGACCATGGTTTGTCAAGATGCACATGCAAGGTCCCTACTCTTGCTTTTTCACTTACAGTGTCATCTTTTTTTTGTTCCTGATGTACGCAATGCTATGTGAAATAATTTTAAGATGCTAACATCTGGAAAATATAAACGTATGCATATACAACAGCTCCATTCGGTTAAACAAAAAGCAAACAGAAGATTACCATTAAATGTTATTCTCACAAATTAGTTATTTCTCAGGAATTCCCCAAATTTTTTTGCTTTATCATTTCCAAAGTATAGTAACCAATGTCAGTGTCCTACAAAACTTTGGTATGCAATGCTTGCTAAAACTCATTGCACTCATTTGTAACTACATAGTTTCAAAATAATGTTTTAAACCAGAGGAATAATGGGGTGGAGAGGGCATTTTTGCATGTACAGCATAGTTTTTCTTAAAATATTTTATTAAAGATATTGAGATAGAATAATAGAATCGCCTAGGTTGGAAGGGACCTTTCAGATCATCTAGTCCAACCATCAACCTAACTCTGACAAAAACCATCACTAAACCATATCTCTAAGCACTATGTCTACCTGTCTTTTAAATACCTCCAGGGATGGTGCCTCAACCACTTCCCTGGGCAGCCTGTTCCAATGCTTAATAAACCTTTCAGTGTAAAAAGAGATACAACAGAACAGCCACTTTTCTGTCATTTAAAAAATAAGATTTCAAATTATTTTTACTTCATATCTTACTAAATTCTATGTGTGGATATTTCACTTTGATTTTATGTTCAGAGGAAAGTCAAATGTAAGTTGATGCAATAGCGTATGATTTAATATAACTTTTGATATTAATATTATACTGGGTGTAGTTGATTTTTTTCTTTCTCTTTTCTTAAATTTAACAGAAAACTTTAGTATTTTCTTCTAAAAAGTGTATTATCACTGTGCAAGCATGTCGTAAATGGCCCAAAGCTCTTAGCCCTCTGGTTATAAAGTAAAAACTGAGTAAGTTGAGTTCCATACTGGATTCTTCCATTACTGAAACAGAAGCTTCATATATTAAGGACCAATTATTTTATGGTGCTGACCCAGACTTGAGACTGAGCTTTCCAAAAAGGGGACACCGTAGAAGGCCAGCGTAAGAATTTTCACTTGGATTTTCCTTGCCATCAAAGTGGAGTCAATTTACTCCAGCATAGAAAGGGTGTCACTTACTTTCCCGTTAGTAACAACTCACAGGCCATCATAGGCCTAAAGAAGGTATGGACAGGCTGTTTTAGTCATAAGATGAATGAGTTACTGTTGCAAAAATTTTATACCAAGAGCTAAAGGTAAGACAAAGACCAGTGGAAATTCAAGGCTGCAACTTAGTGGGAAAAAAATTGGACCAGCTTATTTGAATCAGATGTTTTAAAAAGTGGATAGTTGTAGAATTCTTTAAAATACAAATGTAAATAAGATCTTTTTCTCTGATGAAATAATTGTTTCTGTAAAGCGTATACAGAGCTAGAAAATGTCACTGCTTAAGAACGCTGAACATTGAAAGTTATTTTAAAAATCAAAATGATTTCAAGAATTTCTCCTGCTCTTATTTTCATTTGCATGTGTGTATAATCATCAGAAAGATAATACAGCAGAAGAAAACAAAGTAGAGCTCTGTAACATTCTGTACATTGAGAAATCATGAGACAATGAAGTGCACCAGAACATCTTGCTGCTTTGGTGTTTAATTAAACATGCATACTCTGAACAAGAATAAAGAACGTTTGTTTACTGATATGTATGGAAAAAGCAGCATAAGCACTATTCTGGATTAGCTGCCGCCATTGTACTCAATAATAGATGAGGAAGGAGGTCTCAGTTTTATAATGCAAACAGGATGGTGCTTATTTAGAATAGAAACGCTTGATTCATAATGAATAGTCTTTTCATTTGAAAATTAAGATGAGAAGTAGACTGGAATCTTTATCTAAAATTTTTTAAAAACCCAAATTTTTTAAATTAAGAAAATATTTTTTTTTTCGGAATGACCATTCTGTTAGTAAGCAATTACAGAATAATAAAAAGTAACTGTACATATACACATACACACACAAAATCTTTGTAGGAAACAATGACTTTGTGCTCATGTTTAATTTTTCCAGAAATATGTCAAGCTTCCTTTTGTGTACTCCTTTCCTCATGAAAAGCACAGATATACTGAAGAGAAGTGTGTTTGCCTTCTAAATGCCTAAACAGCCAAATGGGAGGGACTTACTTCACATGAATAAATTGTGACATTATACAGGACAGTAAAGAACTGAATTTTAAGGATTCTATATGTAAGGATAAAGCAGTGCTATGCATTGGGGTTATGTTACCAAAACAAGAATCAAGTCTAGAAGTAGGGTCAAGAAGTGTGAAAACTGCCAGGGACAGGATGCAAGAGGAGGTAATATTTTAGGAATCTCTCATACAGTTGTGTTGTAACTAAGGTAGAGTAGTATACGTATTCATAAACTACAAGAAATCAGACCTGTTGAAAACTTTTGCAATCCTCCAACAACAGCCATTTCTGTTCTATTTTTCCTTCATTATTTCTGTATCTCAGTGATTGCATTTGAATGCAAATGGAATAGCCAGGTTTTGAAGACTACTCAGCACGTGATGCATCGAGATGTATTAAGAAATAAAATATCTTTGTCCTTAGTACTCAGAATCAAGAAAATGGAAGTACCTCCTTACTAGGCTTCTATTTCATATCATTAACTGAAGTACATTGAGACAGATGTGACACCGAGGTATAAGTCCAGCTTCTCACACAGCAAAGCTACCTACAGCATCTAGTCATTCACCTTTAAAAGAAAATGCACTTTCTTTGATATCTGGCAGTGTAGTGCTAACAACTAGCTGGTTCCTTCATGGTTCAATTCAGTTCCATAGTATACCTCTGCCAATAGGCAGATTGTCATTAAGAACTGTCTAAATTTAATCTCCTTGCTCTGGTGTCTTTTAGGGCTTGGGACAATAAACAGAATTTTTTTGAAGTGTGAATACTGAGTTTCATCTATGTTTGCCATATGTGATCTGGTATGAGATGCACTGTTATAGGCCTGTAAGAGTTAAAATATTTCAATCACTTGGCACGTTTTGTCTGGGTCTATTAAATGGACCACTGATTTTCTAGTGGGCACAAAACCAGACAAACATATGGAGGACATTTATAGGCAATCAGTACACTTACACGTAATTTGAGTATCTCAGCTGACTAATGAGGGACAGACTTAAAGCCAGAGATTTCCAAGCTGTCATCCATACTGAGATCACAAACTGCTGTTACGGAAGACTTGTCCTTTATGAATCTATTGGCCCAAATAACTTAAAAACAACCATGTGTTCGTATGTTTCTCAGGGTCCATAAGGTTCAGACTCATTAGTGTTTTAGTTTAGTTCAGGACTATACTTTTGACATTAATTTCTCAATTGTCCTCACTTAACTGTGCTTTGCCTCACATCACACAATGGTCTCTGTTTACTTTTGAAAGAAACTGAACCAGAGACTGTGCTTCAAGAGCATACCTGCTCTCCAACCAGTAATGAGTATTTAGTCCGCAGGACTACACTCACTGTGCTAGAACTAGTCCAAAATAGCAAGCCTCTGCCCCAAAACATCTATATTGTTTGCAGACAAGCCTCAGGTCCTGTTGTTTCACTCTTTTTCTGTTGCTCTGTGCTGCTTGTGTGCTATGATACATGAGTGAAAAAGACAGAATTTCTCTTTTCTTAGCTTCCATTTCTGAAGTATTGTACTCTGATTAACAATTACTGTATTTACATAGAAAGTCCCCTTATTATGCGGGTCAATACCACATAAACTACTACAGACTTTCAGTAAAGCATCTATATAACTAAATTTAGGAAGGTCCGTTTACAGAGTAATTTTTGTTTAAGTAAGAAAAGTATGGAAATGTGATCTAAAGTAATCTGTAATCTTTAATTAGTAAGTAAAAGTCTGATCCTATCCTGGCACAAGTCAATCTTAAATGGTTTTTAATCTAAGATTGGACCAAAAAACCTGAGCTTCCTATCCTTGTATACTCATTTACACTCAAGTGAAGTGGTTGTTAAATACACTACTGCTGCATTTTCACATGGGGATATTTAGTGTCACATTCTGTCAATATAATTTTTTCCGCCTAAGTGATTTCTACAGATGTGAACCACCTTTTCATCAATACTTAATGTGTAATATATCTGCAGTGCAATTCTAGGGTTCTATTATTTGGTTTTCCCATACCTTTACACCATTCCCATGTAAATTTATATCACTGTAGTGAAAGGTATGTATTAACCTGCAAATGGTTGGATCAGATACAGGAATGAAGCTTTTTTATTACAGAAGCATAAAACAGTAGACACTGGAAGATTGTCTAGTTAACTCCTACTGTTCACAGCAGGGTCAACTATAGGAGGCTGCTGAGAACCTTGTCCAGCTGGATTTTCAATATATCCAAGGATGGATACTTCACATCTGGGCAACCTGTTCCAGTGTTCAGTCATCTTTACAGAAAAAAAGATTTTTCTTACATTTAAATAGACTTTCCAGTGTTTCAGTTTGTGCCCTTTGTCTCTTTGACTGACCACCACTGTGTACTGAGAAGAGTCTGGCTCTGTCTTCTTTACTTGCTGTTATATTTCAGATGGGAACCCAGTTGTGCTCATTTCTCAGAAAAGGTACAATAGTTTCCTTCATAATGCTGTCCTCTTCTGTCATCTCCTTATTTTTGTGCATAGACTGATGTGGTGCCTTTGAAGCCCTAGTTTGTTGATCAGGAGGCCTTGTGTCTACATCACCCCCACCCTTTGCTTGACAACATCACTTGTTCATCAATTTTGGTTGGCCAACCTGTTGTCAAAGATACTTTTGCCCCTGTTGATTGAGTGGATGCCATCTCTTCCTAGCCTCAATCCTGAGAAAAGGTCCCACAGTCCTAAAAGATGAAACCCTGTTATCAATGCCAGCTATGTAACCTGTTGTTAAACAACAGGATTTGATCATGCCTCCTTAAGGCTGTTCTCTCACTGGCAGGATCAGGGAGAAAATCATCAAAGCCCCCATGCCCTTCATCATACCCCTGGAGACATGCAGTCACCTGTGGTATGTTCCAGGTCTGCACTGGCCATATCACTGGTATTGATGTGGAAGATCAGCAAGACATGATAGGTCCTGGCTGGACAAGCCTTGGTAGCCTCACCACAGTGTTCCAAATCCAAGCCCTTGGAAAGCAGCAATCCTCACTAGACAGCAGGTAACACTGGCAGATAGGGCCTCCCTCCACGTCAGAGAGTCTCCCACTACTGTCACTTGCTGGCTCGGATGCTTTGTTGGCAAAACTCCCAGTCTCTCATCTGCTACCAGGTCAGTGAACCTGTTCTGTATATTCATTAAATAAAAAATATGGTAAAATTCATATATTCTTTCCAAGTTTTGTTGCTTCTCGGTTTCACCTCAAGGGGAGTTAAGATGAAATTAGCTGATATTTTTTTTTTCCCTTTTTTTTTTTCTCTTTTGTTACCACTAGAGAAAGTCTAGTAATTCCTTAATAAAAACCTTAGTATTAATTGGTATTTCCCCAATTAGAAGGACAATCATTTGAAAACATGGGAGAAAACATAGGTGGAATGCAAAGAAGTACTTTACGTTTCCTCTCATATCTCAGTCGTTTATGTTCCTCTGTGTGAATGAGTATTTGTTAAATTGAGTATTTGTCAAATTCAGTATTTAATGAAAATGGTAATTAAAAATGATGAGACTTTAAATCTTACCATCATGTCAAGCAGTTTTGCCATTTGACTGGAAGAGAGACTCAGCAGCAGCCACTAAATAACTTTTCCAGATTTGCTTAAGTTATCATTGACAGAATAGAGACATCTGAATTGTTCCTATAGGATTTCTTTCTGTATTGGTGAAATCTCGGCAGGATGTTATTCAGCAGATGATGACAAGAAATTGTAAGAGCAATGTATCCAGTATTATATATGGAGCACTAGTGAGATGAATGAAATTTTATGTTTGCTTTTTACGTTAAAAATTACCACAGTTATTTCAGTGAGGTAGTGCTCATCTCAAAAGATAAGGATCAGGTTCATGATACACAGATGCTGTACGTAATAATTAACTGGCAAAATTAAAAGTCAAGTCATGGACTATAGATGAAACAACGCAAGCGTAAACCATAGGGAAAGAATTCTTAGAAGGTAAATGGTTTTAAAGCACAAACATTCAACTTAAAACAAGAAACAGCAAGCAAAATGAGATCATGAAATGAGTAAAGTGATTTTTTTATGTTTGAGGAATTTGAGTGAAGCTGTCTGTTTTACAAACTTCTGGGATCAGCTGCAGGCACAAGCTCTTTATCCAACTGCTGACCATATTGGATGAGTGAATCATACCATTGGTAGAACTTAGGCCTGCTATAAGAGTCAAAATAGATTAGAACAATAACAATTTATAAAAAAAGTCTTTAAAAACTGACTGCTTGGTGATAATGCTTAATATCCTGCCATGAAAATAGTATTTTTGCATACAGTGGTAAATATTTTACAGTATTATTTGTCTGAATAACAGTAGCTTAACAATTTAGCTATTCAGGGGTGTTAGTTTTGACATAAGATACTATTCATGATTGTGATGAAAATGGCAAGTATGGAAGGTTAAATGCATTTTTATAATTTTGTGCCTCGGAATGTGGCAGGTGCTTCTCAGAAAGAAATGAAGAAGCATGGTATCCTCTTGTGCTGAGAGCTTCTAAGGAAAAAATGGGAGAAATGGAACCAGGAATCAATTGTTGGCTAGTTATATGCACATTCATTAGTGACCAGAACACAGGCACCCTGTTTTGGTTGCTAAAAATGCTTGAAGAAAAAGATGTCCCAGGCCATTTGATCTTAAAGCTAGGGAATAAACTCTGACATTGTTCAATTTACTATGTTAGAGGAAGTTAATGAGTCGGCATTAAGATGGTGAAGTTTTTGTTTCAGGTAATCTATTTTGCCTATAAATAGATACATACTTCTCTACATATGAAGCTGGAAAAGAGTACTAGAAATATGTACTGAAATACAAGGGATATGATGTCTGACTGGAACAGAATTAATCTGGGAGGTAACACAGTTTGTTGACATGTTCAGGGAATTTCTGGCTGGTGTTGAAACTGTACTGAAACAGACCTAAGAAGATACTTATGGGATATATCAGGTCTTTGCCTTAGTATAAACAGATTCAGAAATTATTCAAAATGTTAGTAGAGAACTCTAAAAAAGCTTTCTTTTTAATAACAGATCCAGAAGGTGATGCAGATGCCTATTACTATTTTTAAAGAAGCAAATTCATATATCACTAGTGCTTCAGAAAGCTTCTGGCTAACTCCATGTTCTGACTGGGTGTACCTGCAAGTGTGTCCCTGCACAGGGCTGCAAATAGCCCTTACTCTGGACCACTAAATGGCAGTGAAAACCAAGTATGAAGGCAGAACTTGAAGAAGAACTTGATAAGGGAGAGTAATGAGGAAATTATTTTGAAAGCAAATTTTGGTCAAGAGTTTTTATTTCAGTCAAACCCAAATCTGATGTAATCTCCTGTTTTACAATTCCCTGATAGTCCTACAGAAATCAATTAGTATGATTACTCACTGAATGAATGCAATGTTTTCCTAGTGCTATGAGAGTTAGTCCTTTTGTAAAAGAATAAACTATGGGAAATTAATCTTGAAAATTACTTTTTCTCTGCAGGATCTCAGCATATTTTGGGGTTTTATGTTATCCAAATAAAACAGAGTATATACAACTAGAGTCTATCTCTAATATAGTTTCGTTTTAAAGGCTCTCTTTAAAAGAAGGTAGATAAGACACAGAAATAAAAACAACGGGCTCTTATGACAAGTAACTCAGTGCCAAATGCAGTATAAGACTTGCTAAATTGCCAGGGGTCATCTTCTGCTCCCTCTTTTCCATTGTCATAAGAGAAATAGGTTAGGGGACAAATTGTAATGAATAAAGAAATAAAAAGTGCTGCAAGATATGGGCTAATTTAAAAATATTTAAAAGGACATCTTCTTTACTTTTTTGGAACTATATCTGCCAAAATATAAAATTTGCCTGGCATGGTAATGGTCCCGATCAGTTAATTTTTTTCTGTACTATATATTGATATTTTTGCTTATATGATAGTGCAGTGTAGCAGAAATAATATTTCAAGGCTTTCATCTTACTTTTCTGTTATTTGCTCCTCTTTACTGTCATGTGGCCGAAGTTGGTGTGCATTTATTGCCTTTCTTTTTCCACTCATTGCTGAGCTTGCTGTAGGATCATCACTGAATTAATTTTTCTATTACATATTAGTAATATTTCTATTACATATTAGTAAAAATACTATTATTTTTTCTAATACATTAGAAAACTATTATTTAGGGAATCAAAGGAAATGTGTTGCAGTGTTATTCTTGAAGAGCCCATGGAATCTTTTTGCTCAGTCTAGCTGAGTGAAATAGATTCAGAGATGTAAGATAGAAGTAACTTGCTGTATTACTATGCAAGAAATCATCACTGCTGTTTTCAGAAAAAGCTTTTAGCAGTAATGGACTTCATGAGGTAAATTTCAGACTCATGCAGTTTTTCAGCAATTGCATGGCTTAACTCTAAGCATCATTTTGAACATTTGAGGGCACATGCTGTGCATGTATGGAATAAAACAATATTCTAGACTGGCTGAAATAATTTACTTTGTAGCAACATCAGCGGCAAAATAAATACATATATATATATAAACATACATCCCCTAAATCTTCCATGGCATACAATTTGTGTAAATTGTATACATTTAAAAGCAAATAGTATGTAATGTAATGTAACCAGGCTGGGTGATTTGTGCTATATTTTCATTAAACTTCAAACGAGTATGGCTACATCTACACTAGCAATCAGCAATCGCAACAAATCTCCAAAAGCTGTTGGCACTGAGGACCCAACATACACGCTACCTGTTCTGAGGTTCTGAGGGTTTTACTTTAAAATAGTTTTTATCTGAACCCACAGGCTGAAAATCAGTGATTGGAGCCCATTATATGCATGTATGACGAGCATTTTCTCATTTAGTTTCATCCAAGGGAAATCCTGTTTGCATCATCCAAGTCTTCTCCACAATGCAAATTATATGTAGTTGGTGGGTACAACTGAGAGATTTGCTTCAAAAGTGTTCTTGTAATACAAACTAAAATGCTATTGTAAACACACCCTACAGATGTTTTAAAGGATTTCGGCTTTTTTTCATTTGTTTTAAAGAAAAATCCATTTAGTAAGACTGTGGCACAGAAGGAAGAAGAAAGAAAAAAGTGGACAGGGCAAACGTTTGTCCACGGAGACATTCAGTGCAAGAAAAATGAGTTGATCTCAGATTAGCTAAGGCTGAATACACCACTTACAAATGACATTCAGAACTGTGAGCAAGAACTTTTCCCAGTGAGGCAAACAAGCTGGATTTGCATTTGTTCTAAATTAGTGAGCTAAAGCAGAGAACTATTAAACAGTTTGCCCAGTGTTAAAAAAGCCATTTCAGAAGCCTGTTAAGCTAATCTGAGCAGTTGTATTTCCAGAACCTCCCTTGTGATCACACCTTTTCAGGAAGAAACATTATCTCTAGCCTGAGACCTTTGAAATTTTATGTCTAATTAAAGCAATTTCTATGCTTTAAATTTAAAGCAATTTTCTACGCTGAGATACAGTTATGTGACTTAGACACTGATTAGTGTGCATGTGGAAAGTAGGAAAGTATTACTTATGAGAAATATTCCACAATATTTTATTTTGATGTGATAGAAAGCCCTCTTCTTCCTGTCCATCAATCAACATGCTAGATACTTTGACATGTTTTTATCACAGTATGGACATTGTAACATTAAAATAATCAGTTATCTGACTATCTGTGAGATTAACCGCTCATAAAACCCTTAAGTTATCCCATGCCTTTAGCCTTCCCCCTGGAATGTGATCCCTTTTACAGCCTATGTGGTGCATGACCAACTTTGCATACTTTTCAACAGTTAAGGAGAATTTACAGAGACTGAAACTGTGCGAAATAAATTTCCATCTGGTGGCATAGCTTTTTGTAACAAAAGAGAGCCGGTGCTGAGTGGATAGTCTGAGTGAAACTACAAGAGTATGTAACAATGAGAGAATCTAATCTACTTGGCTGTCAACACCGAACACCACAAGGTCTTTCTAGTTTATATGTATTAAGTTGTCTGTGCGAAGACAGACTGTGAAAATTCTGGATAACTGCATTCTACAAAGTGTATTTCGTAATAAATAGGTTATTGCATTCTCCACTGTTGAATCAGGTTAAATTTATAGGCTTTTATTTTATTTCACTTTATTTCTTGAGAAAAAGATCTTACCTAATCTGGTAAAAAACACGTTTATCACATGATCTGGCAATAAGCTTTTTATATAAGTGCTGTGAAGTACAACAGTATTTTGATCAAGGGGAAAAGCAGAGGCGGTTAACAAAGTTCATCACAGATTTTGACTGGGTACATGGCATACGGTGTGTCAGAATTGGGTATGCAAACAGAGGGAAGGCTTTCAGCATGAAGAAAAGGTAATCATTCAATACGATGGTTTAGAAATGTCAGTAAACAGTGATACAGTGAAATCTGCATATGGCAACAGCTTAGGAAGGACTTAATAAATGAACCAGCAACACAATTATAGTTATAAGTCAATGTTTACTAATTATTGCTGATAAATAATGCCTCAAATTATTTAAGATCAGCATATATATTAAGAAAGTGTCTTTTTCCTTGTTATGAAAATCCACCCTTTGTGGTGAGATTAGAACAGCATAATGGAATTGAATAAAGGCCTTCTAGTAAGAATCCTTAGAACTTGATTTTTTACTAAGAGCTTTTAAACAGTGTAAAATAATTAAGGGTTGGGGGGGGGTTGATTCATTAGATTTAGCCCCTGTCCACCTAAATACCATGAAAGTGTCTTTACTTGTATGGATTAAATAGTTTTCCATCACTTCATTCAGTGTATAAGAGAGCATGAGGAAACTGGTCTGCTCTGGAGGTGCAGTGAAGGGAGATATGTTTGTTTGTGTTCATTTGTACTTAAAGAAGGAAATGAGAAAAGAAGAGTTAGTTTTATGGTTTCGGCTGAATGTTGCCCTAAAGAAATTAAAATAAAACATACGTCAGATGAAGTTAGTTTAGTCTAGCAAGTATCTTGTTTATAAGTAGAAATTAATTCCTCCTTTTCATTCTTTCTGAATTTTCAGCTTAAGGTGAGATTTTCAGAACTGCTGAACACTCACCATCTTCACCTGAAGCCAATAGGAGCCATGTTTTAAATTAAAAATTAAATATTTGCAAGATACTTAGCTTCTTTGATGACAAATGTCACAAAAATACATCATGAGAAAACAAACAATGCTGTTCTCAGAACACAGTGTAGATGAGGCTTAGAAATTCCTACCCAGAATCATCTGGCTCAACTTTAGACACTGACTTACTGCAATAAAAACTGGGGTGTGAAATTACAGTCTGAGAGATCCTTTTCAGTAATTGTCCTGATGCTCAGACTTATCCCACAGTAAATGGATTAGTTTGTCATCCTTTTACTGAAAAATAAATTTAATCTTAATTCTTCTGTGCTGTGTGGTAAAGACATATATGTGGGAAGTTTTCAAAGACTGATTGATGGTCTATAAATTTCACAGTTTAACTTACTTCAGAGTAATTTCTTTGTGGACCCATGGCCTTCTGTGACCTTCTACTCTGTAAATCTACTAAATACATATGATTTCCTGTATCCACTTCTCTGCAGCTAAATCCTCTTGTGTAGAATTCTCTTCCTTACAAGTCAATGAAGTTTCTGTAGTCCCAAGTCTCTATAATACCACTGCCAGTCTTTTAATGCTTTTCAAGGTTACAAACACTTGATATCCCGCATCAAACAAAATGTTAGTCCCTGTATCATGCAAATATCAAATTTAGGGTTATGCTTTCCACAAACAGGCCACAGTTCTCTGTCCTGTTCCTTATGTTGTGAAGTTCTTCACTTCTTTCCATGCTGTCACTGATTTTCTCTGTCCAGCCTCCTTGCTGCTGGCGGAACCTACAGCACTCCATCTGGGACCAGATGATTCCTGTATCTTTATCACATTGATTTGCCATCTGTTCACAAGTCTCATTGGAAATCCCATCTTTGACTTCCAATCTCCCTTTCCTCCACTTTGTAACAATTTTATTCAGTTCTGTAGAGTATTTCAAATTCAGTTTATGAAAAAGACAATAGAAGGCTTTCATATGGTATTTACTGACGTTTGTTAAAGCTAAGAATTTTCATATGTGTCTGTGTCGTGGTTTCAGTTGGGATAGAATTAACTTTCTTATTAGCAGCTGGTATAGTGCTATGTTTTGGATTTGGGATAAGAAATACTTTTCATAGCGCTCTGCTAAGCTGTCAAGGACTTTTCTGCCCTTCACACCACCCTGGCACCGCGCAGGCTGGGAGGGCACAAGAAGTTGGGAGGGTCTGCAGCCAGGACAGCTGACCCCAACTGACCAAAGGAATATTCCATACCTTGTGATGTCATGCTCAGCATATAAAGCTGGGGGAAGAAGAAGGAAGGGGGGAGACGTTGGGAGTGATGGCATTTGTCTTCCCAAGTAACTGTTACACTGATGGAGCCCTGCTTTCCTGGAGGTGGTGGGACACTTGCCTGCCGATGGGAAGCAGTGAATGATTTTCTTGTTTTGCTTTGCTTGCATGTGCAGATTTTGCACTACCTATTAAACCGTCTTTATCTCAGCTCACGAGGCTTTTTCTCACTTTTACTCTTCCAGTTCTCTCCCCCAGCCAAACTGGGGGGAATGAGCGAGCGTCTACATGGTTCTAGCTGCCAGTTGGGCTTAAACTATGACAGTCTGCAATTTCTTTCAAAAAATCAAATTAAAGCATTTAAAAATAATGTAATAAATGAATAAATGGAAAGTTGATGCTTGTTTGCTGACTTCAACTTTCAATTAGATGAGTAGGGCATAAGACATCATGATCACCTTATCCAGGCAATGTGTAATTCCACTGATCAATATTAAGGACATTATCCTAAGTCAGTAAATCAATAGTTAATTTTGTGCATTCCAATGTCTTTGACTCAACTGGACTTATTAGAGCATAAAGGAGTACACCCCATAATGACTTAAGTTTTCAGTCTGTGTACTGCTATATCCACTAGCTCCCTATTAGAAGGCAGAGGAGGGAGTTATTTCACTAGATCTTAAAAAAAAAAACAAACAACTTTTATTGAGGGACTATGAAGACACTGTTCATATTTTTAACTAAATATAGGTAGAAGATGGAATATATCAGGGATGGCAAGTCAAATCTTCAGGGCAGCACAGTGAGTTGTATTAGCAGTAGTATTTTGCAGAAGTGCTGCTGCGGTTGCTCGTTTCTTTAGTGAACTCCAGCTGCTGTATAGCTCTTTTCTGGGACATGTAATTGGTAAGCTGAAACTGATTTGTCAAACAGCACATTCACAGTTTCAGCACAGGGATTCGCTCAGGGTAGTCAATGCATAAGTTTAAGTTACATACAACTCAACTTGAATTTATGTGACCTGGGAACTGTTAAGAGCTTTTTGCTTGTTATGTACTGGGTGCCATTCATGGTATGTGGTTTGACCTTTAGTTAAACTGAGGTACTGTTTCAGACCAATTTCAGTGGCAGATCTTGTTTGCTTTATTGTGACCTTAGAGAATTCCCACTCCCACAGAAATCTCGAAATTGTTCATCGATGCAGGCCTATCTAGTCTTTCTTCTCATTTCAAGTGTCAGACCACCTGCTGTCATCATCTAGGAGGTAGAGCCTCCTGAAGCTCAGTTACTTGATCATATCTTGAGCATCTCTGGGTGTTCTAAAATAAATTATAGATTTTTGAGGTGGTACTTTTTCTTCTCCCTGTTTAGCAGAAAGTACAGGAGATTCTATTTTCAGTGGAAATTAAGGGTGGATGACAAAGTGAGAAAATTATCTTAGGTAGTCCAAAAGACCTGACTAGTTTCTTTTTGGGTAACATAAACTGTTAACAGTTAACTACTACTTCGTACCTTCGTTCTTAATGCCAGAGTTCCTTCCAATTAATCCTTCTCTCACAATTTATGTAATGGGCTAACCTACTTGTGGGTTATGCTCTTAAAATAATCCGTGGAACAGACCTGTCTGTCAACTCTGTATATATTTTCTCTTAAAAAAAAAAAAAAATTAATAGTACTCTCTCTCCATCTTTCACATAAAACTTCCCTCCAACCCAAAATTTAAGTTCCTAAAAGACCTGAATTACTGAATTTCACCTTGTTATGAGTCCTTTTTTTCTGCCACTTTAAAACCAGAAACCAAACAAGTAATCATTGCTTTTTTAGGTTGAAATTGACAGTATCTTCTGTATTGTATTGGAGAGCTTATTTCTATAACATTAAATTTTATTGAAAGGGAAATAACTGTGTTTTAAATCAAGTAGTGATAGAAAGCTAACCATGAGGAGAATATGGGATTGCAATAAAAACACTATCATGCAACTATAACTTTGTGTCCTGGTTTCAGTTGGGACAGAGTTAATTTTCTTCCTAGTAGCTGCTGTGTCTTGGATTTAGTATGAGAATAATGTTGATAACACATATTGTTTTAGTTGTTGCTAGGTAATGTTTATATTAAGTCAAGGAGTATTTCAGCTTCCTATAGAAGTTAAGAGGGAGCATAGACAGGACAAGCTGGCCAAAGGGCTATTCCATACCATAGACATCATGCTCAGTATATAAATGGGGTTGGCCAGGGGGCGGGAATCCGCAGTCACTGCTCAGGGTGGGCTGGGCAATCAATCATCAGGTGTTGAGCAATTGTATTGCATCACTCATTTTGTATATTCTTTTATCGTTATTGTTATCTTCTATTTCATTAGTAGAAGATTAAACTGTTGTATTAAACTGTCTTTTTCTGAACCAATGAGGTTTATTTTTTTCCTGATTTTCCTCCACTATCCTGCTGAGTGGTGGGGGGAGCGAGTGAATAGCTGCATCGTCATGGTTGCCAGTTACAGTTAAACCATGACACTTTACCTACAATTTATATTTTTTAATTTACTATGTGGTAAGTACACAGAAATAATAGCTTCCAGAAACAAAACTCTAAGAAACATCTATGACAATTTCCTGCATGGATATCAATATATACTAAAGTGACAGGATTTGCATTGTATTTTGACATACAGAACAGTACAAGCAAAAAATGAAGTCAGAGCTACTGTGAAGCTAAAATTACTTTTTTTTTCCTTAATGCAAATACCCCAAAATAATGTTTTATGTTATATAGACTGTATGTTCTATCTGATCTTATAAAAATATTTACAAGCAACATCTTAACTTTATAAAATGCTTTGAATTAACTATTTTAACTTTTTTTAGAAGATTCTGCAAATTACTTTAGATAAATCCTGCCTTATCATTAACACAGCCAGAGGCCAATATTCGATTTTATAGGTTTTTTTCATTTACTGTTTACTAGCTTTCTTTGTCAACTATTTAACTGTTCATATAATTTAGTTTTATTCTATTTTTATTCATTACTTATACAGTGAATGCAGAAAGTTTCACTCCTTTTCTTTTCCTCAGTTACTGAGGACCACACCTCCTTCTTTTGCAGTGAAACACTACAGCCTTTCAACTCATCTCATACTTCTCTCTGTCTATTATTTTGATCTATCAGTTTGACTGAACAATTGAGTTATTTCTACATGCATGTAAATCCAAGATTTCATACTCTTTTACATAGGACTGGCCAAATGTTTCTTATTACAGTGAAAATAAAATCACTTAGACAGACCTTAATCAGGAATGTTTCATACTTAAGAAAAAA